>OZ007593.1:301381191-301701191 GCA_963931845.1 Maratus michaelseni | reverse complement strand
ATTATTAATTTTTTATTGTTACTTCTACTTAAATATATTTTAGATTTGTTATTTATATAGTTTTGTCATCATTTTAAGTTTGTGTTCGTTTATGACGTTTATGAATCAGAATTTATTTCCCCCTTAAAAAACGGTTAAAATCTTTCACCTGAAGATTTTATTTACATTACCTTACACAATGTGAAGGAAAATATATCTTCTTTAAGTAAAAATTATTGTTTTTTTAAATGTGTGAGGTTTTTTTTTTTAAAAAAAAAACAAAGAACAACAACATGACCTTTTGATCTTTCTTACATTTCACAGATGTCTAAAATTAAAATGAGCTCCCCCCCCCCCCCCAACAACAACAACAAAATAAAATAAATAAATAAATAAGATAAAATAAAAAATCTACCATATTTGCCGCTTTTATTTACGCACTTGAATGCTAAGATTTTATTTTTTGTACAAGTTTTAGTCTAAATTTATCTTTTCTGCTGATTAAATAAAATGTGAAACAGCTTTTTTTTTCGTATTTCTTTTTCTTCTGTTTTCATTGTAATATTTGGTAAAAATTTGTAAATTTATTGTAGTGATCAATTACTATACACATTAGTTATATAACATCCAATGATGACTCATATTATTAAATGGTTACATAATATTACTTTCATAGTTTTTGTTTCTTTTTTTTTTTAAATTAAGAAAAGAAGAATTAAAATATACAGAAATTATTTTTTAACACACACATTTCAAACATATAGCAATCTTTTTTTTTTTTTTTTTTTTTTTTTTTTTTTTTATGAAACAAATTATGTAGTTTGTCATAAATGGTTTAATATTTCTTTGAATTCGGGAAGTTTTATTTAAATTCGACTCCCGCAGGTTTGACAAATACAATTTTTCGAGATAAATTCAAAATTTTCATTCAATATCATCATTATTACTCATAAATTTTAATTATGATATAATTCCATCATACTATGAAACTGAAATGTTTTACAGTATTTTTGACACATTTATTGCTGTATAAACTACGAACTCTATTATAAAATCTATTAATTACGTAACGATTTCAAAAATAATATCTTATAGTAGAAATAATAATATTAGAAAGTTTTATACGTTAAATTAGGTAAAAGTAGTTTCTTTTTATAGAAATGTTAATTGTTACTACCAAGAGATGGCGCCATAAAAATAGGAATTTTTATATGTATTGCCATGAGACATGGGGATGCCAATCCAGGTGCAGGTCTCTCATCTGGAATTGGTTCAAAATTAGGAGACCAGCTCTAGAAGTCCAACCTCTCTTGAGGCTCTGGCACCCCTTCTTTCAGAGAAGTGCCTTGTCATTTTCTCTGGCACGCCAACAACAGCATGGAATTGCCATATAGAAAGTAGGGTTAAAATTTTATATAATATAAATATATAAAAAATTAAAAGTAAGACATCATTCTGATCAAAAGCAAAAGGAGAGCCATTTAAAAACATTGAATATCACAGAGTATTGTACCTTGAAGAAATACGGAAGGAATGGGCGATAATTTTTAGAGATTAAAAGTATTATTCAAAGTTTCTGGAGTAAATTTTAATCTCGCGTATATATTGATAACCTTATATATACTTAAACCTTTTTTTCTTGCAGAATATTATTAAATTTCTTATTTAAATGGGTAAGAACCCATTCCTATTATTTTCATAATTTGAATGGTATTGATACTTAAAGGATTTAAAATCTGTAAAACTTAAAAAAAAATATATATTTCCTATTTGTTGCTTTCTGGTAATAATAAATCATCTAAGTTACAACTCACCACTCATTACGGAATACGCATTTTAAAATCTTTAAACTTTGCTTTAAAAAATGCTTTATATAAGATTTTTTTATTTTATTCAACAGCTAAGTAATCAAATTAAATTTATAAATTACACTTATAAGAGGAGCAAATCAATTTTTTAAAATAAGTTCTTACACTTGCATTTCTGAATGAAGCCCCAAAATCACTCTCCAAAGCAAACCGGGACTCGTCTGTGAGCAATACGCCAGCCCATTGTTGTCTGTTCCATGTAACGTGCTCTCTTGTCCAACATAAACAAGCACTGTTGTGTTATCGATTAATAGGGCCACACGCAACGGATCGTCTTGCATAGAGTCCTTAATTGTGAAGGCCCCACCAGTGGCTGAGAGGTTGTGCTCTCGAAGCTGGTAGACGGGAAGTGCTGGGTTCGATCCCAATCGCGCCCGTCGGCCTAACCGTTCGGAGTTTTCGTGGTTTTCTTCGAGCCGTGGATTCATCCATGCGTAAATACGGGTTAGGTTCCCTTAGAAAGACCCCCACGAAGGGCACTCCCCTCGGGCCTATATCCCAAGTGTAGATAATCGGCCGTCAATAATCAACCCAACCCAACCCTTAATTGTGAAGACATCTGTGCACCGTAGTAGAAGATATTGTCATCCCTGTTGCTTTTCGATGATCTGAAATGAGCTAAGCCACAGTAGTGTTGCTTCTTCTTCAGGCCAAAAGAGATAGAAAGTGGTCTTGTGCAGGGGTTGTAACCCATGAACGATTTAGAACAAGTCTTCTTTATACTGAATTTTCATATTCAAATTATTCCCAGAGTCTGTGGACCAGATTACGAGACACATTACGACATCTAATAGATAAATTACAAATGAATTAAATCCATGGATAAAATAACGATTCTGATGTCACAGGGCCCAAACTGGTCCAGACCTTTCATTATGTTTTTTCTTAAACATAGTTTTATCAAACTAAGGAGTGCATTTTTAGCATTCTTTCTTTTATTAAGATGAAATATTTAGGACCTCCCCCAACCCTTTTCATGCACAAAAATAAATAAATAAAATTATAGGTATTTAACTCCTTACAAATATTTCTAACTGATAGGATTCAGTTTTAAATGTAGTTTTATAATTGTTTTCTTGTAACTACCCCATTATCTATGTAACACAAACTCTTTCGATTTCACTGAAAAGCTAAACAATTAAATGAAAATTTTAAATTGCACTTACATGAATCTAATAAGAACAAAATGTTACTAAATAGCCGCTTTTAATTAATTTTATTAGGTTAATAACCTTTTGAATATTAAGCCAGATTAATATTTTTAAAATTCTGCGATTAATATTTTATAATCTGGAAATCAATCAGAAAACATATATAATGTTCAAATACATAGACAAAGGAGGGGTTTTTGGGGCTCAAGCCCTTCCCATTCAAATAAAGACATTTTTTTCAGTGACACAAATTGTTGAAAATCTATTGTTTTCAGTCCTAAATGTTTGATTATTTATCTTTGAGAAAACAATTCTGTACATCAAAATTATTGTAAATATTAATTAAATTTATAGCAGAAATGAAACTAGAATGTTGGGTCTGCAATTTTATATTGAAACCATTTTATTTAGTATTTAAAACTTCCAACTTGCAGTTTCATTTTTTTCATATTTGTATTACTATTTACTACATCTAATATATCAAGTAGTTTCATGTTAAAATAAATTCTTAATTCTAAGAAAATTCTATGACAGTAAAGCAGTGATCATGAAAATGCAGGTGTAAAAAATGTGAGAAATGGTAACAAAATTCTAGAACTGTAAAAAAATTGTGGAAATTATTTCTGTAAATATATATATACATATATATATATATATATATATATATATATATATATATATATATGCTGAAATATAACTAAATCTCTTTAGTGCAAATTAAGCGATAAAAAAACTTCTAGTTATTTTTATTTTAATCTGATATAATTTTAAGTTTTTAAAAAATTTCGAACCTCTGACTAATAGCCACCTCTCAAGTACAGTAAGTTTGTATGTTTTTCCCCTTCGATTTTTCTTTTTTTGTCTCAATATCATAATCCGTTTTACAACTGGAAATAAAACATTTATACACCATATTAAATGTATAGTACATAATTGCTATAGTTAAAAATAAACGAATAAAATATTTTCAGGTTTTAGCATACAATCCAATGATATTATGTTAAAAATCAGCATAGATACACTTACAGCGCCTTTGTTCTTCTTTTTTTTGCCCCCCAAGAACATAGCTTGCGTTTTCGTCAACTCATGTTATTCAAGTTTCCTCTCTATTGATCTTCCACCCTTAGAATAGTCTAAACTAAATATTCCTACTTCCATGTGCATCGCCATGAAAATGCAAGTAGATGAACGTATACTATGAATAGGATTGGGAAATGTTGTCGTTCGTTTATCTGACTGTTTTGTATGGTATAGTCCACTTTTCACATCAATACTTTGGGCTAGTTTAAATGATGTAGATTTTGATCATTACTTATGAACCAAGATTATTTTTAATTACTCATTTTTACTTTCTTCTAGTTTTGTATGCATAAAAAGAAAGTATTAGAATCATGGAAATTTTCGATTTCCGTTTTTTGAAAGATTTAGACTTTTAGGATGTCCTGAACACGATTCGACTGTTTTTGGAAAATGTCTAGCTGTCTATGTGTGACACAGTTATTGTGGTCGCTATATAGGCTAAATTTCTCACAATTTCCGTGATAGCTTTATATCAAGAACTAATGTACGGAATGTCACTAAATTTCATATTCTATTAGACATTGGCATATAATGAAGTTGATTACATTTTGATGTGTATAGCTCAATAGGTAAAGCAAAGAAAAAAGAAGTTAATATCTTCTATTCTTAATAACTATTGAAAATCATCATTAAAAGAAAGATATTGGTATTAATATATTGGGAATAATGTCGTTATTACATGGTATGTTTAAATTATGTTTTCGGAACATCTTCATATGAATTATTTACTCTATTTTTTACGTTT
Source organism: Maratus michaelseni (assembly GCA_963931845.1). Classification (NCBI taxonomy): domain Eukaryota; kingdom Metazoa; phylum Arthropoda; class Arachnida; order Araneae; family Salticidae; genus Maratus; species Maratus michaelseni. The sequence goes on along the minus strand of OZ007593.1, from coordinate 301,696,368 downwards.
TAATACCTTCGCGATAAGCGGCAACAGTGCGCACTATTTTCGTATTTCCGAACAGTAATCGTCGCCTTATCTAATCAAGAATTTAAACGATTAAATAATTTGAAAATTATTATTCCAAAACAGTATACTCAAAAATCAACCCTCGCAAATTGCAACTCTCGTCCACCAAGCATGATGTAAATCGCGGAGCGGTGCAGTGTCAATTCAACATAGTTAATAGCAATTTGGAATCGGCAAACACAGCTTAATTCACTAAGCATTGCTGTTTAGGGAATTAAGCTAAAGTAATTCACTAAACAGCAATGCATCCATGGCGACCATGCTGTTAGTCAGGTGGATCACCGCCATGTGTGGAGATACACAACCCGTTTAGCTAGGTACTCCACCTAGCAGGTAGGATCCAGGTAAAAAAAAGTTGTCAGAGGTAACAACAAGAATTAAAAATCATGCGTCAAGCATAGATTATGTAACACTTTCCAACGCTTCCAAAATAATTTTACAAATCATTACCGTTTAATAAGCTGAAAGATAACATCTAAGTAAAACACTTGGAAAGCGCCTAACATATTTAAAAACGTAAATTCAGGATTTTCCAACATATACAATATTCGGAAAAATATCCTTATACTTTTAATAAACCCTGTATAGGATCTATATAGATTTGTATATATACTACATAGGATGCTAAATTTTAATTTAGTTAGGAAACGCGTAGCACAGTTTAAAATTCTCCTTCTGGAGTTTCTGTCAATAAACGGAAATGTGTTTGCGAACTTTTGTGCTGCCCTGTATATAAAATACAGAATGTATACACACCAAGAAATAGACAAAAAGTGAGTTAAATTTAAAATCGCGTTCAGTAACTTAAAACGCACTTCCAGGAGTTATTGTTAACAGACAGTAGAAAATTTCTTTTGTGTAACCCTGTAAATGAAAGATGACTGCTATACACACAATACTCTGTAGTAAGCCTCTTGTAATGCCCCTTAGTGATATATATAAATTTCAATGCGTTTAAAATAGTGAAACATTTTTTAATTAAACCGCAAACGATTTTTCTCCATAGACGTAATGTAACGGAATTGTTTTGACTGTCTCTGTAAAGTAACTATAAGTGCTATGCACACCTTATTCCATATTAAGCTTCTTGTAACGCACCTTAGTTATATATATCAATTACAATGTATTTGAAATTGTGGAACATCATTAAAATAAACCGCAAATGATTTTTCTCCATAGACCGTAACGTAATGGAATTCTTTTGAGTGTCCCTGTAAAAAAACTATAAGTGCTACACACTTCAGTTGAAATAGGGAACATGCTATATATAACGACAATAACATATAAAAATTGCAGCGCAATCCGAGCATATTTACGAGAGTTAGAGCACGGACAGACGACCAGAGGGCCAGACGGCCAGACAAACCGAAGTCATAAACACTTTTCAACTAGGTTGGAAAGTGTTAAAAAGTTGGACTTGAAAATTGATTTTTTATTTTTTGTCCTATAAAAGTCATTTTAACGAAATGAAAATTCATAAAAATGCGGAAGATATCTTTTCTTAAACGGAATTTTAAAAACAGATACTATTTCAGAAATAACAGAACATTTCCAGGAATTTATGGAATTGTTTCACAGTTAAAATACGGAAATTGTACTGCTGTGCCGAATGCTACTACTGTTTCCATATTGTAACGGAAAGTTTTTTACAGTGCATGTATCTTTACAGTACACTTCTTGAAAAAATTAACGAATTTTCTTGTATAAAATCCTGTTTAAGTTTTATTCTGTTGTGCCATAGATTATACACATACTATGTTTAATTTTATATCTTTTTTTCCTTTCAGAGACAACGTCCCTCCCAGCCCTCGTAAGACGAGAGGCAGAGCTTCCTTTTCACAGAAATGTCACATTGCTCATACCCGTTGTTGTTTCATCATTAGTGCTCATTATTGTTATTTTCACAGTAGTAGTTTGCCTTCGAAAGCACACTCAAGAAAGAAGAGGACAACAAGGTAAATTTTTAAAGAAATATTTTTTAAATGAATTTTGCACACTTAGCGATGTTTCTTGTCTTCCTTCAATTCATAGAACTATAATATTTTAGCTTTTCGAAGAGAATACACACAGAAAAAAGTTTTGTTGAATCAACAAAAATTTGGTTGACCCAACAAAACTTTTTGTTTAAATATAGGTCAAAGGAAATTTTGTTTGAATCAACAAAAAAAAATTTTTTTTTTGCAATTCCAAAAAAAAAAAAAAAAAAATGTATCGTCAGCAAAAAATGTTTTGTTAATTCAAGTAAAATGGTTCAATTTTACTTGAATTTTGCTAAAACAACCAAAATGTACTCAACAAAACATGTTTTGTAGTTTTAATCAATTCCTTTTTCTGGGTGTACGCTTCATTTTAGGCATTCATATTTTGTAAAATAAAGACCATCCTGGTGTTGTTCCTATTAACCTTGGTTGATTAAAACAGAAAAATGAGAGAAATCGTCTTATGTTTAATGAACGTTTCCCCAAACATTTGGATATCTTGAGACATTTAGGTTTTACTAGTCGGACGAGTGTTTTCAAGGGAGGCCTGGAGCCAAAGTTTTACATAATTGTTTCCGTATTTCATTTATATCCTAATAGTGTCAATATCCTGCAGAGTTTCTTGTCTAAAGTTCTAGCATATATATGTACATTTCTCCCATGACCAGTTAGAGCGGTCGAATTAAAGAATTCCTTCATATTTCTTGAGTATGTCATGAAATACATCCTCATGAAAAATCTCATCTCTAGTGTCCTAATAAGTTCTCTTGTAGGGTTTTGTTGCTTCTCCTTTGGAAAACAGGTAGAGCGAAATTAAATTAAATAAAACATTTGGTATCCCGAGTTTATGTCTCGGACTTCAGCGTCCAAAAAAAAATTGCACTTTTAAGCTTATTTCCCATATCCACATAACGCATTTCTTCAAATAAAAAAAAAAAAAGAATACACGCATTTCTAATTTTTTTTTTCACAACGACTAATGTTAAGTTTTTCAGAAAAAGCAGCAAAAACATAATTTATTTATCTAAACATGGCTTCAGAAAATTCGACTAAAAAATACTAAAAATTCATTAAAAGATATCGTTTTGTATTGTGATGGAGGCCGATGCTGTGCTTGAAGTGATAGCGTGCGAGTTCTTGGATCCGCTCTCATTAAAACATAGAAACATTTAGGTGGGTCACCCCCCTCAAACTGAAATATGTATACGATATTTCACACTTATTTGCATTGATAATGCCACATATCGTCACACTGATGGATTTTGCATATATTTGAGCTTTGTTTTATTTATTTTTCGTGTCATAGAACTAATGTAAAATAGATTTCCAGAATAGTTTGTTTAAAGAGTTCAAGCTACATTTTCCCAAGAGGTGTTTCCAAGTTCTTTTAATGCTTGTTAAACTGTTTTCCAAGTGTAACTTCAAATACATACTGTAATTTGAATATATACAAAAACTGTTATTAAGAAGTGTTTAAGAGGAGGGGTACCACTTACCTCGTAATTTTAGCCTACTAGGGGTAAGCGAGACGCCTCATTATGGGATAAGTCGGACCCCTCATTATGGGGTAAGTGGGACTAGGGTGTCGCACTTACACCACTAAGTAAATTTAAATAAATTTCTGCATTATGGTTTAAACAAGTTGCCTTAAATTTCTATAGTAAATTATGGTTTAGTTTTTTAAATTGAATATAGAGGGTGTGTCACCTTTATTTGTACGTCTCCACGTGGAAACACAATTCCATCAAAGAGATCTAAAACATCTTCTGGTGTTCAAATCATTACGAATGATGAATACATGCGACGATTAACAGAAAAAAGTGATGGAAATATAAAGAGTAAAGAAAAAAAAATAAAAAAATAAAAACTAAAACTGAATATGTAGAATAATGTAGAAGATATATAAACAGTGACAATTTTGAAGTGAAAAGCAACTCTGATAAAGAGATTTCTATGGATGAATTAAAAGACAATTATGAAGACCTAGAAGGAATTAATAGGTTAGCTATAAAAAACTTCTAAAGCTGGTGACTATGTAGTTGTGAAACTAGCATTAAAAAAAGTATTATGTAGCTCTAATTTTAGATGTTGATGATACAAATGAATAAATAACTGCTAAATTTGCAATAAAGAACAGAAATAGTGAGTCTTTTTATTAGTCGGATGCAGATGATGTTGGAATTATTACTGAGGTTGAAGTAATATAGATTCTCATTCAGCCAACTTTAAGTAGACACTGCCATTTACTGTTTCCAATTTTTTTTCTAACTTACCGTGTTTGCTAATGTGCCAAAATTAATCTTAATCAACCTTATTATGTTTCTTCAGCACTGTTTTATACGTTAAAATAAAACATATGTCTTTAAGCTTTCGAAAAATTTCATAGATGTACTTGTTTGGTTTTTCATTCTACCTATTCCAACTTGTTTTGTTGTTCAATTACCTGTTATACTGATCTTAATGTGAGTAGATATATCGCACATAGATACATTTTCAATAAAATATTTCATATGGGAAATTTCTATACTTTATCAAGTAACACACATTTACCTCTTTTTTAGTTCTGCTTGCTTTAAATTTAAATAAAGAGCGGTGGGCCCACTTACCCCTTATTATGGGGTAAGTGGGACACCCACCTCATTTTTTTTCAATAAAGCAGTTAAAAAATACTTAAAGCATTATTTTAGAAGCTAATGATAAACTTTTGCTTATTAATGTAGTCTTAAATAAAATAAGTTGATAAGTTCAAATTAAACTGTTTAAAATTTTTTGCATAAGGCTACAAAAATGAAGTATTCCAAAAAGGGGTTCCACTTACCCCAACCAACCCTATTATAATCGAAAATATATTCAAACAATACAATTTCTTTATTAAATTTAGAATCACATAGATTTGTTTTGGGTTCTGTTCAGCTTATAATCATAGTCAATAAAGTAAAGGTTCAACAATTATGCCACCGAAAATAGAGCACATCAAAGTGAATAGAGTTTCGACGAACTTTGATCTTGTGAGAGAAATTGCTCTCTTTCGCTGCTTTCCTGGCATGTTTGGGGTGAAAAATGCTTTCGAAATAGACAGGAAGTCAATTCATTTCCCATTCTAAGAGTCCAGGGGAACGTTTCTCTTTTATGTACGGGTTAATAACTACAACCTGGAGATGTAAACCTTGCCGGCTTTTCTTTATTAAATCAACGAGAATCCTTTATGATTGCATAAAGAACAAACTGTCCACCTCAGAGATAGGACTCTGAAACAAAATAGATTTACAATTCCATTCCGAAGATACCAAGAATCTCTCTGCATTCGCTTATATCACCTCTGTATTTGTCGCAGAGAACAAATGTTGTTTTTCTAGTCATTAAGAGTGCTTGCGCATGATCTCACAAACAAGGTCCGTTCTCATAAGATGAAATAATATTTCATCATCTCACAATCGAAAAGTTTCACTTTGACTTAATGTATTACACTGGATGGTCTCGGCAAGTTACAAGAGGTGTTTCTCCGACCATCGTATAGAAGTCGTTGTCGCTGTAACGTCAACCTGGATGATGAGTTAGGACTGATCGAATGTTTTGATCTTTAGCGGCTGTTTTCTGGACTTAGCCGAAAATCGGAGCACAGTTGCTTTTTTTACATTGCCATCCCTATGCTGGTTTTCTGAGCAGAATAAATGGGTTTTGAGTGAGATGTAGCAGATTTCTCACAGTATCATTTTTTTTTTTTTTTTTTTTGCGTTTTTATATATCAGCTGCTGAGCTAAAAGTCACTTAATTCGAAATAAATTTAATACTGCAAATATTTTTAAAAAACTTTTTGCGAAATAAACTGCATTTCACTGCATCCAAATCTAAGAAATAGGAAAGCGAGGTACGTCTCACTTTCGGCGAGCCTATTTGGAATTCTTAGTGATAAAAGCACTTCTGCAATGCATGAATTAACTCAGGTTAAACAGAACTGGATATTGATATTAGACAATATTTTTTTTCTGTATGCTTTTGTTTTAAATTTAATGTCACACAATTTTTATGTTTCTGTAATTGACCGTGTAATCGTTTCATCCCAATCTCAATAATATTCGAAGAAAAAAATATCCTTTTCTCTGTAATAGTGTTTTCTTTGTGGTGTTCTACACTCTGCACACGTAAATGGTAACCACACAATTCTAAAAACACTTTAAGATGTAACATCTGGACATACATACATAATTGATACAAATATAAAATCGGCCAAAAAAAAAAAAAAAAAAAAGAGATAACATACTATGCAGTTTAATCTCCAAACTTTCACAAAAAAGAAAAAAAAAGCGGAAATAGTCATCCGACTGGAAATTATGTCTTGAAAGTCTAGGAAACTCTAAAATTTCAAAACGAACATCTAATTTTGACATCATATTTGACATTTTTGCTAAAATTTACTTTAGGATACCAAATGGGAAGTCATTCGGTCAAATAATTTAGGAGTTATAAAGATTTAAAGTGTGGAACTTCTAATGTCATTTCATTTTTAATCGTTGCAAAATACGCTAAATTTTTCAGCATAACTCAAAAACTACTTGGCATAATGAGTTGTAATTTAGGATTCGCATGTTTGAATCTTCTAAAAATTGATTTCTTTAAAAAGTTTCTAAATTACAATTTAAATATTTTTTCGAAAATTTATTTCTGAGTTATATAGATTTTTAAATTAATTTCCGTATTTTTTTAATTTCAAATATATAAACATGCAAAATATTAGCGTTAAAGCTGAAGCCCTAAGACCTAAAGCTTATTTTTTAAACATAAATTTTAAGAAGAAAATTTTCAGTCGAATGGTTATTTCAGTTTTTTACTAGGACAATTTGGTGATTATAATACACTGGCCTCCAAAAGTTAAGGTACAATCGGTTTTTTTGCGTCTAATTTGCAAATGAATGAATATAGAAACAACAAAAATTGGAGGAAATGTGCGCTAAACTGTTATTTATTAAATGCGACATAGAAATTTACTTAAGTTAAACGTATAAATGAAATTACAACAAAAAAGCACTCATGGTGGGAAATTCCATTCTTGCAGAAATCAGTATATCGCAGTATTATGCAGTAAAATGTGACAGAAACATTAAAAAACTGGTTCTAATACGGAATATGTCCACCCCGGACTTGAATGCATTGGCGGCATCGACTTTCCATGCTCCCAATTAAATTGTCGGGCACCGAAATAGGTAACGCTGACCAGACTTGGAGTAAGCCTTGTTACAGCTCATTTAATGACCTTGGAGTAGGACTTAAAGCCGCAACCTCTCTTCCAAGATAGTCCCAAAGATGTTCTATCGGATTCAAGTCTGGAGAGTGAGCTGGCCATTCCATTCTCTCCAAACCGTGATCCTCAAGATAATCCTCAACAACCACAGCTCAGTGTGGTCTCGCATTATCATCCATTAGAATGAAACCATTGCCAATAGCACCGGCATATGGGCGCACATATGAATCAAGGATCTCATCCCGATATCTAGCACCAGTCACAGTTCCTCCATGGAACACATGCAGGTCAGTGTGGCCTCCGAGTGATATCCCTGCTCAAACCACGATTCCACCGTTTCTGTACCTGTGTGTTTCGACAGTGTTTGATTGATGGTATCGAGGCATTGTTCTCTCCAGATCAGAAGACGTCATGAATCGCTCTCCAGTGTGAATCTGGACTCGTCTGTGAAGAGTACAGAAGCCCACTGTTGTCTGGTCCAGGAAACATGTTCTTTTGCCCAACATAAGCGGGCCCTTCTCTGTCGTCTGTTGAGGGGGACACACACAACTGGTCGCCTTGCATAGAGACCTGCATTGTGAAGACGTCTTCGCACTGTAGTAGCGGGGATTCTTCTCCCTGATGCTGCAAAGTGGTCTGCAATGAGTTGCGGCACAGTAGTGCGTCTTCTCCTTCGGGCCGAAAGAGCTAGAAACCGGTCTTCTGCAGGTGTTGTAACACGTGGGCGGCTAAGAAAATGTCTTCTGGACACAGAATCTTCGGATTCATACTGATCCTAGAGTCGTAGGACTACACTGCGAGACACATTCAGCCGTCTAGCAGTATCGGCCTGTGACAACCCCATTTCCATCCATCCTACCGCCCGCCACCTTAATGAATCGGGCAAACGACTTCTTCTAGACATTTCTAGACCCTACTGGCTGTTGTGAACAAAACTGACAACAATAGTACAACAAAACTTACATGCGAAATTACGAAAGCTTCGTAATTGCATATTTTTCTCTCATTCACAAATACCTATTCTTTTCTATAAAATAAAAGTGGTAGTAGCTGTAATTTTTGCGTAATTTTTTTTAAAGCTTATTATTGTCATTCATATAAACTATGAAGTTTAATCTGACTGCCATTTTTTGTCTGGTGAGCTTCGAAAAACATGTTGTACCTTAACTTTTCGAGGCCAGTGTATATGGGGTATTCTCTGTCTCTCTTTTTTTTTTGGCCGACTGTACATAGACGGAGCAATGTATTTGTTGTGTCTCAATCGGTTAAAAGTTGTCTGCCAGAATGTTTTTCCTTTTAAGCGACTTAAAAAAAAGCGCTTTTATTTTTAACCTTTGTTATAAAGCTTTTCAATGTTGTGTATTAAGACAGTTAGAAGCATTCAAAATTTTCGATTAAGAAGAATATTTAAAACCTCCATGATAACCATCGATAAGCTGAAGCACATAACTGCTGAAAATAAATATATTTTTTTTATTCGACTCAATTTACTTGAAATAGAGCGAAGCACTGAACTTTAGGAAAATATCACAAACGTTGAGAAAAAGTAAAGTATTTTGAAATAATTATCCTTTTTTTTTAATCGGCTGAACTTCGAAAAATCACATGTCGTTCATGTAGTGATTAAATTGATCTGCCTCTTTTGTATTCTAAGTGGCATGTGATCTTTTCAGGTTTTCTTACGAATGTTTGATCTTTATGTTCAGATTGAAATATTTTTAAAATATGTGAGTAAAACAATATGCAATTTTAATTGTTGTTTTTAAAAATATTTTATTAAATTTACTCTAGTTTATATGTCAAATATTGTCATTTCGTTAAATAATATTTAAATTTAATTCAGTATTTAAGAATAATAATTACAAAATACTTTGTTTGTATTCTTTATTGTTGTATCCTATAATAAAATGTAGAAACATGAAATGAAGATTTAAATATATACATACATATATATATATATATATATATATATATATATGTTACGGTCAATATGATTAATCCAGTCATTATTAATAATAACCGGTTATTATTAATAATCGGATTTATCATATTGACCGTAACATAACATATATAATATACAGTAAATTAAATTTAAAAAACTTGAATTGCTAAAACATACCCCCCTCCCCCATAAAAAATAAAATAATAATAATAATAAAAAAAATTAAGAAGTTTGAATAGCCAGAAACAAAGTCCCAAAGGTAATTTCTTGTGTGAAATTCACCATGAATGAAGTTGCTGTGTGCTTAAATTATTTAAGTATATACTAAATGATTGATTTCTTTTAACTCCTATATAAAAGGAAATGATTCCCCATAAAAAATAAAATAATACTAATAAAAACTTAAGAAGTTTAAATAGCCAGAAACAAAGACTCAAAGGTAACTTCTTGTGTGAAATTCACCATGAAGAATGAAGTTGCTTTGTGCTTAAATTGTTTAAGTATATACATACATGATTGATTCCTTTTAACTCCCATATAAAATGAAATGCTTCCCCATAAAAAATAAAGTAATAATAATAAAAAAACTTAAGAAGTTTGAATAGCCAGAAACAAAGTCCCAAAGGTAACTTCTTGTGTGAAATTCACCATGAAGAATGAAGTTGCTGTGTGCTTAAATTGTTTAAGTACAATGGTGGCCAAAAGTGTGGACATTTTTTGAAAGTTTCATGTTTTTCAACTTTGTGTGCTTGTGGAATATATTAATTTTCACTTAAATACAAACGTTTATATATCAAATTGAAGGTAATTTAATCTAAAATTTAATAATAAAAACAGTATTACAATATCTGTTTTACAAAAAAAGTTATGCAACTAATAGTAAGATTTATCTTAGATTTGTATTTTTTTAAAGTGATACTTACACAATCAATAGTTAGTAGGATAACCCTTATTTTTTAAGACAGCTTCACAGCGTCTTTTCATCGAGTGAACGAGTGTTTGGAGTTCATCTTTCGTAATCACATGGTGCCAAGAATCAATTATAGCTTCAATAAGTTGTCTTTTATTGGATGGACGTTTTTTTACGTACAAGAATTTTTAAACGTCGCCACAAATTTTAAATTGGATTGAGATCAGGGCTGTTTCCTGGCCATGGTAATATATCTATGCCTTTATTTTGAAACCATGCTTTGCATACTTTTGCTGTATGGCATGGAGCTGAATCCTGCTGAAAAATAAATGGTGCGTTGTTGGGGAAGAGATCCCTGATGGAAGGTATCAATTTTGGTTCCAGGACAGTTTCGATGTATTTTTTGGCATTCAGGATGCCATCAATCACTTGAATTCGGCCCACACCATCTGCAGACATACATGCCCAAATCATGACATTTGTTGGGTTTTTTGTAGTTGCTTCAATGCAATCAGGATGAAGTGCTTCTCCTACTCTACGTCTCACGTATTTTCTACCATCACTACCAAAGAGCGATATTTTACTCTCATCGCTCCAGATTACTTGCTTCCATTGATTTTCTGACCATTTAATGTGTTCTTTTGCCCACTTAACTCGTTTTTCGCGTTGCTTTTGACTTAAATATGGTTTTTTTCCTTGGAATTCTAGCTTGTAGTCCAAAACCTGATAACCTTCTTCTTATTGTTCTTGAACTTACTGCAATACCCGCTACATTCATTTCCCATCTAATGACATCTGATGAAATTTTTCTATCTTGAAGGCAAATCCGTTTAATTTTTCTATCGGCAGTAGCACTTGTGCATTTTTTTCGGCCTGATTTGGCCTTATTTTCCACTGATTTCGTTTTTCATAACGTAAACATAACTTTCGTACACCAGAATAAGTCACTGAACCATCAACTTGTCTTGCAATATCAGCATAAGAGAGGCCATTTTCTCTCAATATGACAATTCGGCTTCTTTTTGTAGAAGTCCAATTATTTCTTCTTGTTGATGACATTGTTTAAAATTAGTTTAATTAAAAAAAAGGACTTTAAATATTCAAAAACAGCAATACTCTATTTAATTGTACTAGTATGCATCATTCCGCAAAATATTTCCACAACAATAACTCTCTTACCATCCAAATAACCTAAACTATAGTTACAGACATTTGATTGGTCCTCAGAACAGCGTTTGTGATTGGCTAGTACGCTTTTATTACAAAACACGTCCTTATTCAAAACGATTTGTGTTTGTTTGTTCTACTAAAATGAGCATAATTTTTTTTGTAATACAGATATTGTAATACTGTTTTATTATTAAATTCTACATTAAATTACCTCCAATTTGATATATAAACGTTTATATTTAAGTGAAAATTAATATATTCTACAAGCACACAAAGTTGAAAAACATGAAACTTTCAAAAAATGTCCAAACTTTTGGCCACCACTGTATATACATACATGATTGATTCCTTTTAACTCCTATGTAAAATGAAATGCTTCCCCATAAAAAATAAAATAATAATAATAATAATAAAAACTTAAGAAATTTGAATATCCAGAAACAAAGTCCCAAAGGTAACTTCTTGTGTGAAATTCACCATGAAGAATGAAGTTGCTGTGTGCTTAAATTGCTTAAGTATATACATACATGATTGATTCCTTTTAACTCCTATATAAAATGAAATACTTAGTAGAGAATCAATTTTAGCTATTCATTTCTGGTAATGAAGCTTTCCAATTTATTTAATATCATGGTATAATATTTATTCTTGTACTGATTCATTACTTTTCATGAAAATTTATTATTTTAAACGATAAATTTGGAACTTGCAATAGTAAGCATCTCTTAAAACTGCCCATCAAATTCTATTCATTTCGTCTTGCACAAGATAATTAATTTATATTAGAGAAGAGACCGGAGGATAAATTATATACAAGCTTCTCATTTATGCGAGTTGTTTAAAAGTACTTGAATAAGGAAACAATTTCATAGATTTCAGGTTTACATATTTTACAGATAAATATTTACCTTATTACTGGTACTGCGCATAAATATCTTCGTAGAAAGCACTTTAATAAATTATCATGCAAAATTATTTTCGAAGAACAGTAATCGTAAGAACTTTAGAGATTAATAAATAATTGTAGCTTTGAGATATAAAATTAATTATATTTTAGGATATATAACAATTTTAGAATATTTTCGTTTTGATTTAGTAGAAGGGATGAGTTTTGAACCAGAAAAGTTATTAAAAAAATTCCTGGTATGTATGGGGTTATTTATTAACGTCTGTTATTTGATATAAAATGTATAGTATTATTTGAGTTAAAAAACTAGAAGTGCGGCAGCTATAAAAATATAAAAATAACTTTTTATTTTATTTTATTTTATTTTTTATTTATTTATTTTTTTTTTTTTACGGTACTAAGCATTTTTATTGTATGTTGAAAAATTTCAGCTGAGTAATTGAATTTATACATGAAAGCATAGCAAAATAATATTGATGTTAATGCTAATGTTAATTCATGATGTATGTGTGTAAAACATGTTTGTTGAACATGAAAATGTTTACTTACGAATTTATAGCATCCGAAAAAACCTATATTCCGGGTTGAGAAAACTGATTAACACACTGTAAATTCTACTCGGAAAATATTTCGAAAATTAGTGGCAGAATTTTTTTTTTTTTTTTAATAAGTGCTTTTTTTAAATCTTAACAGTACATTAGTTTCTGAAGTTTCTAACGATAAAGAACGTTATTAGGAATCATGGGGGAACTCGGAAGAGATTACTGTAGATTTTCGTTTGGGGATACATTATATTTTTCCAGATTAAGATTCCAGTTTTTTTTTTTTTTTTACTGCGCAAATTCGCAACTTTATAAAAATTTCACGAAATCATTTTTATCTGCGAATGTCAATCGTTAGATATAGTATTATTAAGATTTCAAAGAATCAATGAACGGTTTTCTTTTTCTTATAAAATAAAACTTGGTTTAGAAAGGGGAGCCAAGATTGGCATTTAAAAAAAAAAAAAAAAAAAAAAAAAAAAAAAGCAAAAACAAAAACAAAAACAAAAAAACTAACAAAATTATCGAATATATTCAAATGCATGTTACAGTTATAGGGCAAAAAAAAATATATTGGAAGTTGAATGTACCTATTACCTAAAAATTTGATAAAAATAAGAATGAAAGTAAGTTTGGTGAATGTGTCAGAAAAATTCGGGATGTCGACCAAGGAAAATAATTTTTTAAAACACTTTTAAAACTTAATGGTATATCTGTTCAGTAAATTTTGATGATTTTCAGTGGTTGAACGATTCATTTATTTATTCTAGATTTAACCCTTTAACGGATAAAGCACTTCAATTGTTAAGATGTTGAAATAAATGATTGACACCGGTAATTATGAACAAATTTATTTTTATATAATAAAAAAGCGATATTTCACATATATAATAAATGAAAAACATTTCTATGAAAATTCTGCTGTCATTGTTGAGTTTCGTAATTAAAGTTTTGTGGTTTTGTGGGGAAACCAATGAAAGCTAAAGGGTTAACAGATATGGCAATGAGGGTATTTAATAACAGCATTTTAATTTTTTAAATCCCACTAAATTCGAGTAGTTATTATTTAAATAACTTTAACCAGTTTTCTTCTTTGGTCTTCAGTTGGGTATTTATTAAATTCCCCAGTTTGATTTTGTCCGCTTTCGTTATTTCATATATTATTAAGATTAAACGTGTTTTAAGCATTCAATTCTAATTAATTGTATAAAATTTTAAAACACGTCAGTAACCAGAAAAGTTCTATGGAAAATTGAGATAAATAAACAAAGTAAAAAAAAACTAAATGTATATTTAAATAATTTACAGTTTATCAAAAGTGCATAAAAGTTGTACAGATTTTCCGAATGGTGTTGTGTTTTAGAATATGAAATGGAGAAAAATATGTTTCTCACATTTTAACCTCTAATGTATTAATTTTATTTTTGCACTACAAAAATAACTTTTCAGGAAAACGGACAGAAAAGAAAAAAGAGGCAGGGAATTGGTTAATTTCTTTTCGAAGAATATTTTCCCTGAATAGTTCTTTTTTCTTGTCAAATAATCTATTTACCATCGCATTTATAAAATCTCAATGCATAGAATATAAATGAATTTTGCTCTAAAGTGTCTGATGAAATATGAATAAGAATATCCATAAGCATATCAATGCTTTACAAATTTATAAATCAAACAGATAATTTGGTTATACAGAACGTAGCAAAATATAACATTCATTCATATACTAAATTCTTATAAATTATTCATCATTTTAATGAAAAGATCCATCTACGTTAAAATTATTCATGCACTTTTAAAAGCTTAGGTATAATGATAGATATCTCATCTTGCAAATTTAATAAAAGCTTAAGTAAGCGTCTCATAAAGCCAGGCATGATGTCCTGAATAATATATCTTATTTTAGATAATACTTTTGTTTTAGAGATGGATGTCGATGAAAACTGATGCGAGAAATATTATATACCACGTTATACATAGAAATTCAAATCAAGCATGTTAGACGCTTTCTTAGAACTTAATAATTTAGATTAATCCACATGAGTAAATTATATCTAATTCCATTAGCGTGGATTGTAAGAGTAGAGGATTTTCTCATATCTTGGAGTAAAATAACTTCTTAATTTTACTGAAAGATTATTTACACTGTTTAGAAAAAGTTACAACAGATAAAACTTTTTTCTTGGAAACTGTTTAGACATGAAATTCTAAATTTAGTACTTCAGTACTATTTTACATTTTCCCATTCTGTCTATTCCGAAACATATAGTGGCATAATATTGTTAATCAAACAGGCATAACAATGATAATTTCGGAATAAGCAGATTACTGAGACAACCATTACGTTGAGAGACAAGAATGATCAGTGTTTACGTGATTCTTGTTTGTATTCCTTTTATACTTATTCGTATACAGAGTGCCCACTGTCAATACCATTTGCTGTCGAACATCTCTGTCAATTTCGTTAACTTCACATTGGCGAGAGCTATCGATATAAACATGGTGTAAAGTGGCTACGTGTTACGCGATAAGATTGCTTTCAGCGTAACCTTGTGGGAAACTTCGGAGTTAGCGTACCTATGTTGAAAACGGTAACGAGATTTGGGGAAAAAATTCAATCACAAAGCTCTATAGTATATTCGATGTAAAATGAATTGATGATTTACATGGAAAAGTAACTTTATTATTACAGGCACTGAAACATATATGTACTTAATATATAGTACTTAAGTTTACTAATCTATACTAATGAAAGAAAGTTTCGCTCTGTGTGTCTCTCTCTGTGTGTGTGCGTGTGTCTGCCTGTTTTTTTTATATCCAATCTTCAGCTTAAACATACCGCTAATTTTATGAAGCCATGTGGCATTATAAGACAGATGCACATTTATTAATAAAGCTAACATGGCGGTAACATGAAGATGAGAAACAATACTTTGAAGTCGGTTTTATTTTTTGTTAAAAATTACTTGTGTTTCAGATGATTCTACGAGGCACAATACTGTACCGCGCAAAGTCGTTCCCACTGCTCACACGAATTTTAAAGTAAGGATACCGCCAGCAGTTTTTGTACATTTTATACACAGAAAAATATCAAAATAGACAACATTATACATGCTTCATGCGAAAGAAAATCTAGTTTCGCTTTATCGACCCTTCATTGAGAAAACATTCTAAACAGAGAGCTACATTTTGGCAATACAATATGGAATCTCCCTTTAACCCTTTTCCTTTTACATGTAGCTTCGAATGTTTTAAAGTGGAAGCCTAAAAACTTTCTTTAAATTCCCCGCGCAAAGTCGTTGACGTTGATCACACGCATTTTAAAATAAGGATTCCGCCGATAGTAGTTTTTGTGTTTTTTATACACAAAAAATTGTCAAAATAGACAAAATTATACCTGTTTAATGAGAAAAAAATCTCGTTTCGCTTTATCGACCCTTCATTGAGAAAACATTCTAAAAAGACGGCTACATTTTGGACATACCATAGGAATCTTCTTTTAATTTCTCTTTACATGTAGCTTCGAATTTTTTTAAGTGGAAGCCTAAAAACTTTCTTTAAATTCACCGCGCAAAGTCGTTAATGCTGCTCACACGCATTCTAAAATATCCGCCAGCAGTTTTTGTATTTTTTACACATAAAAAATTGCCGACATTGACGAAATTATACTTGTTTTGTTGAAAAAGTCTAGTTTTACTTTATTGATCCTTAATTGAGAAAACAATTCTTAAAGGATGGCCGGCTACTTTTGGACTTACAATGTGGAATCTCTTTTCAAGCCCTTTCTCTTTACATGTAACTTCAAATTTTTTTAACAGAAATCCTAAAAACTTTCTATGTGATAGACAAAGGAATATGAAATAACTAGAAACTAACTCGTATCTTAAATTAATTTTTTATTAGGTAGACACTATTTTATATACAAAAAAAAAAAATCATGATTTATAATTGATATAGGATGCTTTTTCATTCAACGTCCCGATACAGATAATTAATACAAAATTGTTGTGAAACGACGTTGTTGGACTCAAAATGCACTCATATGCACAAAGTCCATTTATACCACGGATTATGAAAGGTAAAATCGCACATTGTGTATAGTGTAGAAACATGCATTTTGCGAACACGACGTCGACTGACGAATATAGTGTACGATGTTTTGGTGTCGTGTCGGTGAATTAAATAGCGCCTTACTTTTTATTCTGTACAACAGGATTTAAGAGTAATAAATTCAAAATATCTTGCTTGTAGTCATTATTCTCAACTATACTGTGAAATTTTATACCTTGAAGATTTTTATAAAATTAACATAAAATATATAGTACTTAAGTTTACTAATCTATACTAATAAAAGAAATTTTCGCTCTGTGTGTCTCTCTGTGTGTGTGTGCGTGTGTCTGTCTGTTTGCGATGGCCAGCGAAATCTAGCGCACCTAGAAGTCAGAAAATTTATATTAAATAGTCCAAAGCCTGATCTGATGCATCTGGGACTCAGAATTTTAATATTTTGATAATTACCCAAGATATTAATTAGAATTTCACTAAACATCGCATCGAAAATGCCATCTTTTTTATCAAAATAGCTAAAGAAAAGAATACCTGTTCTCGATTTACAAGCAGAAATGAACGAATTTGAAATTTATTTACTAACTAGCGAATTTTAAGAAAACTAATTAAGATATCGATTTGAAATATTCTAAGCATATACAGAAAAAAATTTCTGCATCCGACAATGTAATTTTTGTAAAATTCAGCCGGTAATTTTTCTTAATTTTTGCAAAAAAATGCCAAAATCTGGCTGCGCCAGTCAAAAAAATCCGAGGAAGTTTCAGACAGGGATCGGCTTTTATAAAAAACTGAACTACAAAGAGATACGTTTCTATGGCCGATCCCTCCATTTACTTTGCGAAAATGAAAGGAAATAATTGCCAATTTTTACCAATGAACAAGAATTAAGATAACTAATTAAGATATAGATTTGAATTTGAGGATGGGAAGATGCGCCATCTAGCGGCTATTTTAGCGTAGCGTCTTTGTTATGTTCTAATTATTATTGTTTTTTAATGATTGCGTTACTGTAGGGGAAAGGGGTTTTCTTGAACAAATTATTCGTGATATTTTCGGGCAAGGGGAGGAGGGGGGTTAACGTCTTGCTCTGATTTACACAAAACAAATTCCATTTAAGAAATTTAACATTTTTAGCTTTTCAAGTAGTGTTTTATAAATGCTATGTATAGAGAATACCGGAAATCTCAAATAACGATTTTCGTAAAAATTAAATTTATGTTCGTAATGAAAGTACACAACACGTATTTACTTGATGCATACCAAAATCAAAGTAAATGATTTGTTCTTGAGCACTTGGCTCAGGGCCTCCTGGCGGGCAATTCTACCAAATTTGATTAGATAAAACATTTTTAAAGTATAAACAAAAATAAAGAAGTTTAACTAATCATAATAAATAAAGAAAAAGTAACTTATTTTGAGAAATATTTTATGAAGAATTATTTTGCTTTGCATTTAAAAGTTGTATAGAAAAATTTGTGTACAAACAATTTTTACTTTTGTAAATTAATATACAAATGAAAACGAAGGCTTCTTTCAAAAGCAATATGATATAAGTAACTAAACTTTATCAAATTTGAATAGATAAAACTGAAAAATTTTAAAGTATAAAAAAAATAAAGAAGTTTATCTAACTAATCATAATAAATAAAGAAAAAGTAACTTATTTTGAGAACTTCATTATGAAGCCTTAATGTGCTTCGCATTTAAAATTTGTATAGAAAAATTTGTGTACAAACAATTTTTACTTTTTAAAATTATTATAAAAATGGAAACAAAGACTTCTTTCGAAAATAATATGATATCAGTAACTAAACTTTATCAAATTTGAATAGATAAAACTGAAAAAAAAATTAAAGTATAAAAAAAATAAAGAAGTTTAACTAATCATAATAAATAAAGAAAACGTAATTTATTTTTAGAAATTCATTATGAAGAATTAATTTGCTTTGCATTTAAAGTTTGTGTACAAATAGTTTTGAATTAAAAAAAAACTCTTGTAAATTACTATAAAAATGAAAACTAAGTATTCTTTCAAATGCAATATGATATCAGTAACTAAAAATTAACAAAATTCATTAAATAAAAACTGTAAAGTTTCTTTTAAACTAAAACAAAATATTAAAAAGTTTAACTAATCATAATATAGAAAGAAAAACTAATTTATTTTTGAGAAATTTATTATGAAGAATGCAGTTACTTTGCATCCAAAATTTTTATGCAAAAACATAAATTATTTATGCCTTTTGATATGCATATAAAATTGAATGCTTCATAGTGAATTAATTTTAATCAGTCATTTCTCACAACGGATCTTTCAAATTTATTTAATATGACTGTACGACATTCATTCTCGTATTAAATCATTACTATTCATGTAAATTTAATATTACGATAAATTCGGAAGGTGGAGTAGCAAGAATCTCTTAAAACTACCCATATAATACAAGCTTGTATAAAACTAAAACAAAATATTAAAAAGTTTAATTAATAATAATATAGAAAGAAAAACTAATTTATTTTTGAGAAATTTATTATGAAGAATGCAGTTACTTTGCATCCAAAATTTTTATGCAAAAACATAAATTATTTATGCCTTTTGATATGCATATAAAATTGAATGCTTCATAGTGAATTAATTTTAATCAGTCATTTCTCACAACGGATCTTTCAAATTTATTTAATATGACTGTACGACATTCATTCTCGTATTAAATCATTACTATTCATGTAAATTTAATATTACGATAAATTCGGAAGGTGGAGTAGCAAGAATCTCTTAAAACTACCCATATAATACAAGCTTGTATAAAACTAAAACAAAATATTAAAAAGTTTAACTAATAATAATATAGAAAGAAAAACTAATTTATTTTTGAGAAATTTATTATGAAGAATGCAGTTACTTTGCATCCAAAATTTTTATGCAAAAACATAAATTATCTATGCCTTTTGATATGCATATAAAATTGAATGCTTCATAGTGAATTAATTTTAATCAGTCATTTCTCACAACGGATCTTTCGAATTTATTTAATATGACTGTACGATATTCATTCCAGTATTAAATCATTACTCTTCATGTAAATTTAATATTACGATAAATTCGGAAGTTGGAGTAGCAATAATCTCTTAAAACTACCCATATAATACAAGCTTGTATAAAACTAAAACAAAATATTAAAAAGTTTAACTAATCATAATATAGAAAGAAAAACTAATTTATTTTTGAGAAATTTATTATGAAGAATGCAGTTACTTTGCATCCAAAATTTTTATGCAAAAACATAAATTATTTATCTCTTTTGATATGCATATAAAATGGAATGCTTCAAAGTGAATTAATTTTAATAAGTGATTTCTCACAACGGATCTTTCAAATTTATTTAATATGACTGTACGACATTCATTCTCGTATTAAATCATTACTCTTCATGTAAATTTAATATTACGATAAATTCGGAAGGTGGAGTAGCAAGAATCTCTTAAAACTACCCATATAATACAAGCTTGTGTAAAACTAAAACAAAATATTAAAAAGTTTAACTAATCATAATATAGAAAGAAAAACTAATTTATTTTTGAGAAATTTATTATGAAGAATGCAGTTACTTTGCATCCAAAATTTTTATGCGAAAACATAAATTATTTATGCCTTTTGATATGCACGAGCAGGAAATACCGAGCCATGCTCGGTCAAAATTGGAGTTCAAATTTGAGTTCAACCTATGACCAAAATCACCCACTAATTGAATTTTCTCGAACATGTGGCCTAGGTCAACAGTCTTCTCGTGTCCAAAAACCATAGGATGCAAAATTTAGTGTAAATAGTCTGAGCCGTTTTTAAGATAAAATAGCTTGACCCCTAATGACCCATGTTCAAAATGACCCACTAATTGAATTGTCTCGAACATGTGACCTAGCCCAACAGTCTTCTCGTGCCCGAAAACCATAGGATGCAAAATTTAGTGTAAATAGTCTGAACCGTTTTTTAGATACAATTAGCTTGACCATGACCCAAAATGACCCAAAATGACCCACTAATTGAATTTTCTCGAACATGTGACTTAGCCCAACAGTCTTCTCGTGCCCGAAAACCATTGTATGCAAAATTTATTGTAAATTGAGCCGCTTTTTAGATCTTGACCCACAATGACCCAGAAATGACCCACTAATCAAATTTTCTCGGACATGTGACTTAACCCAATGATTTTATCATGCTCGAAACTCGTAGGACACAAAATTTAATCAGAATCGTTAGAGCCGTTTTTTAGATAAAATTAATTTGACCCGCGTTGACCCCAAAATGACCCACTAATTGAAAGTTCTTGAACATGTGACCCAGCCCAATAGTCTTCTCGTGCCCGAAAGGGGTAGGATACAAAATTTCATCAAAATCGTTTGAATCGTTTTTTAGATACAATTAGCTTGACCATGACCCAAAATGACCCACTAATCGAATTTTCTCGAACATGTGACCTAGCCCAATCGTTTTCTGGTGCCCCAAAACGGTAGGATGCAAAATTTCGTCAAAATCGTTAGAGCCGTTTTTAAGATAAAATTTGCATAACCACACACACACACACAAGATTTGCTCGTATTAGAATATATGATAAAATTGAATGCTTCATAGTGAATTCATTTTAATCAGTAATTTCTCACAACGGATCTTTCAAATTTACTTAATATGACTGTACGACATTCATTCTCGTATTAAATCATTACTCTTCATGTAAATTTAATATTACGATAAATTCGGAAGTTAGAGTAGCAAGAGTTTCTTAAAACTACCCATATAATACTATTCAGTTTCTCTTTCTACAAGACATTTGAGAAAAGACCGGAGGGCTGAAATGTATCGTAGCCTCTCCTTTTATACGAGTTGCTTCAAAGTACTTGAATAAGGGAATAATTTTATAGATTTCAAGCTTTCAAATTTTATAGTTTACTGAAAAATATTTGTATTATTACTGGTATTGTTTATTAATATCATCAAACAGAGCTGTTTAATATAGTATTATTATGCAAAATTCTTTTTGGAGTATTGTAACAGTAAGTACTTCAGATATTAATAATTATTAGTTTCACCATGATCATAAGAACTTCAAGTTAATTTAGGAAATATGGAATTTTAGAATAATGTTTATGCAATTAAATGGATGAAAATTGTTAAAAAAGTTAGAAGAAATCGAAAACAGGAAGGGTTCAAAGAGTTAAAATTGAAAATAACGCTGAATTTTTTGATTCTACTTTAAAGTTATAATACTTGGACTATATTGAGAAAAATATTCTGTATTTAAGGAACGGTTGAATATAAAAATATATTGAACTGTGTATAAGTGTAATAATGATTATACGACCACTGCCCAACGTCTCACTAAATTTCTAGTAAACGTAAAAATGTAAATGATTGTAGTCGCAAAATCTTTTTATTCCACTTGTAAATTATTAGAGATTTAACATTTCAGGAATGTAAGGAAGGTTACTTCTGTTTGTTTATTTAAAAATGTTGTGTAACATTTATATCTTCATTTTTTATCTCTTGAAATTGTTTACACCTTGAAGAAACAGCGCAGCTAAAACAAATTTATTTTCTATACATAAGATTAGAAAATAAATATTTTCATTTTTGTAGATAAAATACCATTTCTTACTGTATAAGTATATATCAATTTATTTTTGTAATTTAGACGAAAAAGTGTTATGGCATTATTTTTCAAATCTCTAAATTCCACTCTGTGAAAATAAAATATTTCATGAAATAAACTTTGAATTAATTTAATTTATTTTTCTATCTTTCTAAAAGAAATAAAATTTCCAAAAAGTATTCAGGCACAGATAAAATTGAAAAACTGAAATTGGTTGCAAATAAATTGGGATTAATTTAATTATTTGTATTTTAGATTTTAATCAATTTCAATTCCGATGACAGTGAAAACTTTGTAGATTAAGTGAAACAAATTAATTTCTAACCAGTCGAATTGTTCAAATGTTCAGAAAAAGCTAAAATAAAGACTGTCTTTTTAGCGGAAACCAATTTATAGCAATCAAATAATCAAAGTGGATTAGATTGAATGAAATTTCATTTTGATTAAACTTGGGAATTCTTTATTTAAATTTTTCGGAGCAACAACAACAACAACAACAACAACAAAACAACCCCTTGGATTATTGTGTTATTTAAAATGTAGGATATATGGAAAATTTTAATTTAGTATGAGTGATTTACCGAATTTTGGTTGTGGTAGTTGAAATATTTCAATATTATTTTTAAATAATATCAAATGATTTAACCATTAGTGATATTTTCACGATAATTAATGTTTTAAACGAGTTTTACCTAATAAATACATTTAAAAATATCAACTTCCTATTTTTGCCATGTTGTTAACCATTAAAAAGTGAAAATATATTAGAACTTTTCAAATTTACTCACACTGTATGCATTTGTATGTAGTTAAAAGGTAGATGAACCTACAAAGAAATTAAATTCCAGTTAAGGCATCAGCGATTCTTGTTACGATTTATACGTGGCCATTTTGCAAACAAACAGATTAAAATAAATTATTAAAGTCTAAATCAGTATCTCTCTATATTAAAAAAAAGTAACCACCGCCGCCGCAGCGGCTGTCAATGAAGATTTTGTGCCTTGAAGTCTTTCTGGACTAATATTCAGAAAACTATTGCATATAAAAATATGAAAATTGGTAGTTTTATAAAGAAATGTTCAATAAACACGCTGAAGCAGACAGTTTTTAAATAGAAGAAATATTTTAAGAGATATTTAATATTAAAGTTGGTCAAAATAGCTCTCTTAAAAAAGTTTTATAGGAACGAAAACTATGCACAGGAATTTAACCATAATTTATAAGGATATAGTAGACAAGCTTGCGGTGTGTAGACTGTAATTACTTTTTTAATTTGAGTAATTTTTTGATGTTATATTTCAATTTTTTATGCAAAATTTTCATTATTTTGATGAAGATTTATTTCATATTTCATAAAATCCATTATTTGAATTGTTGCCAATTTGTAAAATAGCGCACATAATAATATTATCTTTCAATTAAGAAATGTATTTACACGTGATTATTAAAAACAGAAATAAAATTTTAAAATAATAATTAAATGATCACGTGTTAAAAGCAGTAAATGTAGAAAATTACGTAATAAAAAATATACTTTCGCGTGAACATTAAAAAGAGAATTAATAATTAAATTATTACGTGATTTTAAAGCATTAAGTAGGGAAACTTACGTCAGATTTAAACTGCTGAAATAACAAACAATATTGCCAAAAAGTTTCAATTAAAAAATATATTTACACGAGAGATTAATTTATTTCGATAAATCTTTTACATATTATTGCAAATTTCAAAACAGCGTAAATAATATTTCCCCTCAATCAAAACTATATTTTTACATTTAATAATTATCTTTAAAATACCGAAATAACTAATAAATTGTTAAAATATCATTAACTATATGATACTTCTCCATTATGCCGTCGACCACTTTTCATAACAAAAAAAAAAAAAAAAAAAAAAAAAAAAAAAAAACAATGGCACTCCGGGAGTGCTGACAGAAGTGAAAACTTGAACAATTACGTGTGTATTTTTTGAATCGTCAGGAAATGTTTTATTGTGCACGAAATACTTTTAAATGAAGTTTACATACATAGGAGAAATAACCTTTTTTCCTATAGCATCGTTATAAAATTCTCCGATGGAGCAACATTGTTTACTTAACCATTTTACACCAGTTGATTTTTAAATGTTTAATTGATTTTATTTAATTAATCAGGAAAGTAGTTGTTAGCTGTTTCGACAGCAGTTGATTCGACCTTAAAATCCGTCAGTCAAAGAAAAGTGAATAGGAACCCGGTTACAGCAGATCGCCACTGGTCGCCTTATTATAATACAATCTTCCGTAATCGTTTTAGAGTTGATCAAATCAGAGTATTTTTAAAGTTTGCGGTATCAGAGCGGGGGTTGGCGAGCGTAGCTCGTAGGGGGCAGAGCCCTCTCGTATCCATACAAATTCGCACGAAAAGTAAACAAGGGAACAAAATAAACGAATTGAATATTTTTTTTAATTTTCTGTGTTAATAATAATAATAAAAAAATCGGAATAAACATTTACGTAAACATTGATTATACTTGTCACTAGTTGTCTGATTAATCTGCTTATCATCTGCTTATCTGGTTAATTAAATATCAAATTCTAAATCAGAAAATCCATTAAAATTTGCATAGAAACGTAAGCAAAATTAAGATTAAAAAAATGTACTAATTAAAAATAACTTTATTATTTCTGTATCAGTTAAATAGAAATGTGAAAAGCAGCTACACGGAATTTTATAATTCTTGTCCTGTAACGCAGTAGCTGTTTAAGTAATCGTCTTATCCCGATAAAATAACATCATTATGTCGCCATCGAGTCTGTTGCAGTTTACACGGTAAACTAACTGTAGTAAATAAACATTTATAAAAATTATGAAACTTAAAATCAACATTTGTCTTAAAGTTTGCAAGAAAATATAGGCAACAACTACACTGTTAAAAATTTGCAGCAAATTGTCGTGTCCAGTCATTCGACAGTTTTTATAGTAAACGGTTACATAACCGTAATTTAACTCTATTTTGACCATAATATGGGCAATGATACGGTCAGAATAGGGTTAAATCGCGTTTATGTAACCATTTTCTATAAAACGGTCGAATACCTGGACAGTTTTCTGCAAATTTTTAACAATGTAAGATTATTATTTACCAAACCATTTAAGTTTTTATTTTAAAATTTTTGTATAAATTAATTAAAAAGGAAATTGGATATACAGCACGTACGTAAACATTCACAATGCACTATTTATTTCAGTAATCCGCTTATATCGGGAAACAACTTCATGATGTCATTTTCCATTTCAGAATTGACTTGGAATGAGAAAATAAAGTGTACAAGTATTTATTTGTTAATTTTCAGAATATCGTTTCAAAATAGTGTTCGAAGAACAAAATAGATTAATCTGTAATATACATTTCGTAAACATCAGTACAAATAATCTTCTTCGTAAGCTTACATAGTTATTCCTGCTCCAAGATATAAGAAGGATTTCTACACTTAGAATCCAAGTTCATGGTATTAGATCTAATTTACACTAGTGAGTTAATCTAAATTATTAAATTTTAGAAAATCTACTAACACGCTTGATTTGAATTCCAATGTAAATGGGGTATATAATATTCGTCACATCAATTTTCCACAACATTTATCTCTAAAACAAATCTATTACCTAAGCTAAGATATATTAATCAGTACTTCATGCCTGATTTTACGAGACGCTTACTTAAGTCTTTATTAAATTTACAAGATGATATCTGAGCTTTTAAATGCACGTGAATAATTTTAACGGAGTTTAATCTTTACATTAAAATGTTGAATAATTTATAAAGCTTTAGTCTAGGAATGTACGGAGTAGATTCGTAAGTTCAACATAACCAAAATACATGTTTGATTTGTTAAGTTGCGAATCACTTAATTATCGATATTCTAATTCATAATTTATCACAAACTATGATAAATCAATTTATGTTCAACGCATTGATAACCTTAATTGTGACAGGAAATATATTAGTATTCGTTCAAAAAAAGATATTAGAGCAAAATACAGGGTAGTTATAATTAAAGTTCCACATTGAAATTGTCATAAAAGAAAACTACTGGACCAAATGTTATCAAACTTGGTAATAGATTAAAGTGGTCATGGGAATTTATTTACCGAAAAAAAAGAAGTTTAACTACTGACCGCCAGGGCGGGGGATGGCGCTGTATGCAATATTGTTAAACGAAATAAGGGTCGGCATCTAACTTAACCTTTTGTAACACGGTTTTAACATTTTTTTTTGTACCTTTAAGAAACATTGACCTAAACAAAATTACCATTTAAAGGCGTTAAAGGCAACAGAAGTCGAGTACGCCATCCGTTTGATAAAATCCGTTCGTGTTCTTAAAAGTTCAAACCACAAATTAGCGATCACAAAATTTGGGATCGCAAATCACTCGCAAATGCGTGTGCATTCCGGAAATTGTTTTCTTACAGATCGCTAATTTGTCATTTTTGAAGCCTGAATTTGGCCTTAATACACGAAGATATCGGTTTAAAATGTTTTGAATCGTTTTGAAAACGAAAATGTTTGTGGGGTTATGCAAAACCGCAATGGCTTGTAATTGGCTTACGGCAGGAAGAAGAAAATTAGATTTATGCAAATGCGCTTTACACATCATTTGAATTGTCAGATAAAAGTGAGCCAGTTTGTTAGAGTTATCATTGTTACGAATCGACAAGGTCTCTAACCATGCAAGACAGTGCCTTTCTCGTTAAATTTTATTATGAATGCGGTAGAAGTGATGTAAAGGTATCGCTCAATAAGAGGAATACTTCGATGGACATTGACACCCCAGATTTTGAGGAAAATGATGGCAAAGTTTGAAGTCAAGGGTTTGTTATCCGTTGTACATGGGAGAGTGAAGAAACCTGCTTCTGTGGAAACCGAAAAGATTGTTGTATTAGCAGTGGATGAAGCAACAATGGAAAGCACACTCGGTAAGTGCTGTCGCACGTCGAATGGACGTACCATGGAGTACGGTGCACAAAATTGTCTGTAAAGTGCTGCAGTTCTACCCATACAAAATCGAACATGTTCAAGAACTTCAATGTAACGATCCTGCTGCAAGAGAATCTTTCGCTTTGGAATTATTTGTATGGATGAAAGTGGACGAACATTACCCATGGAAAATTTTGTGGACAGGTGAGCCCCACTTGTACCTAAATGGCGATGTCAACACCCATAACTGCAGGATTTGGGCCAAACAATTCCCTCATGTTGTGTACCCAGTTCCATTGCATTCTCTCAAAGTCACCGTTTGGTGTGGTATGACAGGAAGTTTCATAACTGGACCATTTTTGGAAGTGCAGTTGACAGCTGAACCTGTTACATGCACTTTGACTGCAGCTCACTTAGCGTCAATGTTAAGACGTTTCGTCATATCTGAACTCCAGCAATGGGGCATTTCAGACTCCCTTTTTATGCAGAACGCACCCAACCGCACATATGTACATGTGTCACACAGTTACTTAAACTTTACAGGGGTGCTCGGACAGCATCTATCCAAGTTTGCATGTATTCTCGGAAGCAACATTTCACTAATGAACGGATTATGGGCCAAAACATCCCCATTTCTTGGCCACCCCGGTCCCAAGACCTCAACCCCTGTGACGTTTGGCTATGAGGTTATCTCAAAAGCACTGTCTATGGTCATAATCTAAACAATTTAGCAGAATTGAAAGATGCGATACACCGACATGTCTGTAACATTCCTCCTGATATGTTAAGAGCTACTGTTGAGAATGCAGTAATACGATTTCACTTGCTTTCGGAAAATGGTGGACGCCACAATGAACATGCTTTATAACACGTTTCAGAAACGATTAAAAACATTTTAAAGCGATGTCTTCATGTGTTATTTCGTTTAACAATATTGCATACAGCGCCATATTTCCTTTGGTGGTGAGTATTTGAACTTCTTTTTTATTTATTTTTTATTTTTTGGCAGGAATTAAATTCCCACGACCTTCTTTAAACTATTACCAAGTTTGATAACATTTGGTCCAGTAGTTTTCCTTTTACGACCATTTCAAAGTGGAATTTTAATTATAACCACCCTGTATATTTCGAAAATAAATCTGAACAATTACTATCTTAATTCACTCTGCTTAAAAAAATAAAATGTTATTACCAAGAGGATTCAAATATGTTAATAGTAAATATATTAAAAATTTTATTTAACCTTACAGCGAGTGTGCTTTTATAAATTTCATCGCAAACGTGATGATTCTCACGCTTTATTTTCACATATGACGCCCAAATCGATATTTTGTTTACTATTGATTTGTATCTGTAACACAACTACTGTGAAATAAAAAAATCTGATACGCGGCCTACTTGTGCAAAAAGTTATCACACGTGCCCTGAAAGATTCAAGCTCTAAAAATAATGCACGTAAATATAACCTTTTCAAAACTGAAAATTATGCCCTTTATTTCAAAAACGTATCCAAATTTAATGGAATTTTACTCTAGGAACTTTTCTGTAAACGCAATGAATAAATAAAAATTATAAAATTCTCTGAAAAAGAATTAGGTAACTAATGTTAATTTCTGAATAAGTTAAAATGAATGGGAATAAACAGTCACGTAAATGCTGATAATATTTGGATCGCAATGCACTAGATCTGTTTTTCCCAAGAAATAACGTCATTATATTGCCTAGAAGTTGACCTAGAATGAGAGAATATTAAGTTGTATAAAAAAAAACTGATTTGCAAACTTTAGAATTTAAAGTCAAAATTGTTTTTGAATTAAAAAAACAATTAATATGTGGTATATCTTTTGTAAACAGTGTAAGTGTACTTCCATGAAAAAAGTAGTTATTATACTCTACGATATAATAAGAGCTTCTGAAGTTAAAGTCCACATTCGTGGAATTAAATCTAATTTACTCTTGTGAATTAATTTAAAATAGAAAGTTCTAGATAAACCACTAATACGCTTGATTTGAAATCCTATGTATGATCAGGTATATAATATTCCTTCAAACAGCATTAACAACATCTGTCTCTAAATCATATATATTATTTCAAATATGATCCATTATTCAGTACTTGACGTCTGGCTTTATGAAACGCTTGCATAAGTTTTATTAAATTTACAAGATGATATCTGAGCTTTCAAAAGTGCATGAACAATTTTAATGAAGATGATTACTTTCCTTAAAATCATGAATAATTTATAAAGATTTAATATATGAATGAATGGTATCTGTTCGTTTTTTCTATAAAATTAAATGATTTGTTTGATTTTTCCGTTTGTAAAACACGTACTCATTTATAATTCTTATGCATATTTTATCAGACACCCCATGATAAAATGTATTCATATGCTACGTATTGATATCCATAAATATGATGTCAAATAGATTATTTAATTGAAAAAATATTTTAACGAGATATTTTTTAATGTATGTTTATTTGGATATTTGATATATTAATGTAACTGGATTTAAAAAAAAATTAAGTATAATCATTAAATTATTTCATCGCCATATGTTTTAAATAACAGAGCTCTGAACTGTGATATTTTTCATTCTGGTTATTGTTTCATTTCAGTTACAATAAAATACGTACGAGGATTATTTTTAAAAATAAGATACGTTTTACAATAAAATACAAAAATACTATGTGATGATAAGTACATTTAAAAAATTATTTTATTACAAGATTCTTTATATCTTTTTTCACTTTTCTACAGAGGCTGTTCGCACATTTTTTATACGAGTTTGTTTTGGTGTAAAAGAAAAATCGGTTGCATAGAGAAATTATTTTTCACAGTTAATATTGATTTTGAAAGTATAAATTCTCTTCTGGCAACTGAAAGTTTGGTTTACATGCAACACGGCTCTTTTAAAGAACCGATGGATGGAAGACTATATTTCTGCACTTTCTGAAGCGAGTTATTCGTATTTGGTTATTAAAAAACACTGTGAAAGGCACGTTTCTTTTAATATCTAAAGCCACAGTAGGTAATATTGTCAATAAGACAGGGAAAAAACGTGAATGTCTTGCTTCAAGTTAAAATATTGTTTGACATACGCACCCAAGAACAAAAAAGAATCAAAGGTAAGATCCTTAATGGCAAAAGAAAATCCTCGAAGTCAAAGAACTCTTGCTAAATCGTTAAAATGCTCAATGTAAATTATTAACGAAATCATTAACACTACTGGCTTGAATTTTAAAAAGGCCAAAAAACATAATGCCTTTCTTCAAGACACATCGCCGAACATAGAACACGATGCAGAATTCTTTATGAGAAGCTTTTATTCGGAGAAAAATGAAAAAAAAAGTGTTATAGTAGATGAAGCTTGAGTTTATTTAAATGATTGTAATAAAAAAAGAGACCCAATTATTATTATCATCAAAGAGGAGAAAATAAATATTAAAACATGGTTCAACGTATCTAAATAAATTTTTAGCAAAGGATTTATGATTGTTTCTGGCTTTGCATGTAACAGCAAATTAAAAATAGACAAAGTGGAGAAAAATTTTGAGATCAAATCCACATAATTTAAGAAACATATTTTACTCCCAATCTTCAAACATGAAATACCATCTCTTTACCCACACGGCCACTAATTTCTTAAACTACATAAAAATAAAGCAAGCAGCCACAAATCACAATCCACTGCTAATTTAATGGAAAAAAATTATCTAGAGAAATTATTTAATTAAAAAGATTATTTAAATTATTTAAAAGATTATTTAAAAGATAATTTAAAGAAAAAAAATTAAAGATAAATGGGTATCAGGGCTCCCTTCAATGATTACCTGCTAAATCTCATGATGTATCACTCAAGGATTTTTGCGCTTTTGGACTTTTAAAAAGCACGTTATCCAAACGTCGACGTACATCCCTTCATTGATTTTGGAAAGCTGTTCAAGAGGAATGGGCCAAAATACCTCTTCCTAAACTACAAAAGGCTGATTGTCATAGAAAGTATGGTCTAAAAAGGTATTTCAGACTAAGGGTTACCAAATTGAACATTTAAAAGAGAAATATTTTATGTAAAATACTTCCATAAGTACCACGAAAATCGTTTAAAAAATATGCGCAAACACTATTTACATAGTTTCCCTGTCTTTTGAAACATTTGTCGTAGCATATTTCCGAACTGCGGAACTTTTCGCCAAAATTTGGCGTTAGCCATCGCATAGCACGTGTGTAAACCAATGATCACGGCGCCGGCGCGGGCAATGTTGAAAAGCAAGACTGCGTGGTCATGTGATTTGGCAATTTTTCTACAGCTTGCAAACTCCCCAAAATTCGGCGAAAAGTTCCACAGTTTGGAAATACGCTGTAATGAAAGCAACACTTTAATTATCGTTTCTAGTTCTTCGTCAATTTTGAATCTCTGGACGCAGAGAAATAATTTCAGGTATCGGAAGAGGCGATAGTCACTAGGTGTACAAAAGATTGAATGAAAGACTACGTTTGAGCAACAGTGTGTGGGCACTCATTGCATCGGGATCATATACTTCAAAGATCTGGCAATGAATGTTTGCTGCTGTCATTTTTCTTTTTGTCAAAAATTGGAGTACTAGCCGTATTTCACTGTCCCGGGATGATCAATCGACTTGGAAACGTCTATCGCGCATTATGAAGCAACACACTGACACCGTAGGTGCACAACTGGCGTCTGCTGTAATACAAGGCATGTCGGGAGTCTTTTCTGCATGCGTTTTGCTACAAGTGAATGAAATTTAAATAGATATTTGATAACGGACATTACTTTAAAAATAACCCTCGTACTTCGTTTTAGTTTCAACTTTCGTCCCTTTAAAAATAATGGTTTCCTGTTCGATTCCACTTACCGATTCAGTTTCTAATAAATATACTAACTGATATTTACACCAGCTACTTATCTTTCTGGGCACTGTCCATGCAGATACACAACCGTTAAAAAATTCAAGTTTCTCGAAAAATACATTTAAAATTTTTACTTTTGAAAATTAAATTACATTGAACTTCAAACACCCCTTTGTATAGTATGTTTGGACAATTTTTAGGCTTTTGCTAATGGGAGATAATTTCAATGTATTTTAAATATATGTTATAATCGAAACTGTCATTTAGTATAAATAACAATTCAATAATAATAATTAAAAAAACCCTTTAATGATAACACTTATTAATAGAACTTTATAACTGAATAGATAGCTACGTAAACACACACTGCGTTCGAAGTCAGCCAAATATACAGTTATCAGAGAATTACTGTAGAGAAAAGTCCCTCTACATAAATCTAAAAATAAATAAAGTCTACATTTCTGCACAACCAGCGTTCTGAAAATGAGCACATTTCTGCTTTGAGAAACAAGCGAGTGCCATCGCCAGTGCTTAGTAGGATTCTCTAATCTGCGAGAGCCTAGCGGCATCTAAATTCCCCATCCTTTCCACTGGGATCATGGAGCCAGTGAACAGAACAACCCCCTCCCCCCTGCCTTTCTACTACCGGATTTGCAACACGGTTTGTAGCATCACTTAAGTGGGAATCTTGATGGAGTATGTTTGGCCGCGCAACAGAGAGGTAAAAAATCCTTTTCTGTTGCGTCAGCTCGTTCGAAGTTCTTCTTAAAAAAAGTTTATGAAAAAATCGCCGCAAGATATTGTGCTTGACCTACGTAAATACGTGTTATAGTACTGAATATTTCTTTTGCGAACTACAGTATTCGATGAAAATTATGTCCAGTATGCCGCTGTTCTGCTAAATTTCTCTGCTCTGCCTAGAGGTAAGCGTTTGTGCGTGAAATGATGTCTCCTATATATCCACGATTTGTGCAAGAAGACAAAGTTTTGTGTTGACTATCCAGTGTTTCTAAAATTCTTTTAAAATCGATCTAAAGTTGTTAGTACCTTAAAAAATTACGCAGATTGCGTAATTAAAATGTGAATGTGTTTTTCTGATGAAAGTTAAAATATGGAAAATGTTGGTGAAGACAGTTATCGTCTATTAATATTTTAAAATAGAGAAAATAATTCAACAGTGATGAAAGTACCGACTTTCGAATCAAACGAATATAATATCAGCTAATTAGGAATCAGCGGAAGGCTGATGATGAAAGATTTAGAAAAGAAATCTCTACATGAGATTGTCATACAAATCAATTAAGGCCTAACGAGGCCATCGTAAAATGCCGAATACAGTTTTTTTTCTCATCAAAGTTATTCTCTTAACATGTGTGCAAGATCTTATCACTCTTTATTTATTTACTGCTACATTTATATGCATATTATGTGTTTTATTAATGTATCATATCTATATATTGCTTTCATTTATTATGTTTCATTTCTATAAAATAAATAATCCAGAATTTCACATTTAATCTAAATTCAGTATCATTATTTCAGTGTTGAAGTTTCATTCATTATGCAATTATTATTATTAATATTATTATTATTCTAAATCAAGCCACTTTATTAATTACCACACCGCATTATAAGTTTAAAATATTAATTGTATTATTATATTTTTCTAATTTATTCCACAAACACAACGCCTATAAATTCTTCTATTAATATTATCCACTAGATTTTTTCCTTATCCTAAAATCTAAAATTTTATATCTATGGTTCTAATAAATAACATTTCCCCCCTCCTACAATTACCATTTTCCGATTATAGCGTGTTGTCAGGCTAAATTTATTATATTGGTGATATTCGATTCTTCAACTCTGACGTAAAAAATTATCATATATTTGATAATATAAAAATATCGTACACCCGACACACTAGTGGCATATCATAAAATTCTTATGTTCCAGCTAGTCTGATAATTAGTATATGACATTCAAGGTACAGCGCCTAAAGTCATCAGTTTTTGGATACCTTACAGACATCCTGTATGACATTATAGTGTCATGGAAAATATATCCGAATGTTACAAGAAGTTCGACATATCCGACAATTATTTTATATATGCCTCCAAATTGACACTTTCTGACAATGATGATGGGATACGTCAAACTCAGAAGAAACTAAAACACACATTACATATTCTAAAGTTTATTTCCATATATATCGATTTCGCAGTCTTCGGATAAATAGGGTATCTTAATATAACAGAGTATGGATACGGGGAGTTAAATTTGTATCGCTGAGAAGGTATTGAGTAAAAACAGACTCGAAAGCCCCACCATTATTGACAAGATAGTGTTTTTTTATTCTTTTAACTGATGCAACCAATTATTCTCAAATGGATGATATTCCAAATCCTGATTCGAGGCTGAAAAAGGTCACGTGGCACCAATAATTTACCAAAAGAACTTTTAACTGATAAGAAGGGAAGCTACTCTTGCTTTATCCCATGAACTGTTTCGTTGGCTGGAGAGAATTTACATTACGTTTACGGAGCCTGCCCTTCTTTACTCAAGAAGTTCTTCGCCTGGACCACATGATCATGACGTAGATGCAATATTCTTCATTTGGAATATATGTTGTATTTTGAACAAAAACTGCTAGTCTGAGCATTGGCCCTGAACGTATGCCACAACTCGTTTATGATAGCACTCTCATAGAAATGTGATTGACATCTAATGTTAAGTTTTGAGAGCTCAAGATGTAAAAGTGCACTTGAAAAGCAATAAAATTTCTGAAAGTCTAATCGAATTTTCAATTAAGATGAATACATTATTTCCGAAAATAGCTTACTGAAATATTGGTTATAAAGTCATTAAGAAATATTTATCATCTTATCAGATAACTAAATATCAGATGTACTTCCTCAATGTGAAACTCTATTTTGGATATTTCACTCGTTTCATTTACAATGTTTTTTTTTAAAAGCAACTTTTTAGAGTAAATAACAGAAAAAAAATGAAGAAAAAGAAAACAATCACAGGAAAGCAGAAAATTAATAGAAGGAAATATATATATATATTTTTTTAATTCTGGTAAAAATTATTTTCTCTTTTCGATTCTCTAAAGTATTACAAGTTAAAACAAGTTGGGAATTGTGCGTCAAACCTGACAAATAAGGTGCGTTAGTACTATAAGTAGTTTTAGTGAAATGAGTTATATCGTCTGTTATTATGATATAATTAATTTCCGTAATACAATAAGTACATTTTAAGTTGTCAACATTTTATCTTTTGTCGATATTTACTGAAAATTCCATTGGGAAACTTAAACCTAGCTTTGAAAATTTCTGAACTTGAAATCCATATTTAGACTATTTTTTCATTTAATATCTATTTCTCCAGAAACATCTTTCCAAAAAACTGTCGTTAGATTATATGATTGCTATAATTAAACAGTTTTAGTATACAAATTCGGTTTTTAAATTCAGTAATCGGAAAATAATATAACGTAATCACCATGACAACCTAAAAATCATTACCTATCATGGGATATCATTGAATTAATTACGTATAAGATTTAATAGAATAAAGGAAACTTTTATTAATATCTTTTTAAGTTTTGATTCGATTTTCATAAAATTTTAAATGACTCGACAAAAATTTGCAACGATTG
The DNA here is from genome assembly GCA_963931845.1 of Maratus michaelseni. Taxonomy (NCBI): domain Eukaryota; kingdom Metazoa; phylum Arthropoda; class Arachnida; order Araneae; family Salticidae; genus Maratus; species Maratus michaelseni. The sequence goes on along the minus strand of OZ007593.1, from coordinate 301,660,415 downwards.
TATATATTAAATTTCAAACCATTCTTTTGGGTAGTTTTTGCACTGTTATATGCGGATAGACGGACAGACCAGACAATGACTACAGGTGCTATGTATTTACATAATTATGAACAAAACTAAAAAGGCTGTGGTCCAAATAATGATATAATTTTGGCAAATGGTAGATTTTGAATGAGGGACTAAATATATATATTGTTGTAGTTTTAGAAAATTATTTCAACAGTACACATATCAATACAATCTGTATTTTATTAATTCATTTAACACAGAAAAAAATTCGTATTACAAATACATCATACACATAAAGTAAGTCTGTTTTCAGAATATTCCATTAACTCTATTTTTAAATGCATTCACTCAGAAAAAGGAATTGATTAAAACTACAAAACATTTTTTTTGAGTACATTTTGGTTGTTTTAGCAAAATTGGAGTAAATTGAACCATTTTACTTCAATTAACAAAACATTTTTGCTGACGATACAAAATTTTTTTTTGGAATTGCAAAAAAAAGTGTTTTTTAACAAAATTTTGTTTTGTTGATTCAAACAAAATTTCCATTGACCTATATTTAAACAAAATTTTTGTTTAAATATGGGTCAATAAAAATTTTGTTTGAATCAACAATTTTTTTTTTTTCTTTTGCAATTCCAAAAAAAAAAATTTGTATCGTCAGCAAAAATGTTTTGTTAATTGAAGTAAAATGGTTCAGTTTTACTACAATTTTGCTAAAACAACAAAATGTACTCAAAAAATATGTTTTGTAGTTTTAATCAGTTTCTTTTTCTGAGTGTAAATCGACTCAAAATGTCCGTGAATTCAATAATTTATAAAACATCATGAATATCGTTATCCCAATGTACAAATATTTCCCCAAAATACTTACTGATAGATGAACTTCTGGTATTATGGAATACCATTTACGTTTGAGGCAATATCACAGCTCGATATTGTTTAAAACCCGAAAACCGAATACAATCACAAACTTCAATCAACAAGTTATTTGTAGACAAAAATCATTTTACGAAATTTCATCATATGCAAACAAATAATAATCAGGAAATTTTTTTGGAGGGTATTATGAAATAGTCGGATAATATGAAATAGGGTGTTAAAAATAGTATCAAGTATGGTATCAATATGTAATGGTATCAAGAGAGCATGGTCAAAATATAGTGTCTAGGTAGTCAGCCAATATACTTAAGTTCATACTTCAAATTTGCACATATCACAAATATAAAGATCTGTCTTTGCGCCAGCTTAATAATGGAGTATTATGAGATATTTGCATTCCATGTAACCCGACACTGCCGGTTTGAAAAAAAAATACTCTATGTTTATTAGAGTGAATTGAAGGAATAAAACTTTTATTACATCATAAACTTAGTATTTCGGTGTACATTATGCTTAATTTCAATGTAAAAATATTATTTCTAATAATGAATAAAAAATACTGAAAAATTATCTCTCAGAAACTTTTTAAAGACGAAAAACAAATATCCATTAACACAACGTACCCTGACGCCGACCGACCAACTGCGCGTTCTGGGGGCATTCTGGAAAAATTTGTAAGTATTTTATGCTATTGCCATTTGGTGACACCATTGACCATTTGGTCAATATGTAATGGTATCAAGAGAGCATGGTCAAAATATAGTGTCTAGGTAGTCAGCCAATATACTTAAGTTCATACTTCAAATTTGCACATATCACAAATATAAAGATCTGTCTTTGCGCCAGCTTAATAATGGAGTATTATGAGATATTTGCATTCCATATAACCCGACACTGCCGGTTTGAAAAAAAAAACTCTATGTTTATTAGAGTGAATTGAAGGAATAAAACTGGTATTACATCATAAACTTAGTATTTCGGTGTACATTATGCTTAATTTCAATGTAAAAATATTATTTCTAATAATGAATAAAAAATACTGAAAAATTATCTCCAGAAACTTTTTAAAGACGAAAAACAAATATCCATTAACACAACATACCCTGACGCCGACCGACCAATTGCGCGTTCTGGGGGCATTCTGGAAATGTTTGTAAGTATTTTATGCTATTGCCATTTGGTGACACCACTTTACCAAACAGAAACCTTTTATTCCATATTACCCTACTGTTCCATAATACCCGAAGTTCCTCTACTATTCTTCGAAAAGGCGTTTTAGATAGTAATTTTTTGATTAGATGATATTAATAAATAATACCATTAAAAATGCAAATATTTTCCAATAAAATGCATAATATACAATGCAAGCCAACAATTTATGAAAATATTCCATTATTTGTGTCCGTTGAAACAGTGGATACAAAGTCAGAAGCTTCAAATTATTTTCCCTCTGGTCTTTTCTCTAATAGAAGTTAAATAAAACGAGTATTACATTATAAACTGTTAGTATTTCGCTGTACATTATATGCTTAGTTTCAATATAAAAATATTATTTCTAATAATGAATAAAAAATATTGAAAAAGTATCTCCAGAAACTTTTTAAAGACGAAAAACAAATATACTCATAATATGATATGCTTATTTTGAATATATTGTTGTTTTTTCCGTTATTTAAGCGTCGTGTCAGTTGAACATTGGAATCAATCATGTAACAAATTTTAATTTTTGCTGTTCATATTTATGAAGTTTTTTTCTCCTGATGATGGTTATAAAGATTAACCGAAACGTTGAGGTTTATTTATATATGTAGTTTAAAATAACTCATATTTATTAAACAAATTTTACGTTGGAAGCAAATGTTTGATGAGTATTTATATGTGCAACGTAAAGTCCTTATTAATTATGAAAAACAAATATTCATTAATGCAACGTACCCTGACGCCGTCCAACGAACTCCGCGCTCTGGGGGCATTCTGGAAATGTTTTTAAGTATTTTATGCTATTTCCGCTTGGTGACAGCACTTTACCAAACAGAAACCTTTTATTTCATATTACCCTATTATTCCATAATACTCAAAGTTCCTCTTCTATTCTTCGAAAAGGAGTTTTACATAGTAATTTTTTGATTAGATGATATTAATAAACAATACCAGTAAAAATGCAAATAATTACCAATAAAATGCATAATATAAATGCCTACAATCTATGAAAACTTTCCATTATTCGTGTGCGGTGAAACAGTTGATACAAAGTCAGAAGCTACGAAATAATTTTCCCTCTGGTCTTTTCCCTAATAGAAATTACATTAGTTACACGACTTATGTAGGGACGGAATGAATACTGGGAACAAAATATGGTCAGTTTTATGGGAAGATTACGATTGTAAGTCCGAATTTATAATTTAAAACATTAAATTTTGATGAAGAATAATGATTTCGTATAAGAATGAATATTGTACCTGGATATTAAATAAATATGAGATATTAGAAATGAATGATGAAAACTGATTTGCTACAAAGCATTTTATTTTATATTTAACTCAAAATACATAAATTATTTATGTTTAAATGTTATAAACACAAAGAAATGTTTCATTCTTTGTAATGAATTTTCAACAAAAAATTAGATTTTTTTTTAGTTTATTTAGTGTTACCGAAACTTCCTAACGATATGTTTTAGTAAGCCATTTACAATGTTATATATTCAAATTTTGTAAATCTAAATATTGTATTTTATGTAATACTAGCAAGCTACGCCCGCTACGCTGGTCAATTCCTTTTAACGAACCTTTAATCAAACAAAATATTGACATTTGATAATTCACTTTTATATCTTAACAGAATAATAAGGTTACTATAATTTGTGACTCGTGCTATAGCCAACATACACGTCAGGACACGTCGTCCTTATCGTTATCTTTTTACGCGTGAAGGTTTCGCTATGGTACTCCATTGGGAAATTTGGTAATTTTTGAAATTCTATATTGGAAAAATGGCATAATCATTAGATTTGAAATTTATATCAAGAAAAATACAATTTTTTACTTTTCAAACGCAGTTTGTCTAACAATTTTCTGATAAATACTTTTCGAGCTATTATTTTTTTCAGTAACTTCAAATGTTTCATTTTCCGAGATTAATCTGTTGCAACAATTAGCGAAAAACCCAGTCGTCAGCAACGCATAGCTTTTTATTAAAGAGGCTGTAGAGGCTGTTGGAGCAGGGATTGTCACCACCAATTTTCCACCATCAATTTCGAAATCGGTTCCGTAGTTCCAGAGATTCCATAGAAATTGTAATTTAGAAGGATTTTAGAACGCTTTTCGCTCATATCACCCTTTTAAATTTCGATTTTTTCTTAAAATTTATTCTTAGAGAGCATTTACATCTTATAAGTAACTACATTGCTAAATTTCAAATTTCTTGCCCCTTCAGTATAAAAAAGTCGCAATTTTCGCACATTTTTCGCTTCTGCACCCCATTGGTGTTAGTGGCACCAACATAAAATATAACCTATGTTGGAGTAGGGATTGTCCCCATCAATTTGCCACCATTACTTTTGAAATCGGTTCTGTAGTTCCAGAGATTTCATAGAAATTGTAATTTAGACTGTTTTTAAAACGCTTTTCGCTTATTTCACCTTTTTAAATTTCGAATTAAAAAAAAAATAGTTCTTAGAGAGCATTTACATCTTATAAGTAAGTACAATACCAAATTTTTAATTTCTAGCTCCTTCAGTATAAAAAAGATTGCAATTTTAGAACGTTTTTCACTCCTGCACCCCCCTGGGGTTAGTGGCACCGACATAAAATATAGCCTATGTTGGAGCAGGGGTTGTCACCATAAATTTGCCACCGTCACTTTTGAAATCGGTTCGGTAATTCCAGAGATTCCATAGAAATTGTAATTTAGAATGTTTTTAGAACGCTTTTCGCTCATTTCACCCTTTTAAATTTCGATTTTTTTTTATTTTGTTCTTAGAGAGCATTTACATGTTATAAGTAACTACCATGCCAAATTTCAAGTTTCCAGCTCCTTCAGTATAAAAAAAGTCGATATTTTCGAACATTTTTCACTCCTGTACCCCATTGGGATTAGTGGCACCGACATAAAATATAGCCTATGTTGGAGCAAGGGTTGTCACCATCAATTTTCCTCCATCACTTTTGAAATCGGTTCTGTAGTTCCAGAGATTCCATAGAAATTGTAATTTAGAATATTTTTAGAATGCTTTTCGCTCATTTCACCCTTTTAAATTTCGAATTTTTTTTTTATTTTGTTCTTAGAGAACATTTACATCTTATAAGTAACCACAATGCCAAATTTCAAATTTCTAGCTCCTTCAGTATAAAAAAAATCGCAATTTTAGAACGTTTTTCGCTCCTGCACCCCCCAGGGGTTAGTGACACCGATATAAAATATAGCCTATGTTGGAGCAGGGGTTGTCACCATCAATATGCCACCATCACTTTTGAAATCTGTTCGGTAGTTCCAGAGATTACCCCCTATAAACAAACAAACAAACAAACAAACAATCTTTACTCCTTTATAATATTAGTATAGCTATAGATAGATAAGTGTGAAAAAAAAATTGAAATATATATAAATAGACGTGAGTATCCTTATTTCACTTTGCAGCCACAACTACCCAGCGCAGACCACTGGTGTTTGTGTATGGTAGTCGCCTCGAATCTCCCATCGTGCACTATGGTGGTTGCATGCCGGTAGCTGTGGGATTGTGGGAAATATGATTGTTGAAAGTGGTCGATCAAGGGTATTTTCCTATGGACGCGTGTGTTCCTATATTTCACTTTGCAGTCACAACTTCCCAGCGCAGACCATTGGTGTTTGTGTGTGGTAGTAGCTTCGAGTTTCCCATCGTGCACTGTGGTGATTGCATGTCGGTATCTGTGGGGGTGTGGGAGATAGGCTGGTAAAAATTGGTCGACCTAGGCATTTTCATATTTCGATCAAAGTGTTCTAAAAAATGTTTGGAATCTTCTTCAACGGGAATTGGTTCATTCACCTTAACATGAACTAATGAAGATATAGATAACTAATTAAGATGATTTCGCGCACCCTAGTGGTGAATATTGAAACTAAACGATATTGGAGCCCGTGCGTAGCTCGCTTGCTATACAATACCGTAAGCGGCAGGGACGAGTGCCGGAATTTCGTCCGGAAAGAGGTTTGTTTAGAACAGAATGCGTGCCGAAAATGACTATTTTTATCGAAACTGTAAAAGAAAGTTACAAATTTCCGGGAAACGCCGGACGGATCAGCTAGTTTTACAATAAACATAATAAACATAATAAAAAGAAAAATATTTAAAATTAATGTTTTTTTAAAGATATTATAAAACCTTTTGTAACGCGCAAAAAATAATTTATTTAAATTCATCAAATATGTAATTAATTAAAGATTTCGTAAGTCTTATTTAAAAACAATTTCATGCATTGAAAATGCAGTTTCAACTAACCATAGCACTATGGTTTCAGAATGCCTTTTAGATTAAATTTATACTAATATCCCTTATTGTGTTTTCTGGATTGGAAATTTTACTTTTTTTGATTATGTTTCACTGTAATAAAGAGGCTGACCTTTTTATTGTTTTTTATTAACTACAATAAGTTTGGATTTTGCATTATTAATTGTATCTTTTGTTATAGAAGGCATTTGTGTTCCTACTAGCGGCCTTCTCTAGAGAAATGTGCTTGTTTTTCTGATAGGAGGTTTTCCATTTCTTCATATTGTTTATTTATTATTTTCTCTTTCTTTTTTAGGGTTTCGTTCATCTCACGAAATCCTATTATTCCCGCACCGTTGTCTGTCTGTCACAGAGCTATTCTCAAAAACTATGTTACTTACAGAGTTCAAACTTTGTGTATATACCCGAATATTAGCTATGAAGAGCTCAAAATATTAAAATTTGAAAACTTCGTATTATTTTAATAAATAGAGATAAAAAACCAAAATTCTAACAGCCTTTTCCTATTAAATTTAAACATTTTTCGTTCTAGCAGATGCCAAAAATTAAAAATCCACGATGAAATTCTTTCTACAATAATTAATTTTCTATCAGACGATTTTCACGTGAAAAATGAAAATGAAATAAAAAGTTTCACCAATTGAAAAAAAGATTAATATGAAATAAAATTGATTGACGTCATTGTGGTAATAAAACTGAAAAATTTCTCAATAATACAAGGAGTATGTGAGTATCTGTATGTACATAAAACAGATTAATATCACGTCATTAGAGAATTAAAAAGAAAATCTGACGTCATATCGGAAGTTTAAAGGATTTTTCAAATGTTTCAGAATAATACAAAGCGAATATCAATATGAGTAATAGAGAATAGTAAATATATGAGCTTGAGGAACGTATTGAATAATGATAAAAACCCGATTATGGAAATATTCGCATATTTTAACATTTTGAAGTGTACAAGATGTTTAATTTTGAAATTATTTTTTTTTAAAATATCGCATTTAGTCCGCATGACAGACATTATTATGGCAGAATATAATAGCGGGCTTAAGCCGCTATCGGCCTGGTTTAGATATTCGAAAAAAAGAAAAAATAGACCTCTGATTTTTTTACTTTATAAAATACATGATTTTTTTTTTTTTTTTTTTTTTTTTTTTGGCTAAATGAAATTTATTTGGATTTATTAAAGAAAGGATAAAGTGTTTTGAAAGGAATATTAAGCGAAACCCTTTGAGCGATTTAAATTATCATTTAATTATTAGTTTTATACGGTCTTTCATTTATATGGTGATATATAGAATGTCCATAAATTATTTTCGGTGTTCTTATACCTCATATTGTTTGATTTAAGAACATCACGAAAACAAATTGTTATTATATATTCGTAAAGTACAACTCATAAACTTTCAAAAATTATATAAACAAAATTATGTTTCTCCGCTAATTTATGCGGCAACCCTAGCTGCGTCGCATTAGGATGCGATTTCAAGATGGCGAGTGCACAAGAGAAAGCATTTTGTGTATAGATCAGTTTCAACTGACGTCACATCCTAGGACCCAATTTGACAACCACTTGAGCATTTTGTTTGCCCATCGGTTTGTTCTCTACTTTGATTGGTTGGGAGATAATATTGGCTAATAAATCTCTGATTTTGATTGTTTAGGCGAAAATTAGATGCTTGTATGGTCACGTGGTTGAAAATGATCTATTGTGGCTTTTCGAAACAAAATCCGTCATCACTACACAACGTCGTTTTAGGAGTACGTACAGGAAAGATCTTTTTGATAAATTAGATAAAATTTTAACATTAATTATTATTTGATTATATTCGCTATTTGATTAATAACGTTTATATTTTGAACATTACGCATATGTAACTATGTGTTATTAAAAAACTTTTTGAGTTGTACTTTACTAATATGTAATAATATTTTTCTTCATGTTCTTGAATCAAAAGTTATGAAGTACGGACACTTCGACAATAATTTATGGACAGAGAGTGTTTTGTTCAGAGATAGTAGATGTTAACGTTTTATTACCACCATTTCCGAATATACGTCTTCACATTATTTAATCATTGGCACCAAAATTATTGATAATTTACAAATTATTAAATTTTTCTAGATTAAATAAGACTAAGCTAAATATTCGGAATTAGTGGAATTAGTCAAAAGTAAGGCACACAACTAATTTTTGTTCACAATCAGTTTTAAACAATCTGATTGTATGTAAATATTTCACAATACGATTTTACATATCTGAATTAATTCTAAATTAGAAGAGGAGTCTTATCAATTTAAATCCATTTCTTAGATGAAGCTTTCAAATTCTCCTACAAATCCTCCTAAGAGTTCTAATATTAGATACTTCTCGAGCTCTAATAATAATAATAAAAAAAACTATCAAAACTAAAATTTAACAAATCACTATTCTGAAATTCCATGTTTCCAGCAAATCATGCAATGGGGTATATAAGAAATTCCTTTGTTCTGAAAATCAAAATAAAAGATAATGTCAAATAATATAAAAGAAATAATGAATAACAGCAAATCACTCCTGCGAAAAACAAATATTTCCTTATATGCAGCAAAACATACAAAGCAATATGTGAGAGATTTCATTGTTCTGGAAATCGAAATAAAGAATAATATTACCTAGTTTAATCAAAATGATATCGTATGCAGTCTGATTTATTACTTAATTCACATAAATCTGTTTTTTGTAAAATTGATTTCTTTGCTTTAGATTTTTCCGATAAAGTGGATAATTGAACCATTTAGGTATTATTCTATTTTACGAAATCCGCAGAGTTCCGTTGGAATTAAATCTTATTAATTTATAAAATTAAAATATTGAATTAATCTCAAATCAATTTAAATATTTTTTTATTATCCATTCTCATATGTACTGGAATGCATTTTCATGAAATACTTTGCATACATTGTAATTAGTTTAATTTTCCTTAGAAATATAGAAAAATAAATGTAACTAATGCAAAATATATTTGATTAAATCTCTGTTTTCAATTTGTATATAAAGATTAAAGATTTAAAGATAAAAAAGATAAATTTAAAGATAAAAAAAATATTGGCAGAATTAATTTTCATCTTTTTTTTTTTTTTTTTTTATAAAGTAATATAAAATTATAAAACGGGAAGTGGTACATTAACTACAAAATCGAAAATATTTATATTTCAAATTTGTATCAAATAAATATTTGAAACTAATAAAATTACGTATTCGCAAAAAGAATGTGCAGTCTTGGGAAAAAAAAGTCCAAATTGTCGCACAGAGGTCCGAGAAGTACCATTTGATTGGGAATTTTCTCTGGGATACGAATATGAAAACAAGTTTTTTATAACAGTTTTCTACATATTAAAAATTGTACCAACTTTCATTTTTCAAATGGTAACAGCCATTTGAACATTTGACACTTTATTTGAGCTCTTGAATCAAAGCAGTTTAGAATAATGTACAGTTTATATATTTTGTCTTAAATCTTCATAGAGTGATTAGAGGACAATGCTTGAGGATTCGATTTTACTGTTAAAAGCTTGTCAGGCGCTTTAACTTGTATCCTCTCAAAAAATAATTCGATTGCAATATTTTTTTACAAATGAGACACAATGGAATATTTCTGAATATATTCCAGAAGTTTTTCAGATTAAAAAATATTTCATTAACTATGGAAATTTAAAATAAATTTATAGTAAAAAAATTATCCTAGAAAAATTATGAATTATGACCTACATTAATTTTTATTGAGCTAAGCGAGCAATGATTTACGTGTCCACTCCAATGATAATGGGTATCCTAAAATGGACAGACTGATTTTTAAATTAAATAACTTGCAAACAGTGGCAGATATTTAAAAAAATATGGCAGGAGGGTTATGAAAGATATCAGAAGTTCGTTTACTGTGATTCCTGATTATAGTTCCAATTACCAACAATGGATGGCGCTGCGAACAATTAACGTGCAATCGATGCAGAAGCAGAAATCAACCAGCATTTTTGCGAATGAAGGATGTTAAATATATGGAGTGGGTCTCATTCACCAATACAATCTTGGTCTTAAGACCCGATTTTGAACTCAATCGGTATGATTTCGGTATCGTAGGAGTCAAAAAACAATCGAAAAAAGTATTATTTTCATGGAAACGACTTCTTCGAAATTGAAATGTGTAATGACAACAGTCAAACTAACAGTGATTTTCAATTAATTTTTCAGAAGTGAAATTCGCCCGAAACTAATGAGTAACAAACAAGTGTATATTTTTATTGCTAAACTGAGCGTAAAGCTGATAGAGTGAAAAATGTCCGAGTCAGGAATCGAACCCAGGCTTTCAGAATAGTACTCTGAGGCTCTACGACTGAGATACAAGAACGATATCTCCACTCGGCATCTATCATTCTTATATATGTCGGACACGCTGCAACCGCAGCATGGCAGTTTCCATCTTGTGCTGCGGTGGCAGTCAGTCCGACATATAAGAGTGAGCGATGCCGACTTGGGCTATCGTTCTTGTAGCTCAGTGGTAGAGCGTCAGGGCGTTATTCTGAGTTTCCCGGGTTCGATTCCCGGCTTAGATATTTGTCATTCTGTCGGCTTTATGCTCAGTTTAGTAATGAAAAAAGCCACTTGTTTGTTATTCAAACTACCTTCCTTTTTAAAACTTGTTACGTTCCAAGATTGTATTGGCGAATTTTCCAAGCAGTTGAGAGAGAATTTCACTCAAGTTTTTCGTTAACAATTTTATCTAAATTTAAATAGATAAATAACAGTTCTAAAAATTCCAATTCATTTACATTGAGTGCCTTATGGATATCTTTAGCATAGGAGAAATTAAGGTCATGGTTTTGTTCCTTCAATGCCTTACTACGGCAGATTTATATAACTGTTGTTTTTTAACGAAATTTCAGTACTTATTTTTTCTTTTAAGTTAGGATGCTAGTTTGACCGATGTATGATAATTCACAACTATTGCAAGGAATTTTATAAACCTCATATTTCTGGTCTATAGGAATAACCGATTTAGTAGAAAGAAAGAGTATTTTGTTAAAATGTTTGAAAATAATGCAAAAATAGGAACATTTAAAAATTTCTGCTAATTTATATGTAAAGGTGGGTAAAATGAGAGAAAAATGGATTTTTCTGGAAGATTGTTTTTTATAGGGGCCATAGTGGAAGTAGTAGACGGCTTGCGTAAGTTTTTCAAAGCTTTGTCAATAATAGAGGGGATAAAAACTCTCTTTATTGCTACTGATTAAAAAAAAAAAATTTTTTTTAGAAAGTGAATCAGCGTCAAAACAAATATTTAGTGCACGATATACGTAAGTGTGTAAAGTTGCCTTTTTTGTTTAGTAGTGTAGAAAATGCACTAATTTATTTATTACTTTCTTTAACTCAGAAAGCTGAATATTAGTGGGTATATTTCTTTACATCGATATAAGAACATTCTTCTAATAACTGATGAACTTTATCAACATAAGAACTCTTATCTAATAATACAATTTGTCTGCCTTTATCCATTTAGGTAATAACGAGATCATTACTGGATATTACTGCGCGTAAAAAAGATTGCTCTCCGCGTAAATTTTGTTTGCCTAAAAAAAGATAGCTCTGCGCGTAAATTTTGTTTCTAACAAGTGTATTGGCAGGAATATGACAGAGAGAGGCCCTTTTTGGCAGATGAGATTTTGCTGAATTGATAGGAACTTTCAATAGGAGCAATTAAGTTTGGAATCAAAGGATGACAAGACTGAAAAAAAAAAAGTTAAACTCCAAACAGACTTCTGATCGCTGGTAAAGATTTACACAAAAGTTAATAATGAAATTGTTATTTAAAGATTAATTGGAGAATTCTAGAGTTAAAAAAGAGCAGATAATGTTTTATCAAGAGTACAAAGATGGACTGGACATCCTTGAATTTAGAAATACGAGAGTAGTTTTCTTTACAAAATCTGGAAAATTATATACATTTTACTGATAAGAAGATGTAAATCAAAACTTTCATTATCAGTTTTGGTGAGTTTTTCTCCAGTGTCCTATATTACAGCTCTTAAGGTAAACAAATAAGAACGACGAACAGCTTTGGAAATTCTGGAGGTATTACTAACCGAGCATTTCAATCGAATAAATTTGAAGGAATGACATTTTGCCTTTTATATTTTATAAGATAAGAAAATTGAGATGATTATGGAATTTAGTGAGCTTTCACATAAGTTTATAAAAACGATATACTTTAGCTTGAAGAATAATAAGAGAGTAGCAGAACAATTAAGAATAAGTAATAAAAGTAACTATATATAAAATATATAATATACACATAAAAATTTGCTCGTAAAAGTAAGAAGCAGACATACGGTAGGAAACAACAAATCAAAGAATGAAAAATAAAATTAAAAAGTCACTAAATCCAATTATATGATACATAAAAAGCTTTTCTTTATTACAGTAATTTCTCTTTTATTTAAAATTTTTTACTGCATTTAAAGAACTACCCTTCATATATATGTATATATATATTTAAACTAACATGATTTAAAAATGCAGTACTTAAATTTACAAAACTTCAACAGATGCAAATAAGCATACTTTACTAAGACATAGAATTTATAAATTTGGATAATGAAATAAATGAATTAAGATAAACGTACTTCTTGTCAGAAACTCATCTTGAATAATGGAACTGCTTTTGTGTTTAAAATGTTTAGTGTAAACGCAAATGATTTGTATCGCTTGATTTGCATTGAGATTATTAAAATGAAATGCTTTATAGCCTATGAATTTTAGAAATTTATTTATCAAAATTAAGTACTAAAGTTTATTTAATATACTGGTACAGAATTCCTTCTTGTACTGATTCATTACTCATCATGAACACTCAATATTTTAAGTGATAAAATCGGAAAATGCAATCGTAAGCATCTCTTAAAACTGCCCACTGATTTCTATTCGTTTTGTCTGGCACAAGATAATTAATTTATATTTGAGAAAAGACCGGAGGCTAAATTATATCGAAACTTCTATATTTCATGCGAGTTGTTTCCAAATACTTGAATAACAGAACAATTTTGTAGATTTAAGGCTTTTATGTTATATATTTTACTAATGAATATCTTCATTATCATACGTACTGTTTATCGATATCATTAAAGAAATAAATTTAATAATTTATCATGCAAAATTATTTTTCGAAGAAGAGTAAGTGAAAATACTTATGGGGTTAATAATTATTTGTGACTCAGGAGTATGCATTTTATCGTAGTTTAGGAAATAGGAAATCTTTAGAATATATTTCTTGCGATTTAGCTGTGGAAAATTATTACAAGACTTCCGGAAAAGGCCTACATAAAAGTACCGACTTTGAATGTTTTAAGAAAATTAATTAATATTTAAGAAACAGTTGAAAATTTTATTATGTCGACCTGTGTATTGATGAAATGCTTTTATAAAACGATTATGAATTTCTTGAATACATAACCAATATTTCAAATAAAAAAGTACGATGTATATGTCATACAACTGTGATATCCTGAATTCCAGTGTCAACTTTGGAGGCAATAAATAATTACCCTACAGAAAAGGTTGTACTTTTTCCGACGTATTACTAAGACGTGGGGGTGAAATCCACGTAGCCAATCCTATTCAAGATATAAGTGTTTCAACTTGATAGTAAAATTTAATAATTATGAAAATCAAGTTTTCTCTTGCGACCTTGGGGAATAGAAGAGGTTTGTAAGAGAGGACAGACAGAGAGCGAACGATCTTGATGTAGTTTGGGAATTGGGAGGAGACTGTCTATCTAAACATTGAGTAACAGCTAATGAGATCTGTGCAATAGCAGCACGAATATTGTTTGAACGCGTGAGATGGTTTCATGAAAATTTTTTGTAACTGTATTATATTAAATGAAATTGAATATTGTTGTTCTAAAAATGAACTTTCGCATTCATAAGATTTGTGATCTTGAAATTCAGTATACACCATATATATAAGAGAACTTTTATAGCACTGCTGCCACTCCACCACACCACCAGCCCTTTAACCTTTTTTTTGCGGAAATTAATTGAAGTGATGAAATATGAGAGGGGTGTCAGTCAGAGTTGGCTCATGTTGGAGGTAGGTTGCCTGAATGACGAACGAGAAATCTGTTTGATTTTGAATAATTATGAGGAATGGTTTTGAAAAATTATTTAGTTTCCTAAGTAAACACGAATGAGTGATTTATGTATATGATGTGATAAAATATTTTTGTAAATAATAGTTAGCGTGCTTTAATAAACATTTACTGTCAAAATTATACATTGGAGCCTTTCATTTGCTGTCTAGAAATATGATAGTATCAACTGAATTTATACAATTCGTATGTATAAAACTATTAATTTTCTTTTAATAAAATAAAACATTAAAATATTATACTAACTATAAATAAATTGAAAAAAAGTTAATCTCTTGTCTAAAATTTATCATGAAGAAAGAAATTACTATTTGTTTAAAATATAAGTGTAAACAAATATGATATATACGTTTCGACTTGCATTTAAAATAAAGTGTTTGTAGTGAATCAATTTTAACCATTACTTCCTGATAACGGGACTCCCAAATTTATTTAATATATATGCAAAATATTTATTCTTGTACTGAATCATTAATCTTCATGAAAACTCAAATATTAAATGATAAATTCGGATTTTGCATTTGTAGGCATCTTTTAAAACCGCTCACATAATAGTATTCATTTCGTCCCAGCTTGAGATAATTAATTTGAATTAGAGAAAAGACGTTTAAATTATATGAAAGCTTCCCCTCTTTAAGCGAGTTGTTTCAAAATACTTGAGTAGGGAATCATTTTATATATTTTAGGAATTCATACTATGTTTTGGCTGATAATTATTTGCATTTTTAGTGGTATTGTTTATAATTATGTTCATAGACATCGTTTGAATAAATAAAAGTCCTTCCGGCCTGTACCGGGAGGAAAAGGTAGCTTTCCTATATCTTCGTTTTAAAATTTTAGGTAATGTTACTCGAAAACAGTAAGCTAAAATGCAAAGAAACCGTTTACAAAAGATTCGTTAATACTGAATTTGAATAAGAAATTCGCCAAATTATTGAGCTATAGCCAAATTGGCTTCATTTATAAAGACTTATTTTGATCGCCAAATTTGGCGATATTTCGCCAATTGTCGCCAAGTTTGGCGAGAAATTGGCGCTAACGGATATGAATATATAGTTTTATGAACTATAATGAATGATTAGAAAAATGATAACAACAATGAAAGAAAATAATTTGCGAGAAATCGCGTTCACTAAAACTCAGAAATTAATCGTTGGTTTTAAGTAATGTGCAGTCTTGTTTCAAAATGTCAGCCACCCTAGAATTTCAAACTGCTCTATCTCAGCCATTTTTTAAGATAGAGGTAAAACAAAACATGCTCTGGAATCCTTGTATCAAGGCCTATCACTTAATTAAAAATAAATTTGAATTTTTAACTCTTTTGTATATTTATTTAAATTTAGTGAGCATTAGTGAGCTTAATACACACAATTAGTTTAATCAAAATTAATTTATAAATACGAGCGTTATCGTATGACATAGATCATTCATACATACATATATATATATATATATATAAATCAACATTTGAACGGAGGGTGGTTTTGGGGTCTGAGGGGGTCAAGATCGGTGAAAATATACCAAAATTTTCCGCAATTGCTTTCCTCCGAACGGCTGCAATAGGTAGCTTTATACTTTTTTGTATTGAAAGCTACCTAATAATTCAAAATGCTTTTTCGAAGAACAGTAATTGTAAGTACTTCAAAGGGATAACTATTTGCACTACAAATGTATGAATTTCATCCTATGTTAGGAAACATAAAATTTTTAAAATATGTTTGTGATTTAGCGATAGAAAGCTATTGGATTTAGTAGAAGAACCTCCGAAAAAAAATTGTAAAAAATAATGTGTTTAATCTGCGTTTAAGGAATAGTTAAAAATTAGAATATGTAGACCTGCTTATTGACGAAATATTTTTTTTAACTGCTTTTATACAGGTCTTCATTACACATGTATTAAAATTTTAACTACGATTTTTTTTAAAGTATGATACAAAAATTTTATTTACATACATTGAGTACATTAAACTATAAATTTCATTAATTTAACACAACTATTCTAATTTGCAAATAAATCATACGCGTTGTAATTTTCCAAATGAGGAAAAAAAATGTCCAAGCCAGGATTTGAACCTGGTATATTTGCCTTAAGCGACCAACGCTCTACTAACTGATGGTTGATTTATGACGGCCGATTATCTACTCGAGGGATATAGGCCCTAGGTGGGAGTGACCTCCGTGGGGGTCTTTTTAAGGAATCCTAACACGTATTTATGGCAAGGTTCGAAGAAAACCACGGAAAACTCCGAACGGTTAGGTCGACGAGCGCGACAGAGATTTGAACCCAGCACCTCCCGTCTACCAGCTTTGAGAGCAGAACCTCTCAACCACTGGTGGGGCTGCTCTACCAACTGATCTATACTGGAGAAATCTGGTGGACATTGACAACCTTTATTGATAATAACCTCTGGTCTGTTATCTGGAACAGCTTAACAGAATAAATCGCAGATAATGGAACTCCAAGAAAATGTTGGATACTTAATTAAACTTCATTCTTCTTTTATTAATTTTCTCGGGGTTTCATTATCTGCGATTTATTCTGTTGAGTTGTTTCAGATAACAGACCAGGTGTCATTATCAATAAAGGTTGTTTGAAAGGCGGCCAGATTTGTCCAAAATAGTTCAGTTAGAAAAGCGTTAGCAGCTTAAGCCAAAGATCTCTTGTTCAAATCCTGGCCTGGATTTTTTTTTCACTCAGTTGGGAAATTACAGATCGTATGATTTTTTTACCAGTAAGAATAAAAGTGTTAAATTAATCAAGTGTGATTACGTATCCAGCATTCTCTTGGAGTTCCATTACCTGCGATTTATTCTGTTAAGCTGTTTCAAATAACAGGCCAGATGTTATTATCAATAAAGGTTGTCAGAGTCAATGGTGTTTTTTTTTCACTCAGTTGGAAAATTACAGATTGTATGAATTTTTACCAATTAGAATAAATGTGTTAAATGAATGAAGTGTGATTACGTATCCAACATTCTCCTGGAGTTCCATTACCTGAAATTTATTCTGTTGAGATGTTTCAGACAACAGAACAGAAGTCATTAGCAATAAAATTTGTCTGAGTAATGGTGTCCGCCAGATTTGTCCAGGATGGTTCAGTTGGTAGAGCGTTCAGCTTAAGCCAAAGGTCCCTGGTTCAAATCCTGGCCAGAATACTTTTTCACTCACTTGGAAAATTACAACTCGTATAAACCATAAATATTTAATAAAGTAAAACATAAAGAAACCTAACTAACTATAAATGAATTAAGAAAATATATTGTTACATTTTACCATGGAGAAGAAATATGATCTTTGTTTAAAATGTTTATGAAAACCGAAATGATTTATGCGTTTTGCTTTGACTCCCATACAAAATATAATACATAAATAGTGAATCAATTTTAACCGTTCATTCCTGCTAACAGGGCTCTCAAATTTATTTAATATTCTGACAAAATATTTATTAATGTGCTGAATCATCACTCTTCGTGAAAATTAAATATTTTAAACGATAAATTCCGAATTTGCAATCATAAGCATACGTCAAAGCTTCTAACATAAAACCATTTATATATATATTTCGTCCCCGCAGAAGATAATTAATTTATATCAGAGGAAAGATCCGACGCTAAATTACAGAGTTTACACTCTCTTTATTTTTGTAAGCACTTTACTAAACTATTTTCGAATACTAATCTTCAACTTGTGTAATCGTTGAATATTCTATGATTTAAATCTAAAATTTCTTTTAGGAAATAGTGGTAGTACATACAAAAGTAAAGATGGTGGGGATCTTGAATTATATCAATGCTCTCTTTAAGGGAATTGTTTCAAAGTACTTGATTAAGGGAATAATTTCATAGATTTCAGGCTTTTATATTGTATATATTTCTGATAAATACTTGCATTATATCAATTGTTTTTTAATATTTTTATAGATGAGAGCGTTTTAAATAATTATCATGTAACTTTATTTTTAAAGAACAGAAACCATAAATACTTTAGAGGTTAGCAAATATTTTTACCATGGAAATACGAAGTTTATAACATTTTAACCCTCTCGTTCCCGTATTATTATAAAATTGTATAAAAAAATAATTCTATTACTTTTTGTATATATAATCTTGCTAGAAATTACATTTTTTTTGTTACCGTGTATCTTTCTATTTAATTTGGTAGGGCTTCACATGAGACTTGAGGGTCTAAAGAGTTATAAAGTGGTGTAGAATGAGAAGAATAAAAGAATAAAGATAATGTATTACAAAGCAAACTTTAACATTTATTTAAAAAAATAGGAATAGTTAACATTAAATATTTTAAATTATTCAATTTATTTTTTATTTTATTTATTTTTTATTTTATTTATTTTTTCCCGAGTGAACAAACAAATTTTTTTTTTGAAAAAGTACAAATTTAGTAGCAAAAACGGTAAGAATAAAATGTAAACAACGTAGTAAATTTCTATGGGGTCGTAAATTGCAATTTAATTAAATAACAGCGTTACAAAAACACTTCTTTAACATACTTAAATTGACAGAAATTAAAAATAATTGGTACTAAAATGATCTACGATAAATTTTCTATAACAATGTTGTTGTTTTCAGTTACTAACTAGATGAGAAATATGTTTAAATTGGGTGCAAAAATGAAGTTCGACATAATGTTTTTCCTATGGGAATTCCAATAGATATTCAGCAAGAAAAGCAAAAAACAACATTTACGAATTCACAACATGTACATGTTAAGCCTAACAAAAACTTAAAATTAATTATACTAAAATGATCAACGATAAATTATGAAGAACACTGTTGTTGTTTGCACCTGTTGTGTTTGTTCCTTCGAAGCGAATACATATCGATGTTACCATTGTCGTCAGTCAGCGCCCTCGACTAAATAAACAAGGTCAAGGTCAAGCCGCGCGGGGTAGCCTACCTTTCGGTTTAATCTGAAACAGCCCCACCCAGAAAAATTATTTACCTAATTATACTCAGCATTACAAAATTATACTTTGTAATATTGAGCAATAACCGTACTATGTAATTCTGAAATACAAATGCCGAAAATACCAGATTCCAAAAATAGAAATTCTGAAAATACAATTTTCTAATCCTTATTAGCAGTACTAAATACTACTTTGTGATACTGAGCAAGAATACTACCATGTAATAATGCTGTAAGATGCTGAAGTAAATAATAATAATGGATAGCAGTAAGTAGTAAATGAACAATGAGGAATGAATAATAATACTATAATAAACAATGATAAATTATTCTAAAAATACTAAATAACACTGTATGATGCCATTAAGAATAACTGAATTGTTAAGGTTAGAGTTTATGTAGTGTGTAAAGGTCCCTATGCATATTAAAAGTCTACTTCATCCTCAACCTCCAATGGAGGCAGCATGAATAAATATTGATTGCGTTCCAGCAGAAACATACAATTTGATGTTTTTTGAAGCAGTTTTGGCTGTTTCAGCCCGTAGGCAAACCAGGCCGACAGATTCATTTGTGATGGTGAGCAGTCAGAGTACAATCTAGGATATAATGTAAGGAGGTACCTCTTTTCCCACAGGTGCATCTAGGTGACGATGCCTTGCCGAATTTATTGAGATATTTAGGAAACGGACTATAATTCGTAGCATGTAGTGGTGCCTATTTTGAAGTTGAAGATCTGTTGATACTGTTGGGATTAAGGCGTGAGTAAAGCGACTCGTTGTTCCCGGATTCCAGTTCATTTGCCATGATCTTATTAACTCTGATGTTATTATATTCTTTAAATGTGATGGTAGAAATGGATAGAATTTTTGTAAGATATCCTGTGACCGTTTCGTTGCATCGCGGGCCAGTTTATCAGCATGTCCGTTTCTAGCTATGCCAGAATGAACACGCACCCATTTAAAGAAAATGGATTTCGATGTTTGTTGCAAGGCTGTGATTATGTCACTTACGAGTAAGTTGGAGGTAAATACACTATATTGCCAAAGGTGACCGGTCATTTGCAACTTTAGACGTTTTGTTAACTATCTAGAAAAATACATGAGGAATTAACCTGAAACTACAGGTGTGTAAACAGTATAGTATAGGTTATATATTTCCGTGAAGATTTTTTCACGAAACCCCATAGAGGACTGTCAACAAATTGAAAAAGAACGAATATCTTTTGGATAACCCTGTAAAAACTAATGTAGCAAAGGCGTTCAAAGTCGAGATTAATTATAAGTGGCTTATCCTAATATACTGTGTTCATTTTTATGAGGATAGCATGTATACTCGTTGAGAAATTAAGGTTTTTATAAAAACAATCCCAAACTTTGCCTTGTTTTTTACTTATAATTTGCAGAGTTCTTAATATAAAAGAATGTTGTTTACAGAAAATATGAAAAACAACATTGTACATAACACTCTGCAATCAGAATTAAAATATAACAATAATTGGATGAAAATGAGCAGGTTTACTAAAAAATGTTTCACTGCGTATGCGTGAACGCAATCAAAATATAATATGCATAATGTATTAGCTAAGTATATAGAGCAACTTTTGTGAAAATCTCAAAATCATAGCTTGAAAATTTGAAAATTATCGTCGATAGAATAAGCTCGAAATCCGTTGTTCCCAAAAGGAAACAAAAATATGAGGGGTTGTATCCAAATATAGTAGTACGTGCAATATTGTGTACGCTGTCTTGGCACTAATCAACAGATATTTGATACAACCCCTCATCTTTTTTCTTCTTTTTGGGAACAACGGATTTCGAGCTTATTCTATCGACGATAATTTTCTGAATTTTCGAGTTATGATTTTGAGATTTTCACAAAAGTTGCTCCATATACTTAGCTAATACATTATGCATATTATATTTTGATTGCGTTCGTGCATGCGCAGTGAAACATTTTTTAGTAAACCTGCTCATTTTTCATCCAATTTTTATTATTTTTTAATTCTGATTGCAGAGTTTTATGTACAATGTTGTTTGTCATATTTTCTGAAAATAACTTTTTTATATATTAAGAACTCTGCAAATTATAAGCAAAAAACTGGGCGAAATTTGGGACTGTTTTTATAAAAACCTTAATTTTTCTACGAGTATACATGCTATCCTCATAAAAATGAACACATTATATTATAATAAGCCACTTATTAATAATATCAAGTTTGAACGTCTTTGCTAGATTAGTTTTTACAGGGTTATCCAAAAGATATTCGTTCCTTTTCAATTTGTTGACAGTCCCCTATGGGGTTTCGTGAAAGAATATTCGCGGAAATATATAACCTATACTATACTGTTTACATACCTGCAGTTTCCGGTTAATTACTCATGTATTTTTCTAGTTAGTTAACAAAACGTCTAAAATCGCAAGTGACCGGTCACCTTTGGCAATATAGTGTATATCTGCTAATGCCTGCAGGCTATATAGACTATCTGAATTGATTGTGTAGCTTTGAAAATTATTAGAATTAGTCCAGTCTATTGCATCGTGTATTGCTTGTAGCTCTGTTTGGTAGACACTATTAAGGTGGAGTTGTGCTCATGATGAAAAATTATAACACATTTGAAAACTCAATTTCAGCAATTACCATCTATACTAGGAAAAATATCTAAATTACTTCGTGCAGCCCTGTATTTGATCTATAGAGTTGTATATATACTGCATAGTATTTAAATATTTAGTTTAGTTAGGAAACGCAAAACACAGTTTAAAATTCATTCCCTTTCAACAATTTTCGTCAATAAGCAGGTACATGAATTATTTTGGGCATCCCTGTATATGATCTGTATAATTTATACACACGATTACACATGAAAAATTTTTTGAATACGCATAGCACAATTGATAGCGCATTTCCAGCAATTACTTCTCATAGATAGTACTTTATCCGAAATATTTTGCATGTCTCTGTAAATAAACGATAAATGCTATACACACCATATTTTATAATACGAAATGCACCTCAGTATCGATTTCTGTATTATTGAAATAGTGTAACATCATTAAAATACACTGCCAACGATTTTTTCCCAATAGACCATAATGTAGCGGATTTGTTTTGAGTGCCCCTGTTAGCGTACTCTAAATGCTACACACATTATTTTTAATACCGAACATTCAATTGTAAACCTTAATAGCATATATTAATTACATGGCAATACGAGTATATTTACGCTAGTTAGAATGCAGAAAGACAGACAGACGTGGAGAAAATCCCATTTCACAAACTCTTTTTAACTACGTTGGAAAGTGTTAAAAAAAGGAATTTTAATAAGTTTTTGCGCAACAGAATTGGATGAATTCGAACGCTGAAACTCCCGCTTTAGAACTGAAGACGTTACTTTCGCGCCACCAATGTTTGATGACATCACTGCAATATTTTTCACTTATACTCTCTCACATTACCTTGGTTATTTTCCCTACAGAATCGGTCGTAAAATGGTTTAAAAATGGATTAAATTCGTAATAATGTTTTACATTTTTACGATATTCTCATTCAAATTAAATATTGACGAGAACTTGCAATGAATCCTCTGTATTCGGGCTCCATGCATTTTAGCTTTGTGTTTTCCAGTACAATTAGGATTAATCTTAAAACCAAGGAATAAGGAGGCTATCATTTCTTGCCGGTACAGGGCAGAAGTACTTTTCGTAGTCGTGTTGTATATCGTGTTATACATAGGCTGCTACTCGCATCGAGCTAACCAGAAGTTTTGCAAGCAGCTGACGTACAATAAGAATGACGAAAAATACTAATATTTTTGGCGGTGTGATAGCGAATTTTGAAGTATTAACATGACTGAGATAGAAGAAAGTTTTGGGATTGGCACATCCGACTAGTTTAAGTGAAGGCCAATAGCGGTCAGTTACTCTGGTTCATGTTGCGGTATACAATCTTAACCCTTAAAATTGGCATCGTTTGAAAAGATTAAATAAAAGCATTAATATATTTAAAGCATTATTTTTTACATACATTTTACCGCAACTTGATAAAGAGTTTTAGATGAGGCATAATGAATCAAATCCATGTTCGAATTCAACGTTTTAAAATCCAAACTCGCAACTCTCCGAAACTTTCATTACCCATCTATTTGTCTAGTGCCACGATAAGTCTTGAACAAGTTAAATGATTTACGTGTTTCGTTTTTTTTAAATAAAGGAATTGAAATTCTCTACAAACTATTCCTGAAAAACAAAGAGTTTTTTTTTTAAGTTACAACACGAAATATGGTCAATTTCCATGGATTTAGAACTTTTTATTATATATTTTATTATTTTTTTACAATTTCTTTTAGGTATAATTGAGAGACAGCGTAATAACAAGTCAAATTCATGTTCAAATCCAAACTTTCTCCGAAACTTTCAATGCCCACTTGTCTAGGGCTACGATAACTCTAAAACAAGTTAAATGATTTACGTGTTTCTTTTTTTTAAATAAAGGAAATGAAGGGAATTTAATAAAGGGATTTTAATAAAGGAATTTTAATGCTGATCAGCATTGTTCAGCACTGTAAAAACATTTATTTCTTCTAGTTACTGTGATATTTGGGACGTGCGTTAGACTTTACGAAAATTAAATAAAAACTTACTTTTCTATTTTATGTTTTAAACTTCCATGTATCACTTTTATTTTTACGCTACAACATTAAAAATGGAAAATGGCACAAAACTGGGTTAATTTCCTTTTGAAACACACTACGCCCGTATATTTGTTTCGCAATCAAATAATCTATTTGCCATCATATTTACTGACATCAATGCTTAGAATATGAATGGATGTTATCATAAAGTGTTTGATAAACTATGAATAAGAATATCCACAAGTAAGTGCTTTACAAATTTATAAATCAAACAGATAATTTCGTTATTCAAAACTTACCAACAGATACCATTCACTCATATACTAAAGCTTTATAAATTATTTATGATTTTAATGAAAAGATTCATCTCCGTTCAAATTATCTATGCGCTTTAAAAGCTCAGATATCATCTTTTAAATTTAATAAAGATTTATGGAAGCATCTTATGTCATTCATGCAGTATTGAATAATATATGTTATTTTAGGCAGTACATTTGTTTTAAATATACATGTTGGTGAAAATTGATGCGTAGAATATTATATTCCTCATTATGTATAGGAATTTAGATCAAGAACAACGTGCTAATAGATTTTCTAAAACTTAATAATTTAGATTAATTCACAAGGGTAAACTACATCTAATTCCATGAACGTGAATTCTGAACGTAGATATTCTTCTTGTATATCGGATTAGAATAAGTACTTAAGTTTGTCCGGAAGATTATTAACATTGTTTACAAATGTATGCTAGAAATTTATATACCGTATTTTCAGGTGTATAAGCAGCCTTTTATAACATTTAAAACACGCCTAAAGACTGGGGAGGGGTGCGTTTTATACAATGAAGGTAACATTTTCTTTTTTTTGAATTCCCTTTGGTATTCCTTATGTTTGTATAAAGTAAATTACGTTTTTTTAGTACTTTATTTAAAATCTAAAAAAGAAAGAAGTATAATAGAGAAAAACAAATAGAATATTGTTATAATATAAAATAAATATATTGTTTCTATTTTTAAATTAGGCTTTTTCATTCTTTCACTTTCAATTTTTCTCTTAAAAAAGTGGAGTGCGACTTATGCAAAAGAATCGGCTGAACACCGGAAAATAAGTATATATTTTTCGTAAGTTGTTTCGACATGAAATTCTAAATTTTTCAATTTTTTCTTTTAGACTATATTTCCTTATTTTAAGTTTATTCTTAAGTGAAAAGCGGCATAATTTTATTATTTTTTATGCTAAGCAGATTATTAACACATTAAATGCGTTGCGAGACAAGAATGATCAACACAGGACTCCCACATGTTCTGTTTTTTTTAATACCATTTTTTTTTAAACAATAAAAATGTTTTTGGATTTTTTTTTTTTTAATTTTGCAGAATTGTTATTAGTATTTCAAATGTTTTAGAAATCTAGTACGAAAATGTTTTTTTTTTTTTTTTTTTTTTTTTTTTTTTGGAAAAACTGGTATTCAAACAGCGGTACCATTTAGAAGTCATGTCGATATTTACTTGACTCCTGTTTCCAATTTCCTTTTAACCTTATTCAGAAATAAACAGGTTATATATATATATATATATATATATATATTATTTTTCCATTCCGTTTGCTGAAAAGTTGTCAGATTTTGAATAAATTTGAATATGGTATCGTAGCAAAGAGTAAAAATATTATACTTGAAAAGGTTAAGGTTTAAATAAATAAAAAAAAATATATATATACATATTTCCTATTATTGTATTATAAACTTAATTCTAGTATTATAATTTTTTAATATGTAATAATTAACATATTAACCATCCAAATAATTAAAAAAATTCTGAAAATATTTAGCACTATTATTCTTACTTATTTTTAATCAAGTAATTACGTGTATATGTATTAGTAACTAAAATATTAATGGGAATTTTATGATAAAGTACTTGGTAAAGTAGGAATAACAATATCAATAACGAAGTGTTTTACAAACTTAATAAATTGAACAGCCAATTTGTGTATACAAAACTTACCAATAGATACTACTTTATTATTTGTAACTCGATCATACTGATTAGTAAAGAAATCTAAAAAAATTTAGGTTTTTTTTCATTGATCTTTGTAATTACTAAAAAAAATGTTTGTGTTCTTACTCAGTTACAACAAAATCTCTAAGAATTACTAGAAAACAACTAGCAACGATTCCGGTTTATAGTACCAGTTACTAAAAAATTCTGTGGAAAATAAATATACTAAAAAAATTTTAGTAACCTTAGGATTTTTTTACAATGTATACATAAAAATAAAAATAATCCCTATGCTCTAAAAATCTCGAATAACTAAATCAAATACAGAAAACTAACAATTTTGAATCTAGTTTGTAGATTAAAACTGTATGAAGAATTTAATAGAAAATGAATAGGAAATCTTACAATTTGTTAAATATTTCTAGAATACTAATAATGAATTTTTGTTTAAATCAATTTTATAATTTAGCAAATTATTCATCCATAATTGGAACATTTACATCTATCTCATAAATGAAATAAAACTATATACACTGTAAAAAAAAAAAAATGCTGTAAAATTACGGGCAGAGGCCGGCAGCAGAAATTCCAGTCGTACCCCGTAAAAAAAAAAAAAAAAAAAAAAAAAAAATCCATGCCCATCATTTTGTGCAGCCCGTAATTTTACGGGGCAAAGTAATATAGCATTATAATGCACAGGATATAATGCACTTTAAAACAGAATAACACTTTGCTTACTGCTCCGTAGCACGTAGCACGTTAGATAATCATCACAGAATCGCTTTTTTGGCGGGTTAAAATTTTCGAAACACTGGTAAAATGAAGGGTTACACCCTAGCGGAGGACAATGTATGGGGTCGTACCGTATTTTTGCTAACATATGGGCTAGAACTGTAAGAATATGTGGATTGCTCTTAATTTTCTAAGTATCTAAGGGAAAAGGCCGCTTATTTAGGGGATCAGACCGTTTTTCATCAAATAAGGCTGTTGCCCGTGAAAACTGAAGGGCAAACGCTCATAAACTTACAGTTTTTTCTGAGAGTGTACAGTATGAAGACGATAATGGAAAACGAATAAGAAATCTCACAATGGGTTAAAAAAAATTATACTTCTTGAATAGTAATAATGATGAAGTATTTTATCAATCACATATATATTTATTTATAATTCAATAAATAATTCATACATAATTCGAACATTTCCATCTATTTCATAAGTGAAATAAAACTATATATCTGAATTTAATCTGAATTTAATTTAATGCAAAAAATTAAAAATAAAAATTCCCTAGTTTAATCAAACTTTGATTGTACGCAGTGTAATGGAATTTTATTATTTGATTGATACACATTTCTTTGTATATATATAAAAAAAAATTCCTTGGCTTTAGATCTTTCCGAATAAGTAGGCAATTCGACTGTTTAGACATTAATTTGTTTCACATAATCTACAAAGTTAATATTGTCACTGGAATTAAAATTGATTGAAATTTAAAATTTAAATAATTAAATTAAACTCCATTTATTAGAATTCTCTTTTTCGTTATTCAATCTTATGTGTGCCTGAATGCAATTTAGACATTTCATTTTCCCTCGAATTGTAGAACAAAGAAATTAAATTATTTCGAAATGCGTTTCATTAATTCTTTTGTTTTCAATTTGTATATAGAGAAATGTAATTTAGAAACTATAAAAAATTGGTATAATAATTTTTCGTCTTATTAAAAGAAACAAAAAAAAACATCTTTCATCTACAAAATTGAAATTATTCGTATTTTGTTATTGTTTCACATAGCAAAAAAGAACGAATAGAAAACTAATAAATTAATTCGTAAGAGAATGTCTAGTATTAATATTTAAATTGAAAAATATCTATAAAATAAATAAATAAATATTTATGTACGGTATATACTAATTAAAACCTTTTTAACATTACAATTGCTGTTATACATATTTTTTGTACAGTAATTAAAACAATATACACCTTTAAAAAATATATATGTAATGTTACAATTAGTATTTCTTTTGTAATATGTATAACAGATAAGGCATTTATTCTTTTTATTTTTATCGAAGTTATATAGAATATACTTGTATTTATTAATAAACAATGAATTAATCTAAGAATCAAAAATTAATTGCTTAAAGTCCTTTTAGTTAAAAAAAAATAATGTCAAAACAAAACAAAAAATATATTATATTATTTTATTATATTGCTTATTTATTTCCCTATTGAATAACATTTTGATTTATTAGTTAAAATTAAATATATCTAATAACGATTTTATAACATCTACAATTAATAATCTTTGTTTAAATTATAATAATTTGCTATTATTTTTTAGTATGTCTGTGTTTTGAAACTTTCATGAACTAAATCACATTATGTGCGAAAAATTTACATATTATGGTATATCTATTATTTACAATATATTTTAGCTTATATGTGATGAGTAATTTAAATGAATGATTTATTTTTGAGTTAGTCAATAAATTTATTCATAATCAAGATAACCTGAATAAGACAAATAATCTATACTTTTATTTCAAATCTTGTATAAATCGTAGAAAGTGATTTGCAATGAAAAGTTGGATTAAATACTCAAATATTTATCATGTATTAATCATGTATTATTAAGAAAATATAAAAAGAAAACACTTACAGCATTTATATTAACAAAATTTAATAGCTTTTTCAATAGATATATAATAAATCTGGAATATCCATTAGACTTTCTGAACAATCTACAGAATACTATGCCTTTAAATAAATAGTAATATAAAAATAAATAAAAACTTATATCCTACTTTTACAAAGTTGAAATGTTTTTACATATGAAAATGACCTCATATTCTAATGAAAACATCACTTTCATTCATAAAGCTCAAACTTAAAAAATAAAAAAATATTGCGCAATTTTGAATGATTTTTCATCTACCCCTGTTGAAATTAATGCTTGTAAATAAATATTGAAATTAAATGTACACAGTCATGCTAATGGGAATTTAAATTTGCTTTAAATATAGATATTTCGCTATTAGTTTTCAACAGAATTTTTACCAGATTAAAAACGTACTCCAATTTATTTATCTGCTTTTTAAGGGGAAAATTTTTTCACTAAATTAAGACACATTCTAGTAAAATATGACTATCCTGTTGAATTGTTTAAAGTAGGGGAAGTGTGCCTAATATCGCATCCTTCCTAATATCGCACCCCATGTTTTCTAAGTGAATATATCTAATTAAATCTATTCCTGCTGCATTCTGGTGGTCGTTGCCTAAACTCGATCCTTCATGAGTAATTTTAGTCTAGTGTCATATTTGTTGCCGTCGGGAAGTGTTGTTCCAAGTAGTGAAAATTTTATTGTTTTTACTTACCCATCATACGTAGTATAGGGTAAGTCTTGTAATCGTTTTGAAAATCGAAAAAAAAATTTTTGACGGATTTACACGTTTCAGACACTGGAGATTCCAAAAAACATATTTTTAGAAAAAAAAATTTGCCGTCCGTCTGTGTGTCTGTGTGTCTGTGTGTGTGTGTGTCTGTAAACGCTCTATCTCCCGAAAAAATTGAGATAGAGACTTGCAATTTGGTATGTACTTAGTATGTAATAATGGGAAGAAGCCTATTTCATTTCAATAACCTCGATTAACCGGAACAATTTTTTTCGGACTCTCGAAATATTCGTTCTGATGAAAGGTATATAAAAATTTTCGAAATTGTTTATTTTAAGAAATGAATATAAAAGACAATAAAAAAACATAAATTTTGAATAAAGCATGAAGTCGATCGAATAATTAGTTGCCGAGATATTTGGAATCCTATTTTCCACACTCTTCGATTTTTCATGACCCTGTATTTCATCCAAATTTCACTTCAAAGATATATTTTAATTGGAAATTTGACGCTTAATCAGATGCAATAAACCGCTAGTTAATAGGATTATTATTTTTGGAGTTATAAGGAAAAACCTCTTTCAAGCAATTCAGTAATCGAGCCTTTAAAGTTTGTGACGTCATCAAGCCACGATTTTATTTGAATTGCAATGCATTTTATAAGTAGTTTACACATTTTTATTTTTATATTTTACTTTATGCATATCCATGATGGGTAAGTATTACGTTGGCCCCCAACGACTAGTTTAATTTAAAAATACTTTTTAACGTTATCTTCAGAAAATTATAAATATACAAAGTTAAGTAAAAAAGTTTTGACTTATTAGGGAAACTTTGTCATTGATTCAAATTTTGGATTTTTTATCTTTTGATTGACTTATTATTTCCTTGATGTTGTCAAATGGCGGTCTTTTATATTTTTGTTTATATGTTGTTAATATCGCACCCACTAACTATTCCAATTACTGTGCGATATTAGGATTGAAGTTTGTTTAGAAGGATAGGTGAATTGTAGGTTATTATTTTAAGCAATTTATTCGGTGCTATGTTTTATTTTTATTTTATAAAAGCAAGTCAAAAAATATCTAATTAAATCAAGTTTTTTACAACTTGTTTGCTTATAATTAATTAGATATATATTCCTATAGACAATTAACTTCTTGGCTGGTCAAAAAGGTTCTTCATTAGTAACGTTACAACTCATATATTTTGAAAAGAGTGAATTTTATTGAGAGTGTGATATTAGGGACATTATTTGAAAGCTGGTATTAAGACGTTTTGCATATTTATTTGAAAAAAAAAGTTTATTTTATTGGAAACCATTATAAGCGAAAAATGCTTTATTAGAATGATATATGAACCCATACCGTCAATCAGTTTTAATTTGTTGTGCAGTGAAGCCGAATTAGATACAAATTTAAAAATGGGTGCGATATTAGGTACACTTCCCGTATATGTTGTATCAAAATGTGGTAAGAAATGTAACTTAATAATGTTGTCTTTTAGTTTATTTGTGAAATAACATAATTTATTTTATTGACTTTTATATATTATTAATTTAGCTTCTAAGACGTATGCTTAGATTTGTGAAATATTAGTTTAAATGGCACTGGCGCTATATACATATACAAGTCTATATACATATCCGTGAAGTCGGCATAAACCATCCTTGCTCAGAGTGCATAAAAATTAACCGTAGAATCGTATCTCTATTATACGTAATTTTCGAGAAAAAAAAGGAAAAAAATCTCTGTGAGAAAGTTAAAGAAAAAGAAAAATCGTTAACAGATGAGCTGTTTCTATCTATGAAAGTGCACCATAAAAATATTTCTTATAGAAAACAGTAAAGTATTATTCTAGTTACATCAAAACTACTTAATTTACCAAATGCAATTTTTCAAATTTTCCTTTAATGTTTAAAAATGTTACTTCCCTATTTTCTATAAGAAATTTAACAAATTTATATTATAAATCTCTTTTGAATGTAGAATAGATTTAGAATTGTATTTTCCTTCAAATTTGAAAGTTCTCACATAATGCAAATGCAGCACCGACTGTGTACATTCAGTGTGTATTTCCATAAATATTTATCTAGCCATCTCTTCACGTATACATAAATATATATATATTCTTCTCGAAGAAATAAAGTTAATTCAAATTCAAAAAGTTTTATCCATTTTATTTTATCCTGGTACGGAGATATGATTTGGGAAAGTGAAAATTTTAAAACTTTTATTTACGAAATTTTATAACAAAGTTTTATTGAAATGAAAATAAAAATGTTGTTGCAATAAATTGACGCTGAGAGTAATAACGGAATTAGCATTGTTACTAAACCCTGCTTTAGAAAGAATTTACATAACACTAAAGGGATTATAACCAAACATTGAAAAGTAACTAGTCTAAAAATTCCATAATAGTACGACAAATCTAATTTTGAAAGCAGTTGATAAGGAAAACGTAACATTTTAATAAATACTGACTGATAAAATTACATTTTTATTCATTTGCTATTTGGGCAGAGTGACTTATAATTCTAGCGAATGCGAAATAGCTACGAATGACTGCTTTCAACCAAATGATTAAAAGTAAATAAATTTTTCAGCGTGATGTAGCAGATTTATTTAGAAATAAATAAGGTAAAGCTAGGAGAGTCTGCGCACAATTCAAAGAATAACAATAAAAAAATCTAAATATTAAATTTTTGCTAAACTATCTATGGATAATTTTTACTTCATTTGTTTTTTATGCATTTCCATTGCTATTTTGTTGTTATGTTGCAAGTTAATAGAACAGTTGTAATAAAACGAAGAAAGTTATTTTGCGCAATCTGTCCTTACAGGGTTGGTGTGATTGCGCACATGGGTAGGAGAGATTGTTACTAATAATAACTACAATTAAATTGTTAACAATAATAATTACACTGAAATGACATTGTTGTAAGGTTTTTGTGAACAAATATTATTGTATTAGGAGTGAATATTTCAACCTAATGATTAAAGAATCAGAAAAAGGAAATAATTTTAAAAACGATTAAAAATTTTTAATTAAAGGAAAAAAAAATAAAGAATCAGAAAAAGCAAGTCCAGATAAGATTAAAAAATAACATTAAGTTACTTTATAACACGTTTAACTTAAAATTAGTCCATTTTCATTTTTCATTTTTTTATGCAAATTTACCAATAAGCTGCGTAATCTCTCCTAGCATGGAAACTAATGGGAACAATGCGCCATCTCTCCTAAGTAGCAGATGCGCGAGCTCTCCAATTTCGGTAAGAGAGATTGCGCGGCCTTTTATTTAAACATGGCCGCTCTAAAACGAACCGTTGATGTTCACATTGTTAGTCTGGATTAGTAGCTTATGAGAAATCGTTTAAGTTTAAAATATTTTGTACTACTGACATTGTATAGAAATTCTGATCAATAGCTATGAAAATTGAAGCACTTAGTTTGGCAAAACAAAACAAAATAGCAATGCTTTATCTTAAACGCTCAAAACAATCAACGTGCACTTTCAAGTAGACACTCCACTACTGCTGTTGTACAACTACCTGAAGTCGGTGCGCGCGCACTCTACTCCTTCCTCTCGAACCTCTATGTGCGCAATCTCTCCGACCGCGCCATCTCTCCTTTCTTTACCTTATGCTTAATTAGCATATGTAATAATAAACTACTTTCATGTTTTGAAAAGAAAACTGATTTTAAAACTTTAGTCCATGCCTTTGTTTTAAAACAAAAAAGTATATTAGTATTGTTAATTTGTCTTTTATGATTCATAATTAAGATTTTAAATTTAATTTGCATAGCATTATATGTATTCTCGTTATATAAAATTACACACACACACACACACGCACACACACACACATATATATATATATATATATATATAATGCGATAGAGCTGTTTTGAAGTATTGTGTAGATATTGAAAGAACGTATCTCATGTCTAAAATATCTGCAGCAATGTCAAGTAGCGGCAAATGGGTGATTATAAAATTTAGACAATAAAAAATGAGATATAATAGTGGTTATTTTATCTTTATTGCTAACATTTTCTTCTTTGTAAAAAAATATTTTTGTTTGATATAGATGCTGTTTATATAAGGTTAAGATAGTGTGAAATATTTTAAATATGTAAGCTGTATTTTTTTAAATTTTCCGTTGACACGTTTTCTGAGCATTAATCTTTCTTACATTTAAGCTTAGAAATTATGCGATAAAATTAGTTGCAGATTACATTTTGGAGATAATAGTAACTAAAATGAATAAAATCTTGCAGCTATAAATGTGCGCTGCTTTCCTTGGGAAAAAAATGAACTCATTTTTAAAACAAGGCACTCATTATATTTTAAAATGTTAATAGCCTTTTGTAAAGGTTTTTTTTAAATTTAAATTTAATTCATTTTTATTTTTTATAAGACAAAGATGCATGCTAAGATTAACATTTTCGTTCAAACTATGACAACCCTAATTCCTGAATTTGGCGATACTCACCTTGACGAGTGAAAATGTCAACAGACATTTTCTTAATGGTAATGTCAAGCTTCCCAAGATGCTTGGCGACTAATTTTTGTGTAAAATTATCTTGACTAATAAAATAATTTTGACTATATCTCATCATTCTCTTATAGAAGTACAGCAGGCCTAAGAAGAAAAAAAATAGAAAGAACACCCGCAAAGATTTAAATCAGCTAATTAACATATATAAAAAACAGAAATAGCCATTCGAATAAAAATTATGTATTCTTTCAATTTATGTAAAAAAAAAAAAAAAAAAAAAAAAAAAAAAAAAACTTTTTATTAAAATTGTCCCAAACTCTGAAATTTTCATATTAAACAGGAATCCATTCAGTAAAGTAGTTTAGAAATTACGAAACTTCAAAATTCGAAACTCCTAACGTGAAATTTATCTCTAATCGTAGCAAAACAGATTTCAACCCGGTTATTGTTTTAAGTCTCTTAACTCAAGAGCTATTCGGCAGAATGAGCTGTAATTTTGGATTCGTATGTTTGAAGCTTTCTGAAATCTATTCCTATTAAAATTGTTATTTGGTTACATTACATATTTATTTTCAAAAAATTAAAAAAAAAGTATTGAAATTCCCATTAAATGAAAACAAAAATATTAATTGTAACCTATGAATTTTCAAACATAAATTATTATATGTGTTTCAGATAAGCAAATGGAAAATTGCAGATCATCCTGCAAAGTAGATTTTGAGTTATGCTTAAGAAACTACCAGATTTGCAATCTGTTATGCAACGGTTAAAAATGAATATAACTTTAGGAGTTCCGAAATTTTAACTTTTCTTAATTGTTACATTAATTGATAGA
The DNA here is from genome assembly GCA_963931845.1 of Maratus michaelseni. Taxonomy (NCBI): domain Eukaryota; kingdom Metazoa; phylum Arthropoda; class Arachnida; order Araneae; family Salticidae; genus Maratus; species Maratus michaelseni. Next base: position 301,625,562 of record OZ007593.1, on the reverse strand, counting down.
ATGATTTCCCGTGTGATATACTAAGGTAAAATGTAATAAAAACAAGAACGAAAAATCATGCGTCAAGCATAGATTATGTAACACTTTCCAACGCTTCCAAAATAATTTTACAAATCATTACCGTTTAATAACCTGAAGGATAACATCTAAGTAAACAATTTGGAAAACGCATAACATATTTAGAAACATAATTTCAGGAATTTCCAACAGACTCAATATTCGGAAAAATATCCGAATACTTTTTGTTCCTGTATATGATCTATCGATTTGTATATATATTACATAGGTTGCTAAATTTTAGTTCAGTTAGGAAATGCGTAGCACAGTTTAAAATTCTCCTTCTGGAGTTTCTGTCAATAAACGGAAATATGTTCGCGAACTTTTGGGCTGCCCTGTATACGATCTACAGAATTTATACACACTAAGTAATAGACAAAAAGTGAGTTAAATTTAAAATCGGGTTCAGCAACTTAAAACGCACTTCCAGGAATTATTGTTAACAAACAGTAGAGAATTCTTTTGTGTGTCCCTGTAAATGAACGATGACTGCTATACACACACTAATCTGTAGTAATCCTCTTGTAATGCACCTTAGTAATATATATAAATTTCAATACGTTTAAAATAGTGAAACATTATTTAATTAAACCGCAAACGATTTTTCTCCATAGACTAATGTAACGGAATTCTTTTGACTGTCCCTGTAAAGTAACTATAAGTGCTATGCACACCCTATTCCATGTAAGGCTTCTTGCAATGCACCTTAGTGATATATATCAATTACAATGTATTTGAAATTGTGTAACATCATTAAAATAAACCGCAAATGATTTTTCCCCATAGACCGTAATGTAACGGAATTATTTTGAGTGTCCCTGTAAGAAAACTATAAGTGCTACACACTTCAGTTGAAATAGGAAACATGCTATAGATAAAGACAATAACATATAAAAATTGCATGGCAATCGGAGCATATTTACAGGAGTTAGAGCATGGCCAGACGGCAGACTGCCATACGGCCAGACAAACCGAAGTCATAAACACTTTTCAACTAGGTTGGAAAGTGTTAAAAACAAATATAAAATGTCAAAATTAAGTGTTCATGTTAAAAATTTCCAATTTTGTTAAAATATCAATATGAAAACAACATTTAAGATTATTTTGTTTCGCATAAATTGAAAGAATACATAATTTCCAGTTGAATGGCTATTTTAGCTTCTCTCTGAAACAATTTGATGGATTAGCATATATTGAGTTATAAGCTCAAAATCTATAGGATACTGCCCATTGACCAGAATTATGAAATTGGACACAAATGAAGGTCTTATAGCAAATGTCTGACGATAACAAGTTGAAATTAATATCAGATAATAAGGTTTACGGTCCCACTGTTTTGTAAAAATATCGAGCTTGTATCTCAATGCAATAAAAAGTTACTGCCTTAAAATAGCGCTTTTCAATATTTAAATTTTCCATAATAGGGATCCACGCCCAATTAACGTAATGTAGCGAAATTTGTTTATATTTCTCTTTGATAGACATGCAGTGATTAATAAGAGAAAGTACTACAAGAAGCAATACAGTTATAGACAATGTTTTTTGTAACTTTGACAAACAATTCTTTATTCAGTCATCACAAACAAACCTGGTTAAGATTTAATAAGTAATTAAATACATCACATATTTACGATACAACAATTATAAAAATCATCTAGATATAAGTAGGTAGTTCTTATTTTTGTACATTTATAAAGAAACTAGCTATTTGCTACGCTTTACGGTAATATGACATAACAATACGGAACACTTAGGGTACGAGTTCTACTCGAACTTGGCCATTTTTTTGGCCGACTGTGCAACTACATTTCTATAATTGTGTCGAAATGACGTCGTTTTCAAAGTTATTTCCACTTGCTTCATTCCTTGTGCATCTCATTTACAAAGCTGTAAAATTTTGCTATAATGTTTATTAAAACAACTGTATTTTCAAGATACAGTTTTTTCTAATTTTTCTTTTCTGTAAATTGTAAATATCATTTTCTACATATTATCAGAAATTTAACAAAATTAATTTTACAAATAGTTTTCTGAATGTAGAAGAAATTTTGATTTCTACTTTGTCCGAAAATCGAAAGATCTCATAAAAGGGAAATACAACGCATCGAGTATCCTCTCAACTTGTATTCGATAAATATTTACCAACGTATCGCTGTAGGTATATATACAGGGTGATTATAAAGCAACTATCCCAATATATGAGTCCTTAACTATCACACCGTTCACAGAAACAGACTGAAATTTTGGTTTTAAGTATTTTGAGCTATGCGCTCAAGAATCGTATGAAAAACAACAGTTAAACTCTAACAGTTACGGTTACAGTGACAAAATTTTGAAAATTTCCAATGGCAACACCTATTTTTTTATTGGAATGTGATCTTCATAGTGAAAAAACATAAAAAGCGTTAGAACGGTACTTGTAGCACGAAAACCGCCGGCGCTAGAGAGACTAAGAAGAAAAGTGAAAACAACGAATAAGGACAGAGAATCAACAGAAAACAAAACATTTTATTGTGTTTCACAAATTTTCCACGTCACACACGAAGACACGTTGCATGCGGCAGATGGTGGATAGCACTCAATAATAAAATGTTTTACTTTCTGTTGCTTCTCTGTCCTTTACTGGTTGTTTTCACTTTTCTTCTTAGTCTCTCTAGCGCCGGCGATTTTCCTGCTACAAGTACCGTTCCAACGCTTTTTATGGTTTTTCACTATAAAGATCACATTCCAATAAAAAAATAGGTGTTGCCATTTGAAATTTTCAAAATTTTGTCACTGTCACCGTGATTGTTACAGTTTAACTGTTGTTTTTCATACGATTCTTGAGCGGATACCTCAAAATACTTAAAACCAAAATTTCAGTCAGTTTCTGTGAACGGTGTGATAGTTAAGGACTCATATATCGGAATAGTTCTTTTATAATCACCCTGTATATTGCGAAATAAACTTCAAAATAGAAAATAGGGTGTGATGGAATAATGTTAATGATTTATGTAAAACTATATCCTTTACAGCTAAACAACATTTAAAAGTAAATAGTAACAAACAATTAAAACATGTTCGAAAATTTAAATAAAATATGTCTCAAAGGTTCGTCAGTGAGGGTTGATGACATATTTTGTAAGATGGAAAACATTGAGAGTTTAGCGTTGCATCCCAATACTCGACAAAACGGTAATAAACTTAAAAGTAAGGAATTGTTTGTAAAAATAGCAAAACTATCACATCAAACGAAAGAAAAATCGTCAACATTGGAATTCCGTTCCCTGACCCTTAAAATATATTAAAATATCGTATCATGTAAGATGAAGAAACGACATATATCTAAAAAACGTATAAGATATATTAGAACAAATTATTCCATATCCCTAAATCAAGCCCAGTACTTGGCAAGGTCCAAAATGATGACTGGCATAAAAACATACGCCATCATGCTAATAGCAGACATTAGTTCTGCAGCAACATAGATTTCAACACATTACAGATAATTATACATTTATTTAAAATTCTTTTCAATAAAAAGAAAGACACAAAGTTTCTTTTTGTTTATTTTATATACCAATTGTCTCTATAGCTTTACTGGTGTGAGTTTAATTTTTTTTTCTTAAGATATTTAATTTTTTCAAATTTGTGGATTTATACTTAATAAATTTTCTTTTGTAACTCTATAAAGATTTTAAAAAAGTAAATAAACTTTTTCTTTTTCCGTGTTGCCTTGATCTAAGGAACTCAAATATGGAGTTTACTGGGTAAAACCATTTGAAATATCGAAGTTAGTGCAATTGTTAATACGTAGACGACTTGTATTTAAAAAATTCCATTCATATTCTTGAGATGAATATATAAGACACTATTCTATGTCTAATTACCCCTTTGATGTGATTTTATCTTAAACGGTCTGTGAGACAAAGGCAGGTGCCAGTTTTGTATTATATCGATTGTACATAGCAACAATATATTGATGTAGAGTGAAATAAATGAATTTGTGTCGCTACTAATACCTGCTTTAGAAAGAATTTACATCTCAGTAAAGAGATTAGTTCTAAAGCTTCAAACGTATTCTTAGAATTCCAAAACCACACGACAAATTCAATTTTGAAAGTAGTTAAAGCAGAAAGCGAAACATTTGAATAAATGCTGACGGGTAAAATTAAATTTTTAATCATTTGACATTTGCACAGAATGACTGTATTTCTGGAAATTGTAAAATATTCAGGAATGTATTATTTTAACAAGATGATTAAAAATAAACTTTAAAGTTGCAACATTATAGGGCAAAGTATCAGATTTATTTTGAAATAAATATGCTTAATTATCATACATTACATCCATGTTTTGAAAAGAAAAACTGACGTTCAAAATTAAATTAATGCTTTTGTTTTAAGTAAAAGTTATATATATATATATATATATATATATATATTGGCTTCCAACAGTTCTACTTAGATTTAGTTTGCATAGCGCTATATACAGGATGTTCTGTCAAAACTGCATAAAATATGCAGAATGACAATCCTTGCTCTGTGTACAATTTTGAAAGAAAACATCCATTTATTAAAAAAAATTAAATAGTTTTTTGCATCTGCGTTGAAATGATTTCATTTGCAAAAAATGTTTACTAACATTTTCTGGTAAATAAGAATCAAAATCTTTAAGGAACGATGTGCTTTCACCTGTTTAAATACGTCAATGTAAACCTGAATGTACGTTGAGAAAACTCTAAATTTTTATTAAAATTGCAACTAAACGACTTAATTTTAAAGAATTAGGTTTTCTAATTTTCCTTTAATCTACATTATAATCATTATTTCTAACTCAATAATAAAAGAAATTTAACAAAATTTATAGTACAAAATATTTTTTTATGTAGAATAAATTGTGATTTCCATTTGCCATCCAATATCCAGAGATGACAAAAATTACAAATGCAACACAACAATTTTTCTCTCAGCTAATATTTCCATAAATATTTAACTAAGTATCTCTGCACGTTCACAGGATGCGAAATAAAGTCCTGTCCACCTCCATTAACTTTAGATGTATAACAACCATAGTCATAAATGTGGGGTTTAGGTATAGTAAACTAGCTATATGCTAAGCAGTGAGACCACTTACTGCTCCACCTAGCAGTAAACTGCGAAGTTATCATTCCTATCTCGAAAACAATACGAGAAACAATAAGAGAAACAATACGAGAAAAAAAAAAATTTGGAAAAATATACATTTTGAAAATAATTTTCAAAAATAATTTGAATTGTAACCTATGAATTTTTTAAGAGAAATCGAACTTGTTATAATGCATTTAATGATGAAATAAAAAAAAATCATAAATTTCGTATCCAAGAGTTATAAATATAGTTCAAAATGTAATCAATAGATGATAGTGTACTATCTTAACCTGTAAGAATACTCAAAATAGGTAATATTCAAAATTGCATCAACGATCAATCAGATTTCATTTTTCTTTCCGCTATTTTAAAGTTTAGAAAAAAACATTCTTACATGGGAATACAGTTCAGCGCCACCTAGTGACTAAATATTGAACTGTTTCAAACTTTAACGAAATTTACGAAACTTTAACGAAAAACAAAATTTTTGTTTTTTGTATAAAAATTGCCCCACCAGCAGCTGAGAGGTTCTGCTCTCAAAACTGGTAGACAGGAGGTGCTGGGTTGAAACCGTGTCGCCATCGTTGACCTAACCGTTCGGAGTATTCCGTGGTTTTCTTCGAACCTTGCCGTAAATACGGGTTAGGATCCCTTAGATAGACCCCCACGGAGGGCACTTCCCCTAGGGGGTATATCTAGAGTTGCAAAAATCCAGTTTATTCCCAGGTTTATTTCCAATAGACCCGGTTTCTTACCAGATTTATTCCCCAAAGACTTAGTTTCTTCCCAAAAAACCCGGTGTATTCTAAAAAACCCCCGGTTTTAACCGGTTTTTTTCTAATCTTTGCAACTCCACCTATATCCCTCGTGTAGATAATCGGCCGTCATAAAAAATCAATCAATCAATAGTATAAAAGTCTTTTGTTCTGTCTTTATATTAATTGAGATAATGAACTATTGAATTTTAATGATGGAGAGTCCTTTGTGGATCATTCCATTGTAAGGTACCTAAATTAACCTGAACATAATAAGACAATTCATGATAATGTTCTGTACATTGTGTTAGTCATTCCATCATTCAGTTTATTTTCAGTTCACGAAGTAGAATAACATATAATTTTAACATTTTAGATCATATCTAAAAGCATACGAATTAATTTAACTCGTTTATTTCAGTCCAAAGAAATTTTAGTCACTTTTAATCAGTGTCTGAATATCTTATATACTGATAATATTAAATAGGTCCTTCCGATGTACAGTCGTGGAAAAAAATATACCTCCATACTAACTCTGCCGCAATGATCATATAAAAATTTGACTAATAACAGTAGATTATTAATAACATTTACTTATTATTGCTATACTTAAATATTGCTTAGGGGTCATCTAAATATATAAATTGTACCAACTTCTAAAACTTTCAATATTAACAACTAATTTTGACATCATATTTCAATGAATATATATTTTTTCGAAATTTATTTTCGAGAACAATATGAACTGTAACCTATGTTTTTTTCTTTTTTTAAGTTCATTTCGTCCAGCCGTTTTCGAGTTACGCGTAAAACACTGCTCCCATTCCAAGCTATTTTACAACGATTAAAAATAAATTTAAAATTAGAAGTTCCAAATTTTAAACATGCATAACACCTAAAGTACTTGGCCGAGTGACCTCCCGTTTAGTATCTTAAGATAACGTTTACCAAACAATACAAATATGATGACAAACTTAAGTTTTAAAATTGGAATGTTTAAAGTTTGGTATAATTTTTATATGTAGACAATCCCTGAGCAAAATTTAAGTATAGCATTAATACACTTTATTAATAGCCTATTGGTGCCAGTTGCATTTTTATAAGATGATTTGCAGCAGAGTTAGAAGGGGGTGATCAATTCTGATTTAGTACTGTACACAGTTAAAATAATTTAACGCCTTGAGAATTAACATAATCAGCGTTATTGCCAAAGTCGGTTTTTTATCACGGAAAATAGATTAATTCTAAAACTTCAAATGTAACAATTCTTCAAATTCTAACACTGTGCGACAAATCCAATTTTAAAAGTAGTTTATGGACATTTTAATAAATGTTGACGAGTAAAATTGAAGTTTTACTCATTTTACATGTGGACAGAGCGACTGTAATGGCAACAAATTTAAACTAGTCACAAATGTCTCCTTTGATCAAAATAAATTAAAATAAACACAAAATTTGTATCGTTTTAAAGCGATGTAACAGGTTTATATTGAAATAATAATGCTTAATTATCATGCATAATTAATATATTACTTTCATATTTTGAAAAGAAAAATGACGCTGATACTTAAATGTATGCCCCAGTTTGAAAAATGGATACAGGTTGTCTCAAAAATATTGAACGGTGCTTTACATTTTTTTTTATCTGTTTGAGATATATAGACAATGTAAATCAAAAAAATTCTCAAAGTGAGGTAGGATCTAAAATTATGTTGATGAAATAGTCCTGCCATTAATTTTCAAAAAATTACACATTTTTAATTTTTATACGGCTTCTGCTTCCTATAAGTTATATTTAATTTTGAAGTGAAAACTTCTTTAGGCGCGTTGAGCATTTTTTGAGATGGGGAAAAACAATTGAACTCCCGACACTTTTAATGTAACCGACACTGTTACCGACACCTCTGTATATTTGAAGTGAAAACTTCTTTAGGCGCGTTGAGCATTTTTTGAGATGGGGAAAAACCATTGAACTCGCGACACTATTAATGTAACCGACACTGTTACCGACACCTCTGTATATTTGAAGTGAAAACTTCTTCAGGCGCGTTGGGCATTTTTTTAGATGGGAAAAAACCATTGAACTCTCGACACTGTTAATGTAACCGACACTGTTACCGACACCTCTGTATATTTGAAGTGAAAACTTCTTTAGGCACGTTGGGCATTTTTTGAGATGGGAAAAAACCATTGAACTCGCGACACTGTTAATGTAACCGACACTGTTACCGACACCTCTGTATATTTGAAGTGAAAACTTCTTTTGGCGAGTTGGGCATTTTTTGAGATGGGAAAAAACCATTGAACTCGCGACACTATTACTGTAATCGACAACTCTGTATATAAGTATGTACATGTATTGTGTATAGTTCCGTATGAGGTAGGGCGGGGTATGAAATGTATGAGTAGCGTGAACCAGAAATTTTAAATTTTAAACTAAGCGAAATTTGAAATTCAGTTCCTAGCTGAACGAAATAAATCAATCTTTAAAGATGTATAGGGATCAGCCTAATTAGTCATTTAACCAAGGACATTGGACCCTCCGGCCCCCCTTTTACGGTGTTTTATCTAACTATACCTCGTTTCCATATCTCAACAACGGACAGTCCAATTTCAACGCGACTTATTTCAAACACTATAATTCACTGAGTAATGAATCTCTATAACATTAAAATAAATGTATGAGTAGTGTGAACCAGAAATTTTAAATAATAAATTAAGCGACATTTGAAATTCAGTTCCTAGCTGAACTAAGTAAATCAATCTTTAAAAACGTATAGTGATCAGTTTAATTAGTCATTTAAGGAAGGGCACTGGACCCCACGCCTCCCCTCCGGCCCCCCTTTTACGGTGTTTTAACTAACTATGCCTCATATCCATATCTCAACAACGGACAGTCCAATTTCAACGCGACTTATTTCAAACACTATAATTCACTGAGTAATGAATCTCCATAACATTAAAATAAATGTATAAGTAGTGTGAACCAGAATTTTTAAATAATAAACTAAGCGACATTTGAAATTCAGTTCCTAGCTGAACGAAATAAATCAATCTTTAAAAACGTATAGGGATCAGTATAATTAGTCATTTAACGAAGGACACTGGACCCCCGGTCCCCCTTTTACAGTGTTTTAACTAACTATGCCTCATTTCCATATCTCAACAACGGACAGTTCAATTTCAACGCAACCGATTTCAAACATTATAATTCACTGAGTAATGAATCTCCGTAACATTAAAATAAAAGTATGAGTAGCGTGAACCAGAATTTTTAAATAATAAATTAAGCGACATTTGAAATCTAGTTCCTAGCTGAACGAAATTAATCAATCTTTACAGATGTATAGGGATCAGCCTAATTAGTCATTTAACAAAGGACACTGGACCCCCCCCCCCTCCGACCCCCGTTTTACGGTGTTTTAACTAACTATTCCTCGTTTCAATATCTCAACAACGGACAGTCCAATTTCAACGCGACTGATTTCAAACATTATAATTCACTGAGTAATGAATCTTCGTAACATTAAAATAAATGTATGATTAGCGTGAACCAGAATTTATTAATAATAAATTAAGCGATATTTGAAATCTAGTTCAGCTGTACGAAATTAATCAATCTTTACAGATGTATAGGGATCAGCCTAATTAGTCATTTAACGAAGGACACTGGACCCCCGGTCCCCCTTTTACAGTGTTTTAACTAACTATGCCTCATTTCCATATCTCAACAACGGACAGTTCAATTTCAATGCAACCGATTTCAAACATTATAATTCACTGAGTAATGAATCTCCGTAACATTGAAATAAATGTATGAGTAGCGTGAACCAGAATTTTTAAATAATAAACTAAGCAACATTTGAAATTCTGTTCATAGCTGAGCGAAATAAATTAATCTTTAAAGATGTATAGGGATCAGCCTAATTAGTCATTTAACGAAGGGCACTGAACCCCACGCCTCCCCTCAGGCCCCTCTTTTACGGTGTTTTAACTAACTATGCCTCGTTTCCATATCTCAACAACGGACAGTTTAATTTCAACGCGACTGATTTCAAACATTATATTTTCACTGAGTAATGAATCTCCGTAACATTAAAATAAATGTATGAGTAGCGTGAACTAGAATTTTTAAATAATAAACTAAGCGACATTTGAAATTCAATTCCTAGCTGAACGAAATAAATCAATCTTTACAGATGTATAGGGATCAGCCTAATTAGTCATTTAACGAAGGACACTGGACCTCCCCTCCCTTCCCCCCTCCGGCACTCCTTTTACGGTGTTTATCTAACTATTCCCCGTTTCTATATCTCAACAACGGACAGAATAGCGCATTAAATGAAAATTGTAATATAATTTTTGTAGTAGTAGTTTATAATAATGAATAAAAAAACATTTCATTTAAAAGTATATCCCGACGATTCAAAAAATACACACGTAATTGTTCAAGTTTTCACTTCTGTCGGCACTCCCGGAGTGCCAGAATTTTTTTTTAATATATACAGTAGATTTAGTAGATTCTGGTAGATTTTTTAGCTTAGTGTTCAGTAAGATCACAGGGAAGATATTATCAACAGGATTCATAATTTAAGCACGACAGTCGAATACTACTAAATTAAATCCATTAAATGGGACAGCAGTCACATTTTGGTCGAAGATTCAGGCCATTTGAATTGAACTCTGCTAAGTATTACCTTTTTGTTCAAGAATAAGTGAGTGGTTAAGTTCATACATCTTTATTAATTGTAGCAGGACAAATTATACAGTTAATGAGAGGTTAAAATTCAATCAAGACATTTGTCAAAATTGTCCTGTCTCAATACCTAAAAAGCAAAACATGAAAGAAAATTACAAATCTTATTAAATACTTCAAATAGTCTAATCTCTCAAATTCAGTAGTAAAACATGTGAAAAGTTTACGAATCCTAAAAATTAACAATATTTTTTTATAACAGAGGACGAATGGTGTACCGCCGGGCTTTTCAAGCCAAGGAAATTCGCGAAAATTCTGGCTTTTGACAAGGAAGTTCTCCATATAGCACATGATCAAAATAGTTTGAAAAAAAAAAGAAAATAATGCAAATGATTCTCAGTGTGTAATTAATAACAAACTAGTGAAATTTAGCTGCGGAATCTCAATGGAAAATCTGTAAAAAAAATATGAAAGTTTCGAGTTTTCACCGATTTGGCGACTTGCTATTTGTCGTAGAAGACGAGCTCGCTAAATGCATGCTATTGAATTTCAAATGCTTACTGAATTTATAAAAATGTACTTATTTAAGTTATACATTTACAAATTTTGTGTAGCGTGTAGGGTAAGAAATGTTGTAAAGTGAATATTACCTAACACGTTCACAAAATAAATTATTTCTATACTGAAGTGTATTTCCAATAAAATAAAATCTGTTTTTTTTTCTGTGTCATTTAAAAAAAAATTCAATGACATATACCCACATCCCTCCCAACTCTTATTTAGAATTACTTTCGATTTATGCTTGATATTTTCAATTCTCTGTACATTTACAATAAAATTGATTTAAAATATTTTAAATAGTGTTAAAGAACATATTAATTTTTTGTCACAATTTTATTTTCGATTTCATACTTTTTGTTCAAGCCTCCCTTCCATGTGTATTTGAAAATTCAACGATTCAAGGAAAACTTTAAGTATGTTTTAAAAGGAATTTTAAGTTCCAAAAAGTTTATAAAAACTTAAATTTTTGTTTTGTAAATTATATAATAAGATAGTTAAAATTCAAGAAATCAAGAAAGTTATATATTTTTCGAAACTAAAGTTTAAAAAATGTATTTATTGAAAATCGTTAAATACTTTATAATAATTTCGTTAAATTGGTTCAACTTGTTGAGTAGAAATATTTATTGTGTACATTTTACCCAACCGTTTGAATGAAAGTTCAATGATCACAAAATATAGAGGAGAAAGTACAAATTACAAGGGTCCAAATTACGGCTAATAGATGTTCTGAGAACTGAGCATCACGCAGCCTAGAGGTGATGGGCAGAGTTTGTACCTTTTATTGAGAGAAAAAAAAGCATGCGCAGTACGTCGCTAAAGTCTGTCTCATTTACAAAAAGTTAGAGAAAAAGTGTCGACATGACGAAATCTGGGATACCAAAAGTTTTTCAGGTACGTGTTTATCATTTTCTAAAAGAAATACTGATCGTATATTCGCCTGCATTGACAATTAAATTGTGTTATAGACATATTTAACTTCCAAATGCCGCATGCACATTATTGCTATTTTACTGTATGGTTGCATAATACCGGTTTTAACTCAAACATACAGTGGTCCAATACAGGTCACACAGAGTGGTATAAATACAGGTTGGCTGGTGTTTGGACATCTCTGAGTTTGCTCCGCATGAAAGTGAGGAAAATAAATTAATTTATGCGAGCGATCATGGATGCTGTAGTGCTTTGTTATGCCATTTGTTGGGCGCAATAAATGGGAAGAGAAAAAATTAAAATGACGGAGGAAAATTTAAGAAAATACAGGTGAAAGGGGCAGAAATCGGATTAAAAAAAATTTTAAATAACAATTTTCGACCCAAGAAGATGATGAAATTTCTGTCTTCTGCGAGAGTGAGAAAGAAGGGAGACAAGAATCTCTGTAGACAAGAAGGGAGAACTCAGGGTTTGATCAGTAGAATGTTATATGTGGACCTATTGTGACTTCATCGACGCAGAGTGTCGTTGTTTGTAAAATTTGGAGATGAAGTAATCTACAGTTCAAGCAGCAAGCTTTTTTTTGTTTAACACGTTACAAACAAAACTAGGAACAGAATGGGAAGAAGGCTGTCAGAGATTGTACTTAAGAGTTTTATAAATTTGACAAAAATGCTTGTTTATTAAAAATTCGATGTTTATTCTGTACATAATAAATGATTTTAATCAATAAAATCTATTAAAACAGTGTTTTTCTCTCTTAATTAGCGTAATTAGTCCTATTTGTGTGATTATTTTGAAAAAAAAAGGTAGCCGTTTTTTGGGCCCCATTTTCTAAACTTCAAATTTGCAAACTTTCGGAAATTTTTGTTGTAATAAACATAAAATGTTTTTTAAACACAATTTTATTTTTACAACGGATGTGAAACATATCAAGGTACCCTATCCTGACTTTTTCCTCCACTAAATTTTAAAATTGTATGGTCTACATTGAAAATAAAAGTGGTAGCCGGTATTTGGACCTTCTGCTCCCTCTCTCTCTGTATTTTTTTTTATTGTGTCACCAAATAACAAAGTTATCCCTATTTTTTTGTGCGTATAATTGACATTCCGCAGAAATAATTTTTATAAACCGGTATGCCTACATGAGATGAGCATTCCTAAGTTTTTTCACAATTTTTAAATATGTGTTTAGAGAGAACTTCCTTGTGAGATCGTACATGACGTTTTATTACTGGGTACGTATGGATACACAGACAAATAGAAAAAAAAAATTGCCCGAATCACCGTCAAAGAGTTAAACTGACGATACTACGTAACTGCGTATAGAAAAATGCAATTTAGCACGAGAAACGGCGCAAAATATCTTAGAACATGTCACGCGAAAAAAAAAAAAAACTTGACTTATAAAAGAAAAATGAATATTCGAAATCAAATGATTTTAATGTGGGTAAGATAAGATATTAGGCGTAGAATAGTGAAATTTTGAGATAGAAAATAGTATAAAAAGAAATTTTTTAGTGTGCATATAAGTAATTCAAATGGAAAAAATATAAAAGTTTAAAAAATATTACATATAATATACATATAATATGCATATAATATAATAGGATATTATGGAAACGAGTTCCTAATTTTACTTTTGTTGGTAATGTTTTCTACTTATTTTAAATGTAATTTTGTTAATTTTTTATATTTTTTAATGTAGAATAAGTTTAAATTTGTTTTTTCTTCTGAAATATGCCATTATCAGAGCAAATAAAATGCAAATTGGGTTTCCACTCAGCTAGTATTTTCATAAATGTTTAACTACGTATCTACGTACGTATATATATCATATTTTTTCTTCGTAAAGAAATAAAATAATTTTGAATTCAGAAAGTTTTGTATCTCTTATCTTAATGTATTGTAAAGGCATGAATTGGGAAACAGAGAATTTAAAAACTAATATTTACAAAATTTTATAACAAAGTTTTATCGAAGTAAAAAACAAATGTACAGCTACAATTATTTGAAGCGCAGGAAAATAACGGAATTAGCTTTGTTACACCAACGCTGCTTTAAAAAGGATTTCAGAAAGAGATTATTACAAAAGTTTCAAACTTAACAATTCTTAAAATTCCAAAACAGTTACAATAAATCCAATTTTCAATTTAGTAGATACGGAAAGAAAAACATTTTACTAAATAACGACTTTTGTAAGCAAATTTTATTCATTTGATATTTGGACAAAACTATTACAATTCAAGTAGATGTAAACTATTCTCTCAATTTGAACTTTTAACAAATGATTAAAGAAATAATGTTTTAAAGTTATTATTTTGAAATAAATATGCTTAATTAAGATAATAATATAATAATAGTGCACTTTCATGTTTTGAAAAGAAAATTGATCTTACAATTTGAGTTGATACCTTTTAAGTATTAAGTAAAATAATATGTATATTTGCATATTAATTTGACTTTATCTGTAACTATATTAAGTTGAATGTGGATAACGTTAATTATAATCAGATATGATTATTTAAATGCACTATATACCTTTGAGAAAACTGTAAGGTAAAACTATAATTTAATTAAAACGGCTTGATTCTTAATGTATATTTTTTCTAATTTTCTTTTAATCAACATTTTAGATATTATTTCTTACTATAAAAAAGAACAATATTAATACTATGAAACTTTTCTAAATGTAGAGTAAATTTAAAATTCCAGTTTTGTCTAAAGTCGATACTATGCAAACGCAACGAAAAATGTAAGGTAAAACTATAATTTAATTAAAACGGCTTGATTCTTAATGTATATTTTTCCTAATTTTCTTTTAATCAACATTTTAGATATTATTTCTTACTATAAAAAAGAACAATATTAATACTATGAAACTTTTCTAAATGTAGAGTAAATTTAAAATTCCAGTTTTGTCTAAAATCGATACTATGCAAACGCAACGAAAAATGTAAGGTAAAACTATAATTTAATTAAAACGGCTTGATTCTTAATGTATATTTTTACTAATTTTCTTTTAATCAACATTTTAGATATTATTTCTTACTATAAAAAAGAACAATATTAATACTATGAAACTTTTCTAAATGTAGAGCAAATTTAAAATTCCAGTTTTGTCTAAAGTCGATACTATGCAAACGAAACGAAAAATGTAAGGTAAAACTAGAATTTAATTCAAACGGCTTGATTCTTAATGTATATTTTTCTAATTTTCTTTTAATCAACATTTTAGATATTATTTCTTACTATAAAAAAGAACAATATTAATACTATGAAACTTTTCTGAATGTAGAGTAAATTTAAAATTCCCGTTTTGTTTAAAATCGATGCTATACAAACGCAACACATTGTGTTTCCAATTTGTGCTTTAATAAATATTTATCTATGTATCTCTGCACATATATATATATTTTCATGCACAAAGAAATAAATTCGTTTTGAACTCAGACAGTTTTATCCATTTAATCTTAATCTGGCATGTAGACATGATTTGAGAAATACAAAATTTGAAAACTCTTATATACGAAATTTTATAACACAGTTTTATAGAAATAAAAATAAAAATAAAAATGTGCATAACTACAATAACTTGACGTGAAGTGAAATAACGGAATTAGTGTCATTACAAAACCTTCTTCAGAAAAAAAAAAATTACATTTCAGTAAAGAGATTAATTCTAAAGCTTCAAACGTAACAATTCTTAATATTACAAAACAGCACGACAAATCCAATTTTGAAAGTAGTTGATGCGTAAAGCGGAACAATTTAATGAATGAAGATGGTTAAAATGAAATTTTTACTCATTTGACATTTGAGCAGAGGTACAATAATTATAGAAAATGCAAATTATTCTCGAATGTCAGATTTTAACAACATGATTAAAATAAACATGAAATTTGTAATTTTTCAACTGTTTTTAAATAAATATGCTTAATTATCACACATAATCGATTATTTTCATGTTTTGAAAAGTTATGCATTTATACACGCACACGCACACACACACACACACACACACACACACACACATATATATATATATACATACAGAGAGAGAGAAAGAGAGAGAGAGGAGAGAGATGGGGGGGGAAGTAAAATCGGGTACATGGCGGTTTTCTTTGGTTGACAAAAGTTCAGACGAGCAGAAAAACCTCAAAGTGTTGGGGGATATCTGGGGTATTGCAAAACCCCACCTCTTACCACAGGAAGATTCTTTTCTACTAGGGAAAAGCTGTTTTCTAGGACCATCTGAAACAGATCCGAATTTTGGTGATAGGGCAAAACCGGGTATTAATCAGAAATTAAGTTTTTACACTTCCAGTAACAAAAATCTTAATCTTTTAAACATATATAATTTTTTAAAAGTTACTAACCCTTTTTACAGGTTTTTAAAGCAATTTTTAAAGTAATTGTCATGTAATGGGTTTTTCCAGCTTTTACGTCTCACATCCGCTGCACCCCTGATGTGCCCACTCTTTGGAAACTGAACATTGTATCCATCTTTCACCACCTCTTCTGTAAAGAAACAAGTAATTGCAGAATTCAAAGCAGAACAATAGGTATTGCAATACTCCGGGTTTGCCCCAACAGATCACTAAAAATCAACATGGTCGTTTTCCTGGATAATAGTAGGTACACACTTCTACGCGGCATCAAAATATCGTGTAAAAGCTATAGAAAATTACTTATTAAAATTTATCCGTCAGACTGGGTTTATTTAAAGAGCAGAAAAGACAACGAAAAATTAAAACTTTTTAGGTGAATTTCTTTTCAATAGACACGGACATTAACGCACTTCAAAAGCCAGTGGCACACTGCTAGAGGACGATGAGGGATGTAGTTAAGACGGGTGCTGTCCACAGGGCAGTGATAAAACAGGGTACACTGCATGACCCGCCTACTCGGTTTTACCCTAATCTTCCCTATATAGTATCATGTATACATGCATATATATATATATATATATATATATATATATATATATATACAGGGTGTTCGAAAAGTCTGGAAACGGTCAAATAACTGGAGAAATATATATCGGATTGAAAAACGGCAAAATGCATGTTCAATATTTTTGAAAAATCTATTTAGGGATATGAAAGTTGCCCTCCCCAACTTTGGAGCCCCGGAGGGAAAGGGGGGCAGCTTTGAAAACTTAAATGATGCCCCCCATTTTTTATTGCAGATTCGGATTCTACGGGAAAAAATACGCAACTTTTAGATTGAACATTTTCTTCGAGACATTGTAGATGGCGTTGTAATCGACTGCAATGCTGTGAGAATCGTTACCATTGCAATGTCTGGAAACGCTCCAATAACTCGAAAAATATATATCAGATTAAAAAACGGAAAAATATGTGTTTAATATTTTAGAAAAATGGCAACTTTGATATCCCTAAATAGATTTTTCAAAACTATTGAACATGCATTTTTCCGTTTTTCAATACGATGTATATTTCCCGAGTTATTCGAGAGTTTCCAGACATTACAGTGATAACGATTCTCACAGCATTGCACTGGAATATACAATGTTTCGAAGAAAATGTTCAATACAAAAGTTACGTATTTTTTCCCGTAGAATCCGAATATGCAATAAAAAATGAGGGGGGGGTCATCATTTAAGATTTCAAAGTTGCCCCCCCCCTTTCCCCCGTGGGGGGCAACTTTCATATCCCTAAATAGATTTTTAAAAAATATTGAACATGCATTTTGCCGTTTTTCAATTATTTGACCGTTTCCAGACTTTTCTGACACCCTGTATAAATACACTGTTTATTTGGTTTCAAATATGTATATTTGCTCAAATTCGGATAACGCTACATATAATTATATGTGATTTTATAAATGCGTTTTCCCTGTGGAAACTGAAAACATTTAATAATACTGCATCAAAATCATTTTATTCTCAGGATGTAATGTTTTCTGATTTTCCTTCAATCTTCATTATAAATATTGCTTTAAATTAACTATAAAAAGTTAAACAGCTTCTTTATTATAAAACCTTTCTTAATGTAGAAAAAAAAAATTAGATTTTTTTTTTTCTTTTTTGAATTTAAAGATCTCAAATTCGGCGCATCAATATATTTCTGCGTATCTCTGGACACACACACACACACACGCACACCCACATATATATATATATATATATATATTGCTTCTTCGAAAATAAATAAAATTTCTTTTAATTTAAAAAGTTTTATCCATTTTATCATTGTCTGGTAGGAATACTACATGATTTGGTAAAGTGAAAATTTGAAAACGAACGTTATTTACTAAGAAATTTTATGACAAAGTTTTATTGAAATGAAAATAAATATGTTCATAGCTCTAATAACTTGACGCAGAGAGAAATAACGGAAATGGTGTTGTTATATACTAAATCCTGCTTTAGAAAGGATTTACATCTCAGTAAAGTGATTAATTCTGAAACTTCAAATGTAACAATTCTTAAAATTACAAAACGACACGAGAAATCCAATTTTAAAAGTACTTGATGTGGAAAGCGAAACATTTTAATAAATACTGACGGGTGAAATTACATTTTTAGTCATTTTACATTTAGTCTGACTGGCTATAATTCTGACATATGTAAGCCATTTATGAATGTTTGCTTTCAACAAGATGATTAAAAAGAAATGTAAAATTTATAACTTTTCATAGCGATATGGTGGATTTATTTAAAAATAAATATGCTTAATCATATATATACTATATATAATATATATAACATCATATATATAATACATATCATATGTATCATATGTATATCTACTTATAATAAATCCGAAGGCAAGAAATTGCCTGTATATAACCATTCCGGACAGGACCACTCTGGTCTGCGAATCAACCGTAGTTAAACGCCATGTTAGGCTTATTGAAAAACATATGCTAACATATGACAGCTAAATGATAATATCTTCTACTTGAAATCTTGTCTGTTTAGCATATTTTTCCTATAAAACATGTATATCATATCCTATTGTAATGTTTTAAGTTCTTAATTGAAAATCCAGATTAAACATCGGAATCCCAGATATAAACAAACGAACACTGTTGTGAATAATATTGTTTTAGCGCCATCTACCGGTTTTAAAATGTACTTTTCTACAATACAAACCTTTCAATAATAAAATCTTCATTCTATTTGTTTGTATGAAGTCTAATGAAAATGGAACGCAGATCATATATATATATATTACACCAACGTACGTGGTGCCCCTTGAAAAATCCCATTGGATTATAAGGGATTTCCACGCCAATTTTTCAATTAGCTCACTGTATTGCCTGTATCTTTTTGAGTTTTCACGATATTTGACAGGTCTTGTTATTTGAATTGCTCTATAGAATTGCCTACCAAATCATGGAAAAAAAATCTATCTTATACTTCGCGCATGCGCTGTTAAATTTTATTTCATAAAATAACCCCATATCTCATCAAATATTTAATTATTAATATTTTAATTGCAGTATACTATTTACACTGCTCTTTGTCAAGTTTTCGGAAAGTAGTGTTAAATTCGGTTGTAAACTCCATATGCTATTAAAAAGAAAAAAAAACTTTTGAATTTTTCACAGAAACGTTACCATATTCATGAATATACGTGCTATATATACACAAAAGGACACAAATGTTGAACAGGACCTACATAGTCATTTGCTACAGTGACAGACCATTTTGAGCATGGTAACTTGGGTATTACTTGGGTAATCACAAATATTATTTTATTATTAAAATTATTATTGCCCCCCACCTCCCAAATTGTCCTCGCAACAAGATCTTCACTGAAAATTATGAAGTCAAACATGTTCTTTACATTCTTGAAGTTCAAGGATAATTCGTAAATAATTTCAGTAAATATTCGACAAAACGTCTAAAATCGAAAAAATCGGTCACTGCCTCATAATTTTTGGACATCAGTGTAACATTCACTTCTTCAACAATTTTTGAAAAATACTTAATGGTTCACCTGTTATCTGTAAGTCTTTTGTCCGTCTAGATTTTGGCTTTGACCAGTTCTGTACTTTTGAAGAAAATAGCATACTTTGTTTTCCTTGTTCGTTTTTCTTTTCACCGTGATTGATTTAGGGTGATCTTCATACTTTATTTTGGTTACATGTTGGAACGGCAGCAAAAGGTATGTAAGTTTAATCACCAGTTGTGATTTTAGAAATCACTTTTTGTATCATGTTATGTTATGGGGGACCTAATAACAAGCTGAGGTTTTTTTTTCATATGCAACTCTACATTAATAATTTTATGCCTAGCTGCTGTTCAATGTTAAGTTTACAACCATTAACGTCGTTCATGGGTACAACGATTATCTTCGATTAACAAATTTTGTATGGTCTACACTTTTTCTGTGTCTACAACTGAAAAAAATCTTCCTGGGTATTCTTTATCTACGAAAGAATTTAGATGGTGATGGGGTGGTATTTGTCACGGCCGATTATCTGAGCGAGCGACTCAACCAACGGAAATGCCCCCTGTGGGAATTTTTCTAATAAGGGAACCTAACGCGTATTTATGCAGCGTTTATGCTGGTTCGAAAAATAGCCCGGAATAATTTCGAGTTCTACGAAATTCTGTATGGTTCCTCTTATGGGGTTCCGGCGATGAAGCCGTCGGGTGTCTTCTGGCGATTCATCAGGTGTCTTCGTGGAGGTCTCCTCTGATTACGGGAACCTCCGCGCATCGTAACGACCTTTGTCGTTACCACTTGGTAGAATCGGTGTGATGCGCAGTTGGCGGTGCACCGACCGCCGTAGAGCATACAGGGAGCAGACCCTGGTAGTGCGTGTTATATATCCCTCAGGACATGGGTACGGCGGTTGAGACACTGATGGGCGCAGCTCAGTTTTTATACCATCTGTATGCAGTAGCATAAAATGGTGCTGCATTTCCACATGTTAGTTCTAAATGTTTAAGGTACTGTTCTTGATTTATCCGCAATTTAAAGTCATCAAAAATCCTATTAAATTATTGCTCTCCAGCAAAATCCACTGTCTTTCTTTGAAATTGCAATTGTTGCCTTAAGTTAAAAAACACATAAAAAGTTTCAAATTAACACATATCTGAGCAATAATTTATTTTAGTGCATAACGTCTGCTCTTTGTCTCAAACATTTCAGTGTTACCCTGTTATATATAATGAGATATAATAGTATTTTAATATGAATTTGACAAAAATTGTAATTTACAAATAAAATAAATTGAACTGAATTTAACTGAATTGCCAGAGCAAAGTACAAAAAAATTGATCTTATTTTGTAATTAAATATGTAGTTGATTGGTATATTTTTAATTTTGAAAGAATGTTTAAAACTTTTTTCAGACATTTATAATGTTGTTTTTCAAATATGATTTACATTATATGTTAATTCATATAATGAAACATTTTTATTTAATAATTAATGCTTCTTTTTTTATTCTTTTTTTTTTCTTTATCATTTTTAAAATAAATATCTTAGAAAATATATGTGCTTTCATTTTGAAAACTTCTTTATCATTGTTTTACTGAGTGAAAGTGGCTTGCATCTGTAATACAATTTGTAATTCACTGTATATCAAATAAATTACATTAAATATAATTATATTTCAAAAACAATGAATAGAAAACTTTATTTTATTTTAAAATTGAATTTGTAATTATTCCTTATCAGTTTAAGTCAGAAATTTTTTTAAACCGATAATAACACGTTTGATTTATATTTTAAAAGGGCTTCTATTAAAAAGCTTTAATTTAAAGCTTTTTAAATTTTTGATGTTTCATATCTTAACGGCTCGTAAAATATTTTTATGGCATTAAGTGAGATTAAGTAAACAAAACTTATTTTAAACCGTTTAAAGTTTAAGAACTGCTAATAGAAATTCCCCAAAGAAGTCAGTGATGCTTCACTAGGGCTTACACAAAAGATTCTTTTGATAAGATACTTTAATAGACTTTACCTGAGGCATATTATAAAGTAAATATTTAAAATAACTTGTGATGAAAATTGTAACATTAAAAAAAAATATTCTTCAACGCAATTTTTTACAAAAAAATGTTTAAGAAAGTTTAATTGAGAAATATATTTCATAATAATTTTAAAAGTAAACTTTATTATAATAAAGCGCAATAAAACATAAAAAAATAGATAGGAAAATATATTAAAATCTATAATGACAAACTGAATATATTCTATTTTAAGAAAATAATGTAATAAATTTATATTTCACAGTAAATACGAAATAAATTAGGTAGGGGAGATGGGGGATGAATGGGACATTTTCACAAAAATGTTTATTTTAAATATTTTAAGTTATTATCAATATTACATATCACATTTCATACATTAAGTGTTTGACTACATCTTATGCACAATATTTATTCAAGATTATTATTATACAGAAATATATTATGAAATTAAAAAACATTTCTTCTATGTCCCAATCATCCCCACAGCAGGGATGAATGGGACACAAATATTTTCCTCCCTTTATTCAATGTTAAGGACTGAGAGCAAAAATGCCTCCTGGGCAAATGCTGAGAGATTGTAAATTGTAATATGATCTCCAGAATTATTTGTTTGAATTGATATTGGACTCATCTCAGCTTTATCTTAAAAGGCCCATAAACGGAAGCATTCAATGGCTGAAGACGATAACTACAATGAGGATGAAATGTTAAAAGAATAATTACCATAAATTATTAATTTATCAAACTATATAATATTATTTAGCTAATAAATATATTTTTAGCAACTTCTAGGGATGAATGAGACAATCCCATTCATCCCATTTGAAATGTCCCAATCACCCCCATGATGCATATATTCAACTGTCGGCCATTTTGTCTCAAAAATTATTTTGTCACAATGGTTAATATTCATTCATTTTAATTACCAATATTGAGCCTTGAAATAAAAAACTACAACATATCTTAATTGTTTATATTGCATAAGATATTTAAGTAACTTCAAATGTAAAAAAATTTACTTTTAAGCTGAGTTTTCAGGAAATGATAATTTGAAGGAAACTGAAAACAGCCATGTGGTCTTGCTTTTGATTCTGAAGCACACTATGGTAGTGAAATCTATGAGGCTAGGAAGCAACTAAAAAAAGTTTATTGCCTGAAATATTGAGAACGTCCCATCCATCCCTTGCCCCATTCATTCCCCATCTCCCCTACGCCTAATACATATACAAGTTATTTTTTTTTAATTCTATAATTAAAGAATTTATAATAAAGATTTTGTGTCTAAAAATAAATGTGTCAGAAAATATCTTTATAAAAATTTCTTCATTATCTTAATTTTACCCAAATGGTATTTGCTTACATCAAGTGCCGAAATTTCCAATTTCTGTATCAAAATAAGTTGTATTGGGTACAATTAAATCCTTTAACGAAAGCATCATAATCTTTATCTCATTATATAGTTGTATTTGTAATCAATCGTTATCTCTTTAAGGGGTTACATACGTTATCAGAGATATTTTTTAATTTGTTTTAGGAAGGGTGTAAAAATAATTAAAAAACTAATAATTTGATGTTATATTTTATTGCTAAGTATTTAAAAAGGTTTTTCTTTTTTAAATTTGGTCACATATTGCGTGAAAAACCTGCAGCCGAGTTGACATGTACCAAAATATCCGGGCTCGATGGGCAGCATAGTAACTTAATAAAAAATATTAAAATCACAGTTTCTTCTTGTAAAATAAGGTTGTAGCTAAGAGCCATCGGCTCACATTTTTGAATTTTGGAAAAATCTAAAATTTTGACCTTTAAACTTACTGTAAAAGTATTAAAAAATAAAATTTTAAAAATGGCTCGATGGCCCTTAGACGAATTAATTAGGCGTAGATAAGTGCAAATTTTATCCAAAAATGTTAAAAATTGTTCAAGTTAATGTTGAAAAATGTAGTTTCCAGCATTTAAAGTTTCAGAAGAAAAACGTATACTGATATATATTTTTTTAACCTTACTTGCTATTCCTTCGCCATACTTTGGACCATCCTGGGCCATCTTCAACTCCAATAAGGTAGTAGAATCTTTAGTAGAATCTTTTCGGCGAGGTCGGTTTTATCGATCGTGCGCGCGCTCACATTTTTACTCACATCTTTCTTATTAATTGAGATATCACTTTAAATATTTTTTCCATAATTTTACACTGTATAAGAATCTAATCTCCATAAAAAAAAATCGCTTGTTTGAAATTTTAGAACCCGTAAATTAATTTAACTGAAATGAATCTTATTGAATTAATTAACTATTAATTTCTTAATTGGCTGAATTAATTTAACGTGAACACATTGATGTATAAAAAAAACATACAATTCGAATTTTAGTTTAAAATTTTCTTTTATTTTCTATCCATGATTTCTAATATTTCTTGCCAGTATAACATTTTTATGGAATTAAAAAATGAAGGTCTAAAATACAATGAATCCGTTGACACTTTGTGTATAGATAAAGTGTAGTCAATAGATAAAAATATAAAAGCCATTGTAACGTCGTGACTTAATTGACTTGATTCAGGATGGCTTTTTAAGCTTTTTTTTATTACATACAGCTACAAGACACAGCACAATCTAAAATAATTAGAAGAAAGAAAATCTGGAAGAAAGTTACAAACAGACTAATTTAAATTAGTCCGGGTAAATTGGTCCGGGATTTCTGCTCGCCTCGCTAGTGGCAGAGAAAGATCAGACGTCCAAATAACTCCCTCTCTTAGTTTCAAGTCCTCTTTCAGACTTTCTTCAGCGGTGTATATCTCCAGGCTTTTCCATTGTACCTCAAGTGGAAGTTGAGTACTTTCTATATGGTCTCAAGCATGTAGAGAATTATTACATTCTCAAGTCAGAAAAGCCTTCAGAATTTCTAAGTGTTCATAAAATTATGATATTTCAGATTGTTAGAGTTCGGCCCAATACTCGAAAACACTTTACGGCCTGTGAATAAAAAGTTACTTACGGAATTTCACTCTTATAGAGGGATAATTTGGGATAGTCTGAGAAATACGTGACCTTTTACTTTTCTCAGCAAAATGCGGGGAATACCTCACACTCTAAAGTGCAATGGCCATGAAAAAAAAAAAAAAAAAAAAAAAAAAAAAAAAAAAAAAAAAAACAAGCGCGAAAATTTGCGCATAAGTTATGTTTACTTATTTGATCGGATAAATGGCGCTTTTATCTGAATGGCTAAGTTGCTTGACCGCAGAGTGGGGCATTCGGCGAATCTGGGGGACAAAATTATTTTTCTTGTGTTAAGCTATTTTCAATGAATTATTTAATCAAGAAATACCTTTTTAGCAAAATTCCAAATGCTTTAACCAAAAAATGCCAGAAACTTGATATAATTTTATAATGAAATTTGTAATAACGCGTTAATCTGTTTAAGACTGAATTTAACGTAAGTATTTATATTTAAAAAAAAAAAAAAACCTTTCTACTCGGGCTTCAATTTAAAGATTTCGTATAATATTTTTTTCAAAATTATTTATCTTTCTGATAATAAAATATTTTTATGGTATTAAGTGAGATTATGTAAACAAAACTTAATTTAAAATCCTTAGAATTTTAAAAATGCTAATGGAAATTCCCTAGGAAACTGTATGTTGAATTACTAGTGTTTTCACAGCAGATTCCTTTGATAGGATAATTGTAAAGATTTTACCCTAGACATATTAAAAAGTAAAATACCATATAAAGCCATTTGTGAAGAAAATTGTAAAATTCATACAAATGTATTCTTGAATCCAATTTCTTTTAAACATATGTTACCATAATATTACTTGAGGAATGTATCGTATAATAATATTTAAAATAAAGCTTAATCATAATAACACATAATAAATGGATAGAAAAAGACAAATCTTTAGTGGCTAAATTGATTAAATTCTGTTTTTAAATAAAGATGTAATAAATTTATATTTCACGTTAAAAATGACATAAATTATAAGTACACCTAATACAAATACTAGTTTAAAAAAATATTATTTTTTAAAAGGATGTAATTAAAAGATTTTATATATTAAAGAAAGTTCTGTTTCCAAAAATAAAACCGTTAGAAAATATCTTTACATAAATTTCGAAAACTCATTATCGATATTTTACTCCAAATCAAAATTACTTACACACGAATGATAAAATTTTTAATTTACTGTATCCCAAATAAATTGCATTCGATGTAATAAAAATCCCTTAACCAAAGCATCAGAATCGTGATCTCATTTTATAATTGAATTTGTAATCGATCGTTATCAGTTTAGCGTTGAAAGCATTTAGGTAAACATTTATACTTTTAAAAAATATTCCCATCCGACTTTCAATTAGAATACTTCATTTATTTGTTATCATCATTTTTTATCTTTCTGGATAGTAAAATATTTTCAGGGAATTAAGTAGGAACAAAAAAAAAACTAAACTTAATTTAAAGCTTTTAAATTTTTGAAAGGCTAATGGAAATTCTCTAAATAAGTGAGTTGTGCATTAACTCTTTTTTTCACAGAGTTTTATTTTGGTAAGATAGTTTAATGGAATTTACATGCTACCCATTTAAATGAAAACCTCATATAAAGTCATGTTTGAGGAAAATTATAAAATTCAAAGGAATGTTCACGGAAACAAAATATTATATAATATTTTATGATAGAATACCATATTAATATATGATAGATTATTTATACATGGGACAATCATGAAAAATATCGCCTTTGTGGACAATGACATTTGTCACATAGTTTTTCGAAACAGGAAATTTAATAACAATATAGAGTTAATTATTAGACTTGAAAAATTTGTAATTAAAACATATAATATATTAAAGAAAGTTCTGTTTCAAAAATAAATTCGCTAGAAAATATCTTTACATAAATTTTAAAAACTCATTATCGATATTTTACTCTAAATCAAAATTACTTACACACGAATGATAAAATTTTTAATTTACTGTATCCCAAATAAATTGCATTCGATGTAATAAAAATCCCTTAACCAAAGCATCAGAATCTTGATCTCATTTTATAATTGATTTTGTAATCGATCGTTATCAGTTTAACGTTGAAAGCATTTAGGTAAACATTTATACTTTTAAAAAATATTCCCATCCGACTTTCAATTAGAATACTTCATTTATTTATTATCATCATTTTTTATCTTTCTGGCTAGTAAAATATTTTCAGGGAATTAAGTAAGAACAAAAAAACTAAACTTGATTTAAAGCTTTTAAATTTTTGAAAGGCTAATGGAAATTCTCTAAATAAGTGAGTTGTGCATTAACTCTTTTTTCACATGCTACACATTTAAATGAAAACCTCATATAAAGTCATGTTTGAGGAAAACATGATTTATTTTCAAAATTATAAAATGTTTTTTATCAATTAATTGAGAAAAAAAACACAGTATAAAATGATTAGTTACATAGTTTAGAATGGTACATAATTTAGAAAGGTAATATAAATTATGTTTTCTAATGAAACTTATCAAAGTTATATATATCTGGAAAAAAAAATACTGTAAAGGCTGATTTAACCGGCATGTTAAATTATGAAAGTTATGAAAAGTTATGGTAAAGTTATGAAAAGGCTGTAAAGAGATGTAAAGTTATGAAAATGCTGATTGCCGAATGCTTGAAATGTCCGGACAGTTGAGTGCTACAAAATCTATATCTGAGGAGGAGGGCTTCGATGAAATAGTAATGTTGGAAATTTGTTTTTGACTAATTTCCTGTTGAAGTCAGTCAAATAATTCTTATTTTATTATGTTAAAATTTTCATTTGAAGAACGTATTTTTGCTATGTTAAAAATGGCAGTAAAAAATATTTTTTTAATTTAATTTCTAAGCTTATTTCTTAATATTTTGTAACTTTGCATTATCTGTAATGAGATATCTTATGATAATTGTAATTTAAGATTGTGTCAAAGATAAGGGAATCTTCATAGAAATAATAGGCAAGTAACACATTCATTGTAAAAAAATAAGCCTATCTATATACATATGCCGACTGTTATAATGAAAAATTTCCCGTGCTTATAAAATAAATCCTAATATGGGAAATATCAAAACTAATTATGTTTGTAAATTAGCTTAAAAGTTATTACGTAATATGCATTGCTAAAATAAACCATTCACCCGTGATCGTATTACGTAATAGGAATCAGCAGCCGGTGGGGCGGGGTTAGGTTTATTTTGATTCGACAATATACGATAAGAATTTGAGAATAAATAAAAACCATAAAAAAAACTTTACCCTTCTGAAGTACAATGAATGAATTTTTATTTCCATTTACTGCAGATGATAATCCAAACACATATAATTATAAATTATTCTTTAGTAAATAATGTAATAAAATTAGTAATAATATAAATCCTGAGTAAAATGATGATCAAGGTTAAATAAATTACGAAAAAACGATTTCTCATTCTTATAGAAACCGATATCTCCTCTTCCTGGATAACTAAGCGTTACACACTATATACTAACAAAGTCTGAATGAATAAATGCAGAGTATCATAAGAAAAACTTTTCTTTACTAAAATTATCTTTTTTGACTAAAGTATTTTGAAAGACAGAGTTCCCAAGACAAATAGCAAAAAAACTAGTTGCGTGTAATGTTTGTCACCATAATTAAAGAATAAGTTAATTTAAGTTTGCGTTACTAATCAGACGTCTTATCGTTTACAAATTATGCATTTAATGCAAAAGTAATTTTAATAGCTGAATAATTTTTATTACTTTCTTCTATCTTTACAAGACGAAAGTATTGCATTAATGAAAATTTTCGACTTCCGGTTTTCGACAGATTTATACGTTTTAGGAGGTCCTCAACACGATTTGATTGTTTTTAGAAAATGTCTGTCTGTGAGTCTGTGACTCTGTCTGTCTGTTTGTCTGTATGTGACAAAAATTTTGTGGGCGCTCTATCTCAAGAACTAATGCACGAAATTTAATAAAACTTTACATTCAGTTAGTCCCGATATAAATTGGTTCTAATTAGTGTTTGGTGAAAATCGCCCAATAGATGGCGCTGCTATGCTACTTTTTAGCGATTTCCTCAATAGCTCTATCTCAAGAACTACTGAACGTCTTTTCATCGAAATTTAGATTCTATTAGACCTTGACATATATAGATGCTGCTTACGTTTTGGTGTAAATAGCCCAATAGGTGGCGCTGCTGTGCTACTTTTTTCATTTTTATCACGATAACTATATCTAAAGAATTAATGCACGGATTTCCATCAAACTCCAGATTCAGTTAGACGTTGACACAAGTTGTTGTTATTAGGTTTTGGTCTAAATCTCCCAACAGGTGGCGGTGCTATGCTACATTTTGCAGGATTTACACTATTTTAGCGATAGTCATATACCAAGAACTAATACATGGAATTTAATAAAACTTTAGATTCAGTTAGACCTTGATATAAATTAGTGATGATTCTTTTCAGTGTATGCGAAACCAGTGTGAGATAGAAGAAATTTTGGGATTGGCACATCCGACTAGTTTAGAATATTATGAAGAATTTTGTTTTCGAAAGCGCTGCAATTACAAAATTCAAGTGTTAAAGATATTTTTTTTCCTATAAATGACTAATTTAGAATATACATATATATATATCATACATATTTTTCGAAAATTGTTCGTATTTCAAATCAAGAAAGTTATGATTGGATGAAACTATATATATATACTTGTATATATTACCAAGAATACAATTAAATCCCCAAACCAAATCATCAAAACCTAAACGATATTTTAAATTAAACATGTAATCAATTGACATATGTTTAAGTTTGCAAGAATTTTTAAAACTGATTTTTATTCACTTATAATATTGTTTTTTAATGTTTTTAAATTTTTTACAAGAAATGATTTTCATGTAATAAGCTAATTTTTGTTTCTGTCTTTCGCCTTAAAATGCTTATTTTAGAAAATACTTTATATGCATAATAAGATATTCATTATATATTCTGTACTGAAATCAAAATTAATTACATCGAATTCTAAAATTGGTAATTCCTTGTATCTCAAATAAATTGCATTGAATGCAATAAAATCCCCAAATCAAAACAGCTGAAACCCGATCTTACTTTATAATTGAATCTGCAATCGATCGTTATCTTTTAAAGGCTGAAAGATTTTTCAAACTGATTTTAACACGTAAACATTTGTTTTTTTAAAAACGTCCTCCATACTCTATTTTCAATTTAAAGATTTCATTTAATTTTTTCATTTCTCAACTTTCTGGCCAGTAAACTCATTTTATGGCATTAAGTGAGATTATGTAAACAAAACGTAATTTAAATCTTTTGAAAGTTTAGGTATGCTAATGGAAATTTTGCAAGAAAGTGAGTTTTATATTACCAGACTTTATAGAAAAGTTTCTTTTCATAAAAAAAAAAATTAATAGAATTAAAGTATGTTACATGCTTGAAAGTAAATACCATGTAAAATAATTTTTGAAGAAGATTTTAAAGTTAAAATTAATGTATTCGTAAACATAATTTTATTAAAAAAGCGAAAAATTACTTTCTAGAATTTAAATTGAGTAATATATTTCATCACATAGCAGTAAAAATAATCATTAAGTATAATACAAAAATATTATTCTCAATTTGGTGAGTTATGCATGTAAAGTTTACTGATACATTAAATATCGAATCTTAGATTATAGGATTCGCCTTTCTAATTTTATGTATTTATAAAAATTTATTGCTGAATATTTTAAGAATGTTCCGAAAAAGCTGCAGGTTTAAAATTAGATGCAGTAGACTCCGAATGTTTTGAGTAACACACACTCAGTTATGCGACACAGTCGATTAACCGGCGCTCATCTATGTGTCATCCCTGTGCACGTCAAAGTCGGATAATGGGGATATTATCGTTTATTGTGCCGGATAATCTTTTCTTGGTTAATAATAGATTTCGATTTTGTGAAACATCTGTGACTCCGAATAATTTGGCGCCTATTGTAACTAAAGTTCAATAAGGGAGAAAATGTTAATTGAAGCTTAATATTAGTATATATATGAAATTTTTATAGAAATCCATAAATGTCTATTTGTTACATTTACTGTAGATGGTACTTTAACCCACCATTAAATCTTTTAACGACAATCTTTTAATGTTTCATTGACAAATTTCCAATGTTTATAATATTTTAAGACGATTTTGTCGAATTCATCATGCAGGGGTCCTATTTAAATACACCATACATGGTGGAACGCATAAAAAACTTCAAAATGCAACATCACATATAAATTTTCAGTGTCAGATACAGGTACCTGAAAATCTATAAGTTCGACACTGTGATTTCAGCCTGTTTCTGACAATGCATAAAATCATTAGAGTGTTAAATTTGAAGAAGTGAGAGTAATGTTAAAATATTAAGATATCTTATTACAGCTTCCTCTGTTGGCAAATCTGTGATTAACGTATACTTATTAACCCTCCTATAGTACCAGGTTTTCATATTTGATGCGCGTTTTTCTTAGGTTAGCATGATTTGAACTAGAAATGTAATTCTATAAAATGTTGTTTCTTTTTACGAGGTGTCTATTTTATTTTACTTATTAAGTTTAAATTATTATTATTTTCTGGTTCGAAAAATGGAAAACTTCAAAACAAAAATAAATGGAGTCAAAAAAGACACCAATGGTACTAGGAGAGTTAAAAATGTATCTCTTTTTTTGCAGAAATATTCAATTGAAAAGACTCTTAAACCTTACAAAAATTCAATTTCTGAAAAAAAAAATATATTAAAGAATTATTATTTCTGAACACTTTAAAACAAAATTAATGACATTCCTAATAGTTTTTAAATATGGAATATTTTCAAAGTGAGAACTTCAAAGTCATTTTTTTTTTCAAAATGTAATTGTGAGTCATTGCGCGCAACGTTGTAACACTTTTCGATGTATTTTTTAAAACATTCATGATATATAGTGTATGATTGGCTCTATAATTTAAACCTAAATTTTCATCTCTTTTTACTTGAACAAAATATTTTTTTCTTGGTTAAACTTTAGAAAATTTCATACAAGCAAGATACAGTGTTGTTTTTAACACATAAAAATTCTATAAATAAGCAATATTTTAGGTTCATTGTAAATACAAGACTCCCAAGTATGATTAAATAACAAAAAAATATTTTAAATGCAGAAATACATTTGCAAGCAATCTGCAATTCCAATTTTCTGCCCGACATGTAAAAACTCCCCATGAAAACAAATTTTCCCCATTATGACCTGAAAAAAATATGAAATGGAACAAATAACATGCATTAATTCCTTTAAAATTTGTGTTTTTGTAATGTATATTTTAAAAATATAATATGACAAAAATGCTAATTTTTTTTTTCATTTTTAGACATTTTAAAAGTACTAAATACCCTTAATGCACTTATTCTGCAAAATAAACTGCTAAAATGATACATACTTATACGTAGTATATTTTTTTCCATAATATTATCAATAAACACTTGCACAGGGTTGGGTTGGGTTGATTATCGACGGCCAATTATCTACACTTGGGATATAGGACCGGGGGGAGTGCCCTTCGTGGGGGGTTTTTCTACTCTTGCACAGGTTTTAGAACTCTAAGATTATAGGTACTGTTGTCTTTAAATTAAATTAATTTTTTGCTTTCAGTTTTTCATTTGACACCAATGACTTTGGCAAACAAAACAAAACACAAACAAGCAATTAAAACACATTTTCTTACTTGGGAAGGTTAGTCGCAACACACATACATTAGTGAAGTTTAGGTTACCTTTGTGTATGTAACCCATTTAAATTTTTACAGACACGTTTTAAAGCTAATTGATAAAATAATTTTTTTTTCACAAATTTTGAGTAGAAATATAGAAAATTATCAATTTAGCTGCTTATTGTTTAATAGTTTCCACTTGTGTAAGTCTGTTTTTGGAAAAAACAAACAATAACAAGTTAAACTACATTTTTTGTAGAAAAAAAGCCTAAAAAAGTGTGAACAATGATGAAATAATTTATAAATTGTATTCTTTAAAATATCAAGTATATAAGTTTAAAATATCACAAAATCTATGGAGGGGAAGTCATTATTTTTCCCTTTTTGCCTATATAATATAATATTTTTAAAATGTATTATATATTTTTTCATGATATTTTATAATACAATCTACATTATTCAAGAAATTTTTTTTTAATGATTTTTGTGAAATATTTATGTTTTTCACAGCCACGAAAATGAGAAAGACGACTTACTAAAACGAACGAACTTTTATACAAATTTTATTCTTTTAGAGATATAAAAAAGACCTATAATTAGTAAATGTTCTTATTTTTTTTATGTTTATATATTTTTCAAACTTTTATTCACAATTCTCCATTTTAAAGCTCTGGATTAATAATCTGTTTTAAAGCAACTATTTTAAATATCTGATTTGTTAGACTTTTAAAACTATCTATGTTATTTCTATCTTAAATGGATGTTTCCATAACAAAATATTCATTTTAATAAGTAAGACAAATTATAGTTCTATTTATTCAACAATAAATTCTAGAAAACCAATATTTATACACCATATTCTTTCTCTGAAAAGTAACATTTGGTATCGTTTCCATGATTTCTAATGCTTTCTCATTTATACGTTTCAGAATACGAATCTCAGAAGGCCGCCGACTCTTTGCTTATGTCAGAAGTATCTCAAAAGTCTCTGAGCGGCAAACAGTCCGTTAATGGATCACATTATTCATCGCCCACAAGGGGGCAGCACCAGTTTTCCAGCAGCAAAAGTAGTGGAGAGCAGAGAAGTAAGTGTATATGTTAGAAAGCCATGAATAATTTATTACCCAATAACGATGTTAGGATAACTAAAGGGCTGTAAGGCTATATAAAATGTTTGGAATTAGAAGATGGTATTTTCAATGAAAATAATGCCCAGCTAAAATAATGGAATTTTAGATTATATTGAAAATTGAGAAAGGAAGAAATATGGAATGAAAATTCTGTTATTCTTTATTATATTAGAAGAATTTAAATGACTACTAAAGTTTAAAGAGTGGCTTAAAATTAGTGAAGAAATTCATAAAAGTTTTATGCATAAAATTACTTATAATATATGTAAATCAGAAAGTCTGAGAAATGTATGGTCTTAATATTTTTTTTATTGAATTCGAAATGTCAACACTGAATGAACTATTTATTAAATTCTCTATTAGCGAATATTATTTATAACCCAATAACGGTGTTAGGATAACTAAAGGGCTGTAAGGATATATAAAATGTTTGGAATTAGAAAATTGTATTTTCAATGGAATTAATGTCAGTTTGAAATAACGCAATTTTGGAATATATTGAATATTGGGAAATGCAGAAAAAAAATTGAAATGAAAATTCTGTTATTCTTTATTATATTAGGAGAATTTAAATTGATATAAAAGTTTAAAGAATGACTTAAAATTAGTGAAGAAATTCATAAAAGTTATAGGCATAAAATTACTTATAATATATGTAAATCAGAATGTCTGAGAAATGTATGGTTTTAATATTTTTTTTTATTGAGTACAAAATTTCAACTTTGAACATAACTATTTATTAAATTCTCTATGAGAATATTATTAAGATTTACCGGGAAAACACTCGGAAAAGGACTCTGATTAATTTCCGAAAATTACGGGCATCATAATAAACATTTTTTTTTCAGAAATTCGTCTTTAAATCACAGAAGTCAATTGATTTTTGAGTTTTCTGAAGATAAAGGAACGCTATTCCGAATCGTGGGTAGTTCGTAAGAGGTTATGATGGTGCTCGACCATCACAATGGGCCATTTTGCATAGTGGAGAAAAATCACAGGTTCGAAAGTATTTTTTTTAACTGGCAGAAAAGGTCGTTTTTAAAAGATGATTTAATTCCATTACATGCTCGACTAAATCTTTATTTACAAGGCAATGTTGGAGTAATATAACACAGATTAGTTAAGACCCAAAGCATTAGCAGCAAAAAAAAAAAAATGAATACAGACATAGTTACTTTTCATTGATTCGACGCTAACGGGAGCGCGTGACCTCTTGCCACCGCAAAAGTTACATAACTGACAGATTTTTTATCAAAACAATATCACCAACACAAATATTGGCGAAAAAAATAGATTCCTAACTTGGCGAGAATAGAGACGTACGGGTAAAAGACGTTAGATAAAAAATAAAGGGAAAATTTAAATTGAGTGCGCATAAAGTAAAAAAAAAAAAAAAAAAAAAAAAAAAAAAAAATCGTCTTTGCCGAAAACGAACATGGCAATACAACAACCCTATGGGAGCGGCGTGGTTTACCAAAACAGCTGTGCTATTACGTAAATTAAAGTTTTTATTTAAATAAAAACAGACAATCGAAATAAAAATGAATATCAAAAGAAAAGTGTAAAATTTAATTTCTTTAACGCTTTAGATAACTGTAACGGAAAAAAGGAAAATAGAAAAGAAATGATATTTTAAAGTAGTACATTAATTATGTCGTATTATTAGGTTTTATTTATTAGAAATTTAGGAAGACGCACTCAATAAAGAAATAAAAATTAAATGCTTTTTAAAAAAAATAAAGTTTAAATGCGGAAATATTAAATTTGAAACATTTTAAAATGAAAAAAAGAAAAAAATATGCGACTGCATCACAGAGGTTGTATTATATTTTCGTAAATTTTCTTTCTAGATCACGTAACTATTTTTCTTTTTTGATAATAATAATACTAAAAAAAACTGGTAATACAAAAAAATATATTAAGTAGAAATTAAGAAAAGGAGGAATTTATGTAAGACTTTGAGACTATAACAATGAAAGGGAAGATATTCTAAGTTTAAAAAACTTTTTATAAATTTTACGGATATGAAATAATTTAAGAATGTCATGTTCAAGTATGGGAGTAACTTTATATATAATTTTATCAGAATTGATCTCAAAGATTTGCTTTTTCTCCTAATAATGTTTTTCAATAACGGAACACGTCTTTTCGGGCCTTATATCAATTTTCAAAATTGTTTGTATTTGTCTTGCATTTCATGCATCGCATTGAAAGAAATTAGCCTCTAAATTCTTGCTAGTCATATGTTAATTATAAATTCCGATCAGAGCAGGTTGGTTTATACAAGGCCTCCTTATCATAGTATCAGGCCTTACAATTAGCAAGTTTCCTTTGACCGCATGGTTGTCCTGCTACTAGCGCCATAAATCGTGAGTAATAGGCATGATCTCCATGGTAATAGGAGTATTTACGACACGAAATAAAAACGAAATTTTTTCACAGCTCCATTTGTTCTATGCATTTGCTTATAAACTAGTATCGGTATAATCCACCAGGCGGCGATACTTTCCGGCGAAAGTCAATTAATAAGTTGGCAATTACCGCGGACATTTTCTCCCACAGACTTTCTCCGGATTGTCAAGTCTGATGTATGATAAGGGAGTCTTGGGTTTATCAATGTTTAGATTATCTTGGTCATTCTTCGTTCTACCATGGTCATAGTTAGAAGATATGACCGTAAGAGCCGACTTCACGGGCGCCAAAGGGAATCAGGCATACATACTTAAAGCACTAATTTTAAAAAGTCCGTTTGTCCTAATTAATCCTTGTGATTTATTGAAACAATACTGACATTTTAAAATTATTGGTGGAACTTTAACGCGGTCGCTTTTGTTAAGTAGGTGCATATGGATTTGACAGAGTATTTCATGATTGAACATCTACTGTGCCATGCTTTTTACGATTACTAGATCCATATGTTTCACATTTCAATTTTTCTATTTAATTCATAGGTATAATGAGAGATTTCTTAACCCTCCTTGTACCAAGTTTTAAGTTTTGAAGAAAGTTCTTAGTTTTGGAGGATTTGGACCAGAAATTAATTTCTTCCGTGGTGTTTGATTTTTTTTATTATGTTTAAGTTGCTATTTGCTTCTGGTTCTAAACATGAAAAAAAAGGAGTCCAATAGAGACACCAATGGTGCTAGGAGAGTTAAATAGCAAGTGCAATCTGGGCGAATTTGTTTTCTGTGGCCCTACAAATGACACACCAGACACATAAGACTATTAGATACTACTAATGCATTTAGTGTATTGTGCGTTTCTATTACACTGGGGAACACACATTTTGTTAACTTAGATCTGGCACTTGTTTTTGGCTAATTATCGGCATGTAAATCCAGAAATGACAACAGTTTTTTTCCATCACGTTAACTTTTTCAGCTACAGGATACCCCCAAATTCATACTTAATGAGGATTCAAAGGAAAATAAAGAAAAATTACCAAATATATTATTCATACAACGGCTATATATACTTACTATAAGCTACATCGTGTTCATAGAAGTAGTGAAGTCCTTTTACAAAATGAAAAAAGTTCATATTAAAGTAAAAATTTTCGTTTGTAGTTTTTCCTGGAGTGTTCAATTTGTGGACAATCTCGCTTGATGCTCCAACAATAGTCAGCCATCATATGTTCATCACATCTACCTTGATACCGGTCTTCCATAATCTTAAAATCTTGATGGAATCGCTCAACTTCCTCATATTGACTGCACCAAGATCTTCCGGGAAGTCATCGAGATGACTATGCAGTAAATGAAGTTTGATGCTCATGTTGCAACCAAGCATTTTACAGCTCTCTAGAAGTTGGTGGACAATTTCGGTGTAATTTTCTACTCGCGTATTTCCAAGAAAGTCTTTGACAAGATTTTTGAATGCTAACCAATCATTCTTTTGTAGCTCTGTCATTGTTCCGATAAAATGTTCATTTCCAATGAGCTGCCGAATATGTGGACCATCAAATACACCTGCCTTTATCTTTTCAAAAGACAGGTTTGGAGATTTCGAAATAAGATATATGAAACAGTCTCCTTCAGTTGGCAATGCTTTCACGAACTGCTTCATTAGGTCCAGTTTTATATGCAGAGGTGGAAATATGATCTTCTTTCTGTCGACAAGTGGCTCATACAAAATTTTTTGATCACCAGGTTTGAGGTCAGATCTTGGAGGCCAATTAAACTGGAACCAATGCTTCTCACAAGCTCTGCTGTCCCAATACACAAAAAACAGAGATACTTGGTATATCCACGTTATTGGCCAAGAAGGGAGCAGATCATTTTAAGGTCAACACAGGTGATCCATTTGTGTATGTGATATTGCAATAAATTAATGGCTCTCTTTATGTCTTCATATTCTTCGCGCAAACAAACTGAATGGCCTATTAGGACTGCTCCAAATAAATTTCCATTATGAAGGAGCATGCACTTCAAGCTTCTCTTTGATCTATCAATGAACAGCCGCTATTAAGTTGCGGTATAGGATGGAATTTCCAACTCCTCCATTAAACCATGTATGTTATGGCAATAAACAAATCCATTGTCACTTCAAAAGTATTGAAGAAATTCACTTTCTTTTGATTGAAAGTAGGATACCTTAGCTCCCTTTTTAAGAAAACTTTTTCTCGTGCAGTCTTCTCGTGCATGCTAATAATGCTGAAGATTTTTTCTATAGTCCCAAATCTCGTACCAAATCATTCTGTTCATGTTGATCAAATCCCTTTCGAACGGAGTCATCTTCAATTTCAAAATCTTCATCGTTGGGATAACTTAGATTTCCACCATACTCGTCTTCCTGAATTTCGAAAGAGGACATTTCTTTGAAAACTGGCACTGGGATTTCAGCTGAATGAGGCATTGGACGTATGGCGGATGGTAAACTAGAAGATACTCTATTTTATGTTTGTTTTACTGGTTATATGCTGACGTTCTCACTGTACAGAAATAACAATCACTGGAATGATCTCTGGGCTCTCGCCAAATCATTGGTATACAAAATGGCAATTTATCGCGTGTTTCCTTCGTTCACATCCGTAAACTCTCAACACACTGCTTGCACACCTTGTAAGGGGCCCAAGTTTTATCTTGATCACTAATTTTTACTTTAAAATATGCAAAATAGGCTTGTCGGACATATGGACTAATATTTTTCCTTTGAGTAGGGAACAGTGAAATTGTCACATATATAACAAAAGCAATCTGTAATGTTTAAGCACTTACGACGCGAACTAGTAGAGGCAGACATTCTCTAAAAGAACGGAAAGAAGTACGTACACATATAAATATGTAAGAAAAAATTACATACATAAAATAAATAATATATGTAAATATTAGATAAATAGAATATATATAAATACTTAAAATAAAATATTAAACACTGCTTTGCATAAAAGCAAGAATTCGAAATGAATTTTGGAATAGACGGCGCTTCACTATATAGAACAACATACAAACGTCTCACTACACTATCATAGCTATAACTGAATAGTATAAATAAGTATAAAGCTGTCGCTGGTTCTTATGGTGTCATTCACTCCACCCCAATCGGAGAATGTTTACTTGAGCCATTAGTGGGGAAAACTAAAACTTCCTATGACTCACGCCCGATTCAGCGTAGAGTGATTACATTTATATAAGCTGTAGAGAAAAAACTTGACGTGATAGAAGAAAACTAATTGCAGTTTTGAAATCAGCACAATTTTTTGATTTAAAAACAGGTGAAAAATCAAAGTCAACAGAAATTATGTTAAAAATTGTTCCCCAGTGTTATTTTAGTACCC
Source organism: Maratus michaelseni (assembly GCA_963931845.1). Lineage (NCBI taxonomy): Eukaryota > Metazoa > Arthropoda > Arachnida > Araneae > Salticidae > Maratus > Maratus michaelseni. The sequence continues at coordinate 301,585,858 of OZ007593.1, read as the reverse complement.
AGAGCTGTTGACCAACCTTGTACAATTTAAAGCTGTATATGAAATTTTTTTTCTTACGAGGATGTCATGAAGTTTTCGGTTAGTATGGAGCTTGGGCATCAGAAATATTTCAATATATATATTTTTCATTTTGACAGATTTCAATAAGAAGTAAAATTCCGAAGAAAATCATCATCATCAAATTCTTTAGATAGCATAAGACTATTTTTAGCTTAAAGATTAAATGTTATTTTGAAAACATAAATGAAATTTAAAAGGGAAACAGAGTTAAAAGAATATATCATTCAACATTCGAACACATACAGCTAAGTTTTGGTTATTGTTTTTCAAACGTTGCCTTTATAAGCTGCTAAAAGTAAAATGTTGTCTTTATTTTTATATCCAACTTCTCTGAATTCTGTTTGAAGAACATAATCGCTTGTTCATAGAAGAAATTGACTTTCGCGGCCATCAATGAAAAGTTCTCAAACCTATATTGTAAATTGATGTAAAAAAATCTCGACGCATTAATTTAGTTTTGTAAAATTTTGTAAAATAGCAGAAACAAACATTTTTTAACCAGATGCACTGAACCATTTTTCAAAGATGCTAAAATAAGTTATTGCAAAGGTTCTCAGAAAAAAAGATATATACTGCGTAAAATAAAACACTGTATAAAATTCCAATTTTCGGAGATTATTCTCCTAAATTTTCCGAAAATACATAATACATCCTAATTGCATTTACTCCTTCGCAACAAGACTGAGTGTAACACCAGACCTATTACGCAGTTTCACAGACAAACTCCTACGACTTAAGATCTCTTACGCTTGGTTAAGGTAGCTGCATGATGCAACTACCTTAGCACGGTGTAATGTCTTAAAACGGCGCTATTCGTCTTTAAAACGGCCTAATATGTCTGGTGTCACACCCAGTTCCGTTACAAAGAGATATATTATAAAGTTTCTAGAAAATTTTAATACTTTTCTTTGGAACTTTAGTAATTTTAGAAATTCAAACTGACTTCGATGGTTTTACATATTTTTAGCTAAAGAGGACGTGCTGCATGTTTTTTAGTGATGATTAATATATTTTTTCTTTGAAAAAATATCAATGGAAAAAATACCCTTAATATCAAACTTTCTTAGAAAAATTTTACTTTATCGTACTACATATTAAAATAACCTTTAAATATTATTAAATGTATCTCAAATCTCTTTATGTATTATGGTTTGATTAGGGTAAATTAAATTCAGTCTTTTTATTCATTTAATATGGTAATTTTTTTGTAAGTTTCTTTTCGCTTTTTATGGAAATTTTTACTACGTAAAGAGGAAAAAAAATTACAACACAGCAATAATAACTAAAAAATAACATTTTCTATAACAGCAGATTTATCACTCCGATCAAAAATGCACAAGTGTAAATAAATTAAAACAAATAGTTGCATGTTATACGAAATGCACTATAAAAATAATAAGGCTACTGTAGAATTACTACAAAGGTGTATTTAAATGAATTAATTCGATTTTTATCTCATTCCAGTTTTTCACATTTTGGAGTGATTACTGTTTCCTAACTTCTATATCCCTTGACATAGAAGAAAAGCTTATGAAAATTTAGTGTGATGACTACTCCTTCTCCTTCTCATCCTTTTACTCTTCAGAAACCAGTTGGTTTTCAAAATAAACAGAAACGTCTTTTCCGAAATTTACTAGCAGATACTTTTCGACTTTTTCTGAGAAACGTATGCTTAATACTTAGGAATCTATTAAACTTCCTGTTTTCTGATGTTTTAATTGTTTTTCTGCAAATGGTTTCTGAAGATATGAGAAATATTTATGTGCGTAGCATGGAAATTTTGCGTAAACTTCCACTCTATATAGGAATTTTTACGCATTTTTTCGGCGTTAAAACAGTATACAGAATCTGTTTATTTTGTTTAAATGTATATTTAATTTAGAATTTAAAACCAAACAAACTTCCTTTAAAAGATCCTACTGCGAATTTATTGTCTACAGATATTAAAAATCTAGGGGGAAAGTCATAATCCTGGCGAAAACTATTCATAGTATTTCCAAATAAATATGGTGTATAAATAAATAAATACGTGTGGCCTGTCGCAAATGCGCCGAACACTGCTTGATGTATTATGAATGCTATTCAAATATTATCAGAATGTATAATCAGAAATAAAGCTAGTATGCATTGGAGGATATATTTCCCACTGTTTTATACATTTTTGAAACTATGTTATTGAAACCCCAAACTTCTCAGATGATAAAATAATTAAAGAAAGCACATGACATAAAATTGTTGTTTTAGTACCTAGCTATGAACGTTTTTGGAATGTAATATTTTCACTTTTTTAAATGGCTTATATGAAGAAACAGAACTTTTTAATATTAAAAAAGTTAAATTTGTATAAAAAGAAAAATAAGAAAAAAAGTTACATATAAAAAGAAAATAACACAAATGTTAATGTTTCTGAAATCTGAAACAGAATGATAAAATTACTCGGAAATAAATTAATGTATATTATTTATAGCCGAACTGAGCAAAGCTTAGCTTTGACCGCTATGCTTGAATAGATACAAAATGCTTCTTAAGTCTTTAAATCTTACTAGCTTAATAAAGGACTTTTTGAAATGTGTACCTAAAAGGTGTGTCAAGATTAAAAGGTTACTTATTTGTTATCCGATTCACGGTTGAAAATAATAGACAAGGAATCAATGTTGACTTATAATTATAATTTTACATTTTAGGCATGAGTGTCGAAAGGAGTACAATATCTAACAAAACGGTTTCGACATGGCGGGCTAGTGAAGGCGGGGGCGTAATCATGATTCTTGGAAGAAACAGACTGAAATTTGTCTCACATAGAATACATTTGATAACTTACAAAAATGTAGAAATCCATTGAAAGCTTTTTTCAAAGTTATTTCAGAGAAAGAAATAAGAACTACACTAAGAATTACTTTGTGTCAGTACATGTGGCAAAATCACTCACTATCGAAACTTTTTGCGCTACTTATCCAGCTTTTCCTGCTTAATTATCGTAAGTGACAAAATGTTAATTTTCTAGAAGAAAGTTTTAATAATGTTATTTACTCTGAAAATTTCTCAATTAGCGTTTTTATTTTGTTTGCTTATAATATCCTAAACACACAAAGAAACTGCTTCAAAACTTGGAGAATGTTTCTTAAGTTAGTATGACACCATTTGTATATAAAAAAGCTATTTTATAAAAGTTGTCGCTTAGTATAATTTGGCACGGAGGCTACGATATAATAGAAATTTTTAATTGGGTGAAAAACTGTCATTATATAAACCCGCTTGAAAGCCTACGAAAAGCTTTCGTATGATTTTTATGTTCAAAATAATGAATTTCACGAGAAATTTTTAAATAGCATTTTTCTATTTATTTACTGAATAACTTAGGAAATGTATATTTTTCGGAAAATAAAAGGAAAAATAAAATACTACAACAGTTTTATCTAGCTACTTTTAGTTAATTGAGAAATTTTGAAAAAAACAAAAAACAAAATACATTATCTGTTACGGTCTTTTCATTAGGCACAAAAACTGCTCCACCAACAAAATATTAGTTCGAGCTGTTTTAACAAAAAATAAATAGCATAAATAAACAAATGACAACAAAAATAAAACATATAAATATTTAAATTTGAAAAAAAAAATGCTTCTCACATCCACGCTGTTTCTTTAATTTTGATACTGGTATAGGAATTTTTTATTACTGACATTATTTATGTTAGATGTTTCTAATTAGAGATTTTTTCATACTTCCGAAGCATTCGATTTTTTTCTGTTTTGTTTCACATATTTTTTTAAACCTTAATTAACACGTTTAAATTCTAGCATTCACTAATTATTAGTAATTGAACTATATTAAGACGGAAAGAGGTAACTTAAAAAAAAGCATAATAAATGATGAATCCAAACATATTTACCAAAAAATATAAGGATAGAAACACATTTTTTTATGAGTTTAATATGAATGAAACACATTTTTCATGAGTGATAACTTCTTCAATCCTTTTCTTTATGCGATTCAAAGATGCTTGTATTTATTTATTTTTAAATACTAATAAATATTTTATGAACTTAATTATTCTACATATTTTTATGGCTTTTCTGAAACATTAATTTACTCAGATGATTCCCATTTTGTTTTGGAATTCAACATATATGCAAATAATAACGATTCAGAGAGTTAGCTGAGTCATGAAATAACACTAATTAATATAGTCTTAGATTTCCTACAAACTTGTCCGACACAAGATGTCCCACGTAAGAGAAAATTCTCTTCAAACAAAATTTTTCCTCCAATCATATTTATAAATAGTATTTTTTTTCGACTGTAGCAAACATAGATGCTAAATGCTTACAGAAATATACAATCAAGAGATAGGGTTAAACCATTTGATTTTCATATTTCATTTTCATTATATTTGTTTTGTTAATTTTGTTTTTGTTTTGTCTGTTTCTTTTATTTTTTAACGCTTGCCATCATAGGTGAAAATTGTTTATGACTTTGGTTTGTCTGTTGCCGTCTGGCCATACTCTAACTCTAGTTAATATACTCGGTTTGTCATGCAATTGATATATGTTATTGAAGTTTAGTGTGGCATGGTCTGTATTGAAAATGGAGTCTGTAGCATTTGTATTTCGTATACAGAGACACACTAAATTATTATAGTCAGTGGGGAAGAATAGTTTGCGGTGCATTTTAATGATGCTCCACTATTTCAAACACAATAAAATTGATATGCATTTATGAAGCGCACTAAAACATGCTTTCTATAGAATATGGTGTGTAAAGTATTTGTAATTCATTTACATGTCACTCAAAAGAATTCGGTTTACATAATGGTCTACAAGGAAAAATTTTTTGCAGCATATTTTAATAATGTTCATACGTGTATAACTATTTCAAATATAATGAAATTTATATGCAATATTGAAGTGCACTATAAGATGCTGTCTGTAGAATATGACGTGAATAACTGTTCATTTACAAGGACACACAAAATATTTCGGTTACAGCACTGACTATGAGCGATAAAAGCTAGAGGTGCGTTTTCAGATATTTTTATGTTAACTAAATTTTATGTTAACTAAAATTTTACATACTGTGTGGTGTGTATACATTCTATAGATAATTCTATAGATAGGGCTACACAAAATAATACGTAAGCATTACTGTGTAGGAGCATGAATTGCTTAAGGGTGTTTTTAATTAAAATATACATTTTCCAGCCGAAGTATATTTACTATACTAAGAGATTTTTGTAGAATATACAGAGCTATTCAAAGAACGGGATACATTACCGTCTATGGATAATACTTTCTGAAAGTACGTTTTCAGTTGTGTCGTGCGTTGTTTCCTGAATAAATATTTAGTTTAATATTAGGAGTATATAAAAATCTGTAGATAATATACAGGACTGTACAAAATTATTCGAGTGCGTTTCCGTCTATTGGTGGAGATTTCTAAGTTGCATTTTGGACTGTGATAATATGCGTTTTGTAACTAAGCTAAAATTTAGCTCAAGATGCAGTGTATATACAGATCTACAGGTCATATACAGGGATGCACAAAATAGTTCGAGTACCTTTCCGGCTATAGATGGCAATTGCTGAAATCTTGTTTCACCTTTTTAACGGTGAAGTTTCGTTGCAGTATTCTGGAAGTGTTGGAATGTTTTTCATAATTTATGCTTGACGCATGGTTTTCTTTCTTGTTTTTACTTTAATTTTAACTGGTATGACATTTCATTTTTAGTTATTTTAAGGCTTTACTTATCTAAAATTTATTAAGATACAACTAAATGTAAATATATTGCTTGAAGGTGCGTAAAAACATACATAAAAATATTTAAAAGCACATTAAAGTCCTTTTAAAAATTCCAAAACGTTTTCAACCGAAACTCGGTCATCATCAGTGGAAAAACTAAATTGTTGAGTTGATTTGTTATCTCTTTGCATTTTCTTGCTTGCCCGGAATAAACTATTTTACTTCAAGGGTTTGGAAATAAGATGGGATGGGAAAGGTAATCAATGATGCATTAATTCATTACAGACTGCGTGGATATCATATGATAATACATCGTTACAGACTATTTCTTTTTTAGACATTATTTCTAGAGACTCTCTTATGATTGCTTCCAGGTGATTATTTGTGCGGAATATAATTTTGGATCTATTGAAATCAACTTTTATAGGTTCAGTTTGCGCTAATCTTGCTAACGCAGTGTAGGGTCTATTTAATCTCAGATCTGCTTCATTTTCTTTTATTTTGTGACGAAATTTCCTCATTGTCATACCTATGTACAAAAAATCTTTGTTATCTTTATTGAATGATATAATATATACCCCTGATCTATTGATAGCCTGGATTGGGCGGAATAATTGACCCAATCCAGGCTATCAATAGATCAGGGGTATATATTATACCATTCAAGAAAGTAAACAAAGATTTTATGTACATAGGTATGACAATGAGGAAATTTCGGGACAGAATAAAAGAACATGAAGCAGATCTGAGATTAAATAGACCCCACACTGCGTTAGCAAGATTAGCGCAAACTGAACCTATAAAAGTTGATTTCAATAGATCCAAAATTATATTCCGCACAAATAATCACCTGGAAGCAATCATAAGAGAGTCTCTAGAAATAATGTCTAAAAAAGAAATAGTCTGTAACGATGTATTATCATATGATATCCACGCAGTCTGGAATGAATTAATGCATCATTGATTACCTTTCCCATCCCACCTTATTTACAAACCCTTGAAGAAAAATAGTTTATTCCGGGCAAGCAAGAAAACGCAAAGAGATAACAACTCAACTCAACAATTTAGTTTTCCCACTGATGATTACCGAGTTTCTGTTGAAAACGTTTTGGAATTTTTAAAAGGACTTTAATGTGCTTTTAAATGTTTTTATGTATGTTTTTACGCACCTCCAAGCAATATATTTACATTTAGTTGTATCTTAATAAATTTTAGCTATTAAACAAGATGAATTTGCACTGGGATGAATTTGCATTTATTGGCTTTACTTATTTTTTTACTTTTTTATAGATTAAAATTCCATTAAATATTATTGTTATTTTTTGTCTGCATCAATGTTTATTTTTATTATTATTTTCGTAAAATAATAACCAAGTAAAGGATATGTTCAGAGAAATTTAATTACGTAATCTACGAAGCATATTTCAATGTATGTTTTGTTTTATTTTATGATTATTTACATCATTTGTTTGTTTTGTATGAAATTATTATTTACATTACGTAAATACCTTTCAGGAGCTGACAAACAGCATGAGTATGCAGAACCGTACACTGCATTTCCCTCTTCGAGGCAGGTAAAGAATGATGTAATACGTAGTGATTGTAGTAGTTTTATAATTTTAATTAATTTTTTCAGTATTTTTCAATTACATCTCCTCTAAAAACAGAAACTGTAGAATAAAATTATGAGGAATTCTTCGGTTTCCTTACGATATAAAAAATGTTCAAATATGTTAAATAAAAAGAAAACAGTACAGATAAAGATGGATAAGAAAATAAACAAATATAAAAAAAATTAAATGAATTATTTTGCGTTCTAATTTATAAAATACAAATCAAACACAAGAGGAAGAAGGAGAATTCAACACTAAGTGGAAATCCAAAGAAAAGGGATTGATCTTTCGCATATGTCTTTTCCTACATAAAAAGAACTTTACAATTTTTTTAGGAAAAACTAAATGATATAAGAAAATAAAAATATATTATAAGTAAATATATACAAAAAACCCTTTTAAATGTAATCTTTATTAATAGCCGTTGAAAGGTTTCATAAACGAAGTTCATTTTTCCCTCAAATTACAGATCGGTTAAAAAGATTTATCATAAGAATAAATTAATTCAAATTTTTCCATGCAAGAATAATTGAATATCATTTAAAATATAAACAATCGACTGCAGACAAATGTTCAAACATTCAAACAATCGAGCATGTACTTTATTTTTGCCCGATTCTAAATCCGCATAGATTACATCTACTTAAAACAGTCATTTCAAAGAACATCCCGGCTATTTAGTATAGCACTCTTAAATGTTTTTTAAGACTTTTTTATTTTTATTTCAAGTATGTTTTTTGTAACATGTATAATGTTAAGAAATGTATTTGTTTTATCTATTCATGTAGTATGACATTGTGACGGAGCATGCTGAATAAAAATTTTCTTAATAGACACTCACACATACACGCATACACACATTGTAATATATATGTATAGATATTACAATTCATAAAGTTCTACAAAATGAACTAAAGTAAGAAGATTCACTGCTCATGAATAGGAAGTTCTAACATACAGAACATCGCAGGATTAGAATAAGTTTTTAAACACATGTCAGCAGAAGACTATGTGAACAGAATAATAGACATATGCAGAAGTAAAATTATTGATAGTTTGTTCATATTTTAAATTGAAAATATAGAAATATCATAATAAACTTTGTGTTTAATTGTTTAACTATTATAAAGTAGAAATTTTAAAATCAGATGTCGTAAAATTTCAGAATTAGCTTATAATGAAGATACAGATCGTGACAATTACTCCATGGTATAAACACTTAAAATAAATCATGCTTACTCAAGTTATTAACCCTTAAATGCATATTGTATCAAATTTGCAACACTTTTTATTTAACTTTTAGTAAAAAAATCAAGTTCTTGACAACCACTATATTTATATAGAAATATTAATTGCGTAAAAATCCAATAAATCACATAAATAAAGTTAAAAATCTATTTTAAAATTTCTGGTTTGAAATACTAAATATAAGTATAATACAACAAAATTCTAAAAGAAAAATTAATGTGTTTAAGAGTTAGTTTAGAAATGATAAAAATTACTGAAATCTGTGAATAGCTATGGGATAACATCATTTTAGTGCCCTAATTTAATGTTTTTTTGAAAAACTTTTAAAAAAGAAATTACATAAGTTTATAAAACTACTATTACATTAATTTATTATACACGTTAAGCTCAAAATTGGAAAACGCTCATTGAGCGAAAAAAAGATGACAACACGTAGTGGTCAATTCGAAAATGCCACAAAGCGAAATTCGTACTGTTACCCTTGCAATAAGCAACAAGAAAGCGTTTTGGCTAATTAAAAAATGCCACAAAATGAAATTCGTTTTGTGGCACTTGCAACATTAGACCATTACGGACTGTGGTAATAACGAAATATAATAAGTATTGGGTGAAAGATGATGAGGCCGTGATGCGATTGACATGTTGACATTTCAAAGATGAAAAGTTGGGATTCAGTTATTTTTGCTGAGATTTCTTTGTTTGCTTGGGATAGAGTGATGGGTTTATGTTATTTGTTTAGTTGCTTCTATAAAAATGGAAGTATGTGTTAGCTCAAAATTCATTGTCTATTTTGACTTCAGAGAGGTGTCAGCAGGGCCAACTTTACCCTTGGACAAGACCTTTTGGCTGCTGTCCTAAAGTAGCTTTCACAAAAGGATTTTTTTTAATTCATTCTAGTTTATTTGTAATTAATGGGAATTTTATCTTAAATTTCCTATAAATATACTTATATTACATATATAGTTTACGGCAGGGATTGAAAATTATCTTCTCTTTTACTCTGATGCGATTTTTTTCAACATTTGGTCTAAGAAGTAAAAGAAGGTTTACCAATGTTTGAAAAACTAGTTAACAAACTTGAAGTATACTTACATTAAACAATTTTTAGTTGAAAAATCAATGAGAATTTACGGGGTAGTTGGTCACTATGCCACTATCAAGATTTTAAATCATGAAATTATTATACTGAATATATTGCAAATAATTTATTCAATACTGAAAGATTAATCCAGCACATACGACGATATATATTCGATTTCTGTTAAAATGGGTAACGACGCGGTGACTATTTTTTCAAAAGATCCAATTCCATACTCTACTTTAATAACATAGTGAAATACCATTGAGCATTTGAGCATTTTTACAGTGATTATTGTTAAGAATATGCACGAACGTTATTGATGGCCCTACAGAAATAGATATACGATATGAAAAAATTTTGAAAAGGGGAAAAAAATCTGCCTAACCTCAGTAACATATTTAAATAATGTGTGAATTTGAACATCTTGCGAGTGCACTAGAATAATTTGCATCCAGCGAACGTATCCAGCGTTTACTGGAGTTCCTTTACATGCGATCTTTTCTGTTGAGCTGATTAAAATATCAGACCAGATTCTCTGATCAATTAGGTTAACTGGATGAATTATGCCCTCCAGATTCGACCGGGATAGCTCAGTGGTAGAGCGTGGCGGCTTCAGCCAAGCGATCCCAGGTTCGAATCCTGGCCCGGACATTTTTCGTTCAGTTGGAAAATTACTACTCGTATGATCTTGCGGGTGACTAGAAGGATCTTAGGAGAACGTAATGTTTTAAAGCTTTTCATGTGACCTTTTACTAAACTATGTATGATAAGAAGTTAAGGTATCTGTTATTAGAAAATAAAATTCTGTGATCTAAATCAATGATATATCCAAAATTCGAGAAATTTGTGTAATTTTAACAGTTGTTAGCACGTAGATAGTCAGAAAAACGGGCGCATGGTTGGACCAACAATTATTTAATTTTAAAATGTGTAATGGGACTACCTTGAAAAATGATTAGCCAAAACCGATTTACCTAGTTCAAAATTATGCGTGAACATACGATAGAAATAAGTAAATCAAATTCTCTTTTCTGGAGTCTATAAAGAGGATATGAGGAGAATTTTGAATATGTCAATTCGTCATAAAACGTAAACAGATCGTTCTATGCAAATACATTCAATCCTGAATATGCTGAAGTTATACTAAAATTCATAAATTGGGCTAATTTGAGACAAACTAAATATAGTTTAAAAAGTTTCTTGAGAATTAAAATATACTTTATTTGGGATTTTACTATGGAATCAAATTTATTCTGTCCCGGAGACGGCATCGAAAAAATAAAAATGTGCTCAAATTTCAAAACACAACTTTTTTCTCGATGTTTTCATAGAAAATAATTTTGATAATTATAACATATTTTTAAAATATTTGAAGCGATACCAGATTTGTTTCGAATTAATTGAATTTGGGAATTGCAACTTCACAGCTGCATGTTCAACGCAGAATATATTTGCATTTAAAGAGTTGTTTACTTTCCATGTGGATACATTTTTGGGGATTTAATAAAAGTGGCTTTCATTCTTTTTTCTTTATTTATAGATTTTCTTAAATATTGCAGTAAGACACACGGCAGAGAGCTTTACAACTTGAATTTTTCTAAAAATAAATATATTTGTAAAAATGTTTAATGCGTCTCTGTTTGTCTTAAATGTCTACATTGAGATACACTGTAAATTGTTTGATAGGTATATCTTTATTTTTTAGATTAGGAAATTAGAATATAATCTAAAACAAGTTGGAAATTGTACGTAAAACGTTACAAACGAGGTGCGTTCGTACGCACGTTTTAGAATTAAATTCATGATATCCCGTGCGTAGAACGGGTTAAACAGCTAGTTAAGTATATATTTTATGACACTGTTCATACAAATATCTTAACTAGTTATATAAATATTCAGATATATATGTATCAGCTAGTTATATAAATATTCAGATCCTGATGATTTTTAATTCTGTGAAATGAATTATATCGTCTGCAGATTAATTTCTGTCATAAAATAAGTATCTCGGTCGCTTGACGATTTAACATCCATCGGAAGCTCCTATAACAAAAAAAGCACCGATTTAAAAAAAAAATAATTCAAATTTCTTAATAAATATTTTTATTAATATCTCCTAAAGTTTTGATTCGATTTTAATAAAATTTGAAATGTCTCGACAAAATTCTGCAAAGATAATATATTTTAAATTGCAAACCATTTGGTTGGGTAGTTTTTGCGTTGTTATATGCGGACAGACAGACAGACAGACAGACGGACGGACAGACGGACGGACCAAACGACGACTATAGGTGCTACGTATTTATATAATTACGAACGCACCTAAAAATGAAAATAAATATTACTTAAGGATTGGCATTGGTTCCAGTTTTTAGCTGGCACTTGTAAAAACGAACTCAAAGTTACATCATATTTGCATCAGCCAACATCCAGAACGCGTTGTGATTTCATTATTATCACAACGCATAGTGGTCGAATATTGAAACAACTATAACTGCTAAGATTTTCGTCCAGAACGCGTTGTGATATTTCGACCTTTCCACAACCCGTAGTAGTTAATATTGCTAGTGCCACAACACGAATTTCTCTCTGTGGCTTTTTCATGTTAGCAACATTGCGTTACGATATTTTTTTTCTGCTCAATGAGCATTTTCGGTCTCTAAGCCTAACATACATATGCTAAAGTAGAAAACTGTATTTGTTTTTAGTTGCTAAATATACAGGGTCATTCATAATTCCCTCCGGGGTTTCGAAACGTTATAGTAAAAAAACGAAGACGAATATGAAAGAAAAGAAACATATGAAATTATTCCGAAACTATTCAAGTTTTACTTACATACATTACAGGTGTTCTATGTGTGAACCCTTGGTCACACGGCATACATCCATGCGATAGTCCAGTTCCTGCCATACTCCGTTTCTTTAAATTTCCGGTACCACACATGAATTGTTTTGTCAGTTGGTCCCTGTTTTCGATATTTATTACGAAAGGCCCGTTGAACTGAGACCACTGATTCAGATTTAAAGAACGGAGTATGGCAGGAACTGGACTATCGCATGGATGTATGCCGTGTGACCAAGGGTTCACACATAGAACACCTGTAATGTATGTAAGTAAAACTTGAATAGTTTCGGAATAATTTCATATGTTTCTTTTTTTCATATTCCTCTTCGTTTTTTTTTACTATAACGTTTCGAAACCCGGAGGGAATTATGAATGACCCTGTATAAATTACGGATTAACATCTGAGGGCGAGAGCGCTCTGTAAAAAAGAGGGTCAAGTGGTAGACACGATAAATCAACGTAGATTTAACTTAGAATAACCTGAGAAAAACATTACTTAGTTTATTTCAAACGCTAGTGATATACGTAGCCGTTTTTATAAATATGAAATTTTAGTGACATGGAATCAATTCAAAGTCAAGTGCAAATTTTCTACCCAAAATGTATTTATTTAAAGTTACAAAGAAAAGTGAGATATCAATATTTCGAAAAAATCTTACTTTTTCAGAATACAAATTTCTAACGATTAACTTTCAAAAGGATAAAGCCGATTAATTGAAAATTGGTTGATCTAGAGTGTTTACCGATTTTGAAAATGCTGTTTTGAAGAAAACGTGCTTAAAGTTTTCATTAGTTCTTACTCGTTGTGATGCGATCTATTTGTGTAGCTCTAAAACTGCCCTTTCCTTTTCGATATCGATATCTAACTAATAAAATATGACTTTCGTATGTGTAAAAAGTGATTTAAGTGACAAAAAAGTGGAACATTTGAAGTGGTCAAAATGGTGGTACTACTTAAGTGTACCTTCATTACAATGCATTATATTAAAGAAATAAAATCACGTCTTATACTGCCACTTGCGTTAAATCAATATAAAAAAAATTATGTGTACGTTTAACATTTTAAGCTATGTATTACGTCATTTTTTTAATCTTTACTATTTTTTTCTTTCTATTAATAAAAGTATTTCATCAATTTCAATGTTTCTTCTCACTTAAGCATTTTTTGCCTTAGGTAAATACTTATTTGAATCAAGCTTTAGTTTTATTTACTCATTATTAGTTAACAAAGGGGCCTTCACGGACTGATTTTCTGGAGTCTTCTTCACTTGTTACAATTTTCACTGTTCTATAAGTATCTCCCATTTTGCTTCCGTAAAACTGGACACTGTATCCCATTTCTAATTTGACCACACCATGTATTTTGCAGGCTCTGTATGATAAAAATTTGTTTGCCTTCCTTCTGGAAGCAGCTTCAAGCTCGTTTCCTGTTGTTCGCTAACTGACGACAGTGCATGGTCTTGTATATAAAGTTTAATACGACAAGTTTCTTCTCTCCTGTATTTTACTTTGTAATAAAAGACTGAATAAGAAAATATAGGTCCATCTGTGTCTTTTACTTTGATAGAAAACATCCATAAATCCTTTTTGTCGACTGTTTCTCCCAAGCATTTTATTGATTTGATACGCATCGATGACCTTAAGTCTAATATTGCATAAGGGTTTTTCATATTCCAATATAAAACAAAAAATAAATATAGATACAAGCCTTTTTACAGTAACAAACCGTTAATTAACTATACTAATTACTTTTTAGGAATATTTTAAGTGAAAACATATCTAGAATCTGTTTTGAATTCCTAACCGCCTTTTGTTATATTTAGAAATAAGAATTATCCCTTAAATTTTGAAACTTTAACTATTCAACTTCTCTAATCCTTTCTAAGGTAAATTATTTCTTTTGCTAAAATGTTGAAATTATTGGATATACCAAAAATAAGAAGAAATTGATTTGCAAATTATTAGGTGCTTTTCTTTACGTACATTATAAAAATATAATTTTATTAAAAATTTCTATTACAAATTTAGCATTTCAGGATTAAAATTATGTTGGATAATTATTTACGACTACCTTAGAAAGGATTAAACAAAGTATTTTTTTTTTACAAAATATCATTATAAAATGTCAAAAGTCCTATAGATTTGATGTAAATCTACATAAAATCTGATGGATGTGCATTAAATCTAGAAATTTAAATTATTTATTTTTCCATAGCAGATCTTGGATATATTCCATAACGGTTTAATCATTTTGTGACGCATTTGTAAGCTTAAACCGATTCATAGGCTATTCTAACCAATGTGCAATGTTTAATGAAATTAATAACAATAAAAGTCTACACCAGTTTTACAAAATCCTATCGAACTTGTGGAATATTAATAAGACTAACGATACTTTTAAAAAGCAATTATTTCTTTAATAAAATGTCTAATTGTCATATACGAAATTAAAAGTTCTAAAGTCTAAAGCTTATGAAACACATGAAACTACTTAAAAATTTCCGTCATATTCTTTGTTCTGAACATTTTGAACCTTTTTATACAACATTTTTTTAGCTATAAATGATTAATTGCATATAAAACTTTATCTTCTGTTTTGACTTCTGATGTCATACTTTACGTATCTAGTAATTTTTTTGATAGTATGTTTATTTTTTTATTTTTTATTTTTTAATGTATTACTTTTACCTGAGCATTTATCTATCTATAACTACACAAGTATTATATCATTTATAAGTACAGTAGAGCACCGCTTTTTGCCTTTTCAAGGAAGGTAACAGACAAAGTGTAAATGGCGAGAAAATGTGCATTCTAGGAATTGACAGTAGAAGCTCCCTCAAACACTTTTCAAGGAAAGTAACCGAAAATATATAAATTGAAGTAAAAGGTGAATTCCAGGAAATTACAGTAGATCCCCCCCTTTTATATCTTTCAAAGAAAGTAACAGAAATAGTGTAAATTGTGGAAAAACGTGGATTCCGGAATATAAAAGCAGGTTATATTTCACTTTTGAGGATTTTTTCATTGATTATATACCTTGATTATATACCTTATATGGTCTTGTTACGGCTCGCGAATCTCATTCATTAACATGATAACATAGTGTTTTTATTTTGGGGGAAAGAGGATATAGAGGTGGATAATTCGAATTCTTAAATATAATATATTCTATTTTGGTACATAAAATATTTGCAACAATATGAATGAATAATTATTTGAATAAAAATTATATACTTAAGCTTATAGAATAATCATGAACTGTTTTAAGAAATTTAATTCATCTTTTTTATATATTTTTTCTTTATTTTAAAATATAATGCAGTAAATCATAGCTCTAATATATAATGTTTCACTGTAAAAAGTTATATATATATCTTTATATATATATATAACTTATTACCAACTTATTACTTATTATATATAAGTTATGTAATATATATTTATATATTTATGTAAAAGTTCCAGTTGAACTTTAACTTGTAGTGAATTGGCAATCATGTTATCTTATGAGTTTACTTTACGCAAATTATACTAATCATTTCTTAAAGAACTTGAATTATATGCATTTTTATACATTTTCACAAATATTTTTCATAACTGTTTTTTGCCGGCGTATGTGTAAAATTAACACAGATAATGCATTAAACATATTATTATACTAATTATATTAATAAAACTGACATGCATTTCTAGGAAATTTAACATTTGTCTCAAAGATTTGTTATATATTTAAAAAAAATACTGCTTAACTTAGGATTATGATATTTACCTTGAGTAAGTAATTAAACATTTCTCGCAATATCACAAAATATTAATTCACATAACAAATCAAGGAAAAGAAATGAGCCATTTTGTTTCTTTAATTATCCAAGCAATGTCGCATTAAGAAATAATCCTTTAAATCTCAGGATAAGAAAAATATATCAAAACAAAAAATCAATTCTTAGTAAAATCAATTCTTAGACGATAAAATTGAAAATTTAGTAACTTGTAAGTAATTAGGTATGTAATGCAATGGGAAATCGTGTATAGTTAGAAAATAAAAAAAAATCATAATTTTTACTATGTTGATTGTCATATTTTAAAATGTATGCTTGGCACATTTTCTAATTTTAAAATTCTCAGGTATTTTAAAAAAGGAAAAAAAACAAACTTCAAATTCCTTGATTTGCTTTTAAAATGTATTTTTCGCTCATTCTATTTAGAATCATGGATGATTTTCTATGCCATAGATTTATTAGCAAGACGTGCATCAACTAAAACTGAAAGCAACCGTATCGTGCGAATTTCGAAATCCATTACAAGTAGATGTCACTATTATAATACAGTGGTGTTATAACACATTTTCCTTTTTTTATTCAGAAATTCCGTATCATACCAAAAATTCTGAGAGATGAATTTTTTCTTTATGAAATCACGAAATGTCTATCCTTAAATACAGCAAAATTACTTTTTGGAATTTACGGCATTAACTCAGAATTTCTGAATAAAAAGTTGGCCAAACTGCCAACCGTTTTGAAACCATTGTTGCTCCAGTATTCTATAAACCACCCACAAATTACACAGCTTCTGAAAACTATAGAACTGCAAGTCACGATAATACAAATGACTGTCAACGACTTAAAAACTTTAAATAAACTTATTAAAGCTGTTGGTTTGAAAAGGTATTTTAAATTCTTAGTCTGAAATATATGGAAAAATGAAATTCAGCGATGGTAAAGATATTTAAATTCAACAACAGTCAGTTATAGATTAAATTATGAAATATTTTTAACAATGTTTTTCTACAACGATATTATACATAAAATTAATGCGTATTAAATGTATTGCCATCTTTTATCTTCTGTTACATTGGAATTGTTAAATAGCAAACAGAAAACAGGATTGTACAAACGCTTCAGTTGAATTATTATTATTTTTTAATTGGAGTGAAACTGATAATTGCAATCAATATCTAAAATTTTAAGCAGACGAATATGAGAAGGCGATGAATTAAGGATATCTAAGTATTCGAATACATGCGAGTATTTTTTATTTATTCAGTTATTTTGTTATTAGAAAAGGGTTTTTCTATTTTGTTGAGGGATTAGGATACACGTTCCAGTAATACCGTGCAAGTTCTGCTTTCATTTCTGTAAATCCTTGAATCGGCTATCGTCTTTACTGACTAACAAAAAGAGCTAATTTATTATGAAAATTTACTCTTTATCTCAATATAATAAATGTATTATTCTTTATAATGTGAGAAAAAATATGTTTATACATTTTTCGCTGGTTTATAATACGAACTATAGACGGTGATCCCTTCATTTTATAATACTAATTTTTCTGCATTGTTGTTTTCATTGTAATTTAATCTATTGTACTTATTATAATGGCGGTGGGCGGGGTACAAATGTAAGGAAAACACTCAGTAACGGAACACAGCGGTCTATAATGAGCAATATTACTTACATTATAATATTTTAAGTTAAACATGATATATTAATTTCCTAATATTTTATTATCTCAGTTATAAGTATAAAATAACTGATATTTTCTTTTCTTTTCAGCGTACAGATGAAGGAAGTTTTGCTACTATAAAACGTGCTCCGCCTCGGTCTGGATCGATGTCATCTGCATATAAAACAGGTTGAGTATTTTTATATGTATGGCTGGCTATAAGTAAAACTATACTATATCGTACAATACTACAACTTAAAATATATCAATACAATTTTAAATAATATATTCTAACCTTTGTTTTATGCTATGAAATGGATTTGAGCTTTCTTTGCTTTATACATTTTGAAGACGTTTATTCACGAGTATATTCATTACACTGAAAGTGAGCGGATAGCTCAAACAATAATGTCCCATATATGTCGCTATTAAAATTCAAACAATACAACATATATTTTATTTTTGTCTGTCCAATTACGAAATCTTATAGAATCAATCTTTTAAGAATTATTATTTTTAAAGAACAACTTAGATTCAGTATGCTTTTGACAAAATATTATTTTCTTACTTTTTGTGGTATTCCATTTTATGAAATGTTGAACGTTTTCTGACACCTTCGTGGAGACAGCAGGCTGAATAACATTTCACCAATACACATCCTCACAGAAAAAAAAATATTTTTTTATATTTATTATTAATAAAAAATTATCATTTTTACAAATCACATATTCCAATATTAAATTTTTATCTGATCCCCAAGTAACTCAAGCATGAGTGAAACGCGCAAAGTTTTAAAAATATTTATTAGTATGTCACTAAAACATGGTTTTCTGTGTACGTATCCAAAACTCTTTATTTCGTAATATGTTGCTTTTTAGTAAAAGACTGAGTTTTTAATATTTCACGGAATATGATCGCAGTTGTTTTAGATTTCTCTCAATATATCACTATTATAAATAGATTTATGCATCCATAAAATTTTCGAAAGTGAAAGTAACTTTCGCTTGAATATTAATGTTCATAAAGTTAAAAGTGAAATATTCAGCGTAGAATAAATCAATTGGCTAGGACTAACGCTGCATTCATTAGATATTTTTACCAATAACACGTATTTCTTTAAAGAATTCTGTTTTAGGAAACAGATAGAAAAAATCGCAGTAATAATCCTGCAAAATATTCCGGCTCTAGTCGCTAAAGTAATTATTATTGATGTGGGTTATGACAAGTTTATCGATTTTATATGTTCAAATTATGTTTGATAAAAATATGCGTAATTTAGAAAGGAAGGCATTGGAGATGGTCATTTTTTAAAAATATTTTTATGTATGGTTTAATATTAGATTTATATTACGCATTTTTACATATTTTTGTGTAATTACTATGAGTGAATTACTCAGAATATTTTAAGAAAATACATATCTTTGACATTAAAGAAAACCTTTTTAATATTTTACATGCTTTTCTTTTACTTGATCTGTATGTATGCTGTCAAAACTTATAACTCATTCTCTCGCAGTTTCTATAGGTTTATGGACATTAAACTGGCGTTCGTGCATAATTTTCATGATGATTTACTTTGAAATAAATAAAAGAAAGGCATATCAGGAAGAGAGTATGCGCCTTTTTGTTATCAGACTGACAAGTTAGGGAATATTATGTAATTTTAAGGAAAAATTGTAAAGCAAAATCTTATCAAACTTTTCTATATTAGTATGGAAATTATCGGGAATTTCTAATTTAAAAAAATTCTATTTTCGGTGCATTTAAAGTAATACATGCTCTTCAATTGTTTATAAATAGTTAATTTACAAAATATTATAGTATTCTTTTAGCAACAAGTCAAACTTTCTGCCCAACTTTGATAATCTGAAAATTCCTATCGCCTTTTTTAACTGACGCATTAGTTAACGATGAGCATAAAACATATTCTTTAATTAGTTATTTGTTATGTGACACCAGGGTTCTCACTAGTAATTTGGCTAACCATAAAAAACAAACTCTAGCAAAATTCCAAAATATGTTTGAAAAATAGAATCGTAATGAAGCATTGATTATAAACTCATTGTTTAACTTATATTAGGTAGCTTTCAATACAAAAAAGTATAAAGCTACCTATTGCAGCCGTTCGGAGGAAAGCAGTTCCGGAAAATTTCGATATATTTTCACCGATCAAGACCCCCCAGACCCCAAAACCACCCTCCGTTCAAATGTTGATTTATATATATATATATATATATATATATATATATATATATATATATATATATATATATATCTGAGCTATGTCATACGATAACGCTCGTATTTATAAATCAATTTTGATGAAACTAATTGTGTTTATTAAGCTCACCAATGTCTCGACCGAGTTCGTTGGCCAGCTTGGTCCGCCATTTTGTTTCAAGATGGCGGCCATTTAAAAATTTAAAACTAAAATAAATATACAAAAAAGTTAAAAATTCAAATTTATTTTTCAATTAATTGTTAGGCCTTGATACGAGGATTCCAGAGCATTTTTTGGTTTACCTCTATCTTAAAAAATGGCTGAGATAGAGCAGTTTGAAATTCTAGGGTGGCTGACATTTTGAAACAAGACAGCACATTACAAAAATTTTCATTGTTGAGATAATTTTTCCAATCATACGTATAAAACTATATATTCATATCCGTCAGCGCCAAATTCTCGCCAAACTTGGCGACATTTGGCGAAATATCGCCAAATTTGGCGACCAAAATAAGTCTTCATAAATGAAGCCAATTGGGCTATTGCTCAATAATTTGGCGAATTTCTTATTGAAATTCAGTATTAACGAATCTTTTGTAAACGTTTTCTTTGCATTTTAACTTGCTGTTTTCGTGTAACATTAGCTAAAATTTTAAAATGAAGATATAGGAAAGCTACCTTTTCCTCCCGATACAGGCCGGAAGGACTTATTTTCCATCATGCTTGCCACTTTGTGGCTCAAAACTACCCACACAACTCTTACTCTATCCTTTGGCTGATCCTAAGTGAAAAATTGAGCAATGCATCTCTAAACAGGGTTGAGAGCAGCCACACTACAAAAAAAAGAGAAAAGGTTTTATTTGCCCCCCCCCCCCATATCTATAAACTCACTCTGTTTCAGAAAAAGTTATTATTTGAAGAGGGGGGGGATTCAGATGATTGATTATTTATCGTTCCTTGAACGTAACAAATATAAGATAAAAAAAATAAAGAGATTAGAAGATTTTAAACGTTGTGTGCTGGTGTGAAACAAATTATTTTTCTTTTTATAAGGAGGAGGGGGTGAGGACAGGCAATACAGATGATACATTATTTATTGTTACAAGAAAGTATGAAATATATTAAAAAAAATAAATAAATAGTTGATTTTTAAAATTGTGAAATCTGGTGGTCGTGTAAAGGGGTACAGTGGAATGCAATAAGAATCCCAATGTTTTATTAACATGATTGAGAGTGTTGTTTGTGTGTACTGAAGAAAAAAAAATCAGCTGTTGCGATTTTGATCTTTCCCTTTATAGCCAAATGAAGCATTTTGTTGTGATTTGGTGCAATGACGATCGATAGCGAGAACCCTGTTGTGACACAATTAAATATACTTCATCTCCAATATATTTTATAACATTTAAACAAAAAGTAATTCTACATTTAATAATATGATGTATTAAATTGATAAACACGCAGTTACTTTATGTATTTTTAAAATTTTTCACAATAATTACTCTTTTAAAATAGTATTCTTTTCATTTGGAATGACTAGTGATAAGTCTTTATCAAAAGATTGAATTTTTGTCTCTTAGTTTAAAAGTTTAAGTTACGAACAAGGATAAATGAAAACAATTGAAAAAACACCGTTTTTTTTTTAAAAAGTATCAAAAAATTTTCATCGATACAAATTTTTAAAATATTATCTTTACCTATTAAGGCACACTAACTAAATAACAAAAATGAATTGAAATAATTGATTATTTTATGTACAATTTTTAATTTTTCGCTTAGAATTCGTTTGAATGCTCTTTTATTATTTTTGAAGGAAACATACAAAATTATAAACGTTTGTTTTATTCATTAAAATAAATATGCTTTATTATATTCCTCTTACATCGGCATTTCTCATATTTATATTAATTCTCCTTTAAAAAAATAAATAAATAAAAAGTGTTACTAATAAACTGCGATATGCATATCTTCCTATTTATTAAATGTGGAATTAATTTTAATTGTACTAGTGGACTATGCCGCCTACGAGCTACGCTAGCCAATCCCCATCAAGATTCCGCAGGCTCTAAAAGCACACTAATTTGCACTCTTTTAAAAAGAATTACCTGATTACGAAAGATTGAATGATATTAGCATGACCAGTGGCGATCTTCTGTAAACGGGTTTCCATTCATTTCCATTTGACTGGAAATTTGTTGGTTTCTTAAACCAGATCCACCATTCTCAGGATAGCGGGCGGCAGTCTTCGTCATTGATTAAGTAAGAACAATTATACATTTGAAATCAGCTTCTATACAATGGTTAAGTAAAAAATGTCGTTGCTCCCGGACTTCTATAACGTCTAGAAAAATGTTTTCATTTAGACGCTATAAAAAAAGCGTTTTAAATGTGACGTTCTAACTATATCGTTTAAAATATGACATTTTAAATATATCATTTGAAGTATTATGTAATTTTCACGATTAAATGCTTTTCGCACGTAAAAATGTAATTATTTTAAAGTTTTCTGTCTTTTTTTAATATTCACGTGTAAATATATTTTTCAATTGAAAAGTGTTTGAAAATATTATTTGGGCTTTTAAACTCTGGCAGCAGTAGATGAAAATGAATTTTTCAATATATGAATTATACCTTACTTTAAATAATGAAATTTCAAATACAATTTTTTTAAATTAAAAAATAGACAATGAATAGGAATAACTGAACACAGTACACTACAATCTTACTAAGTAGTTGCCTGCAAAAGATGGTTAAATTGTTATTCGTAGTTTTCGATCCTATAAAGATTCTATACAATCTTGATCAATTTCAACATAAAATAACAATTAAAATAATTATTCTATTTAAAAAATGCCCACCTCAACGCATTTATCATATATTTCTCTTTACAATTTCCATTTTTATGCTTTTATATGCAATAGATTTAGCAGAATAAGCCCAGAAAGTCTAAAGGTCACAATGAATTCAATTACCTCCTCAGCAGCTTTAGTTACGTTTTTCTGAATAAAGAAATTCCAGTACCAGAGAGATTCGTCTTTGGACAACGTAGGCAAAATCAAAAAGGACCAAGAAAGAAAAAAATGCTACATTTTGGTAGACAAGAAACAAAAACAATTAATATTTTGCTGAGAAAGTTATCATTCATACATTTTTTAATGTATTTATTTGAAAAAGAGAGAATGTATCAAAATCTTAATTTAAGCATTGAAATTTATTTTGATTTTTTTTTCAATTTATTCCAAATTTAAAAAAACATTTACTTAAATCAATAAATATTTGAGAATGATTTTAGCTAGTGATGTCATATTTAGTGTTAATAATAGAAAACTTTCTATATTAAAAATCGAGTGATATATAACACAAACAAGTTATTATATTTAATGTACAGTAGAAAATTTCTAGCTTAAAAATAATCCCGATTTTCTGAGTAAATTATCTACAAAATACATTTGCATAATTAAAAGTTTCATATTTAAAAAAAAAATCTTTCATGTTAAAAACAAACAAACAAACAAACAAACAAAAAAAAAACACTTTTTTAGAATTTTTAGGAATAAAGCAATTTTTCTCACATAAGAATTTAAGATTAAATAGTTTAAATATATTAATTTTCCTTTTTGCTAATGTTAATAATTTAAGCTGAAATCTACGCTTTGAAATTCCATTCTGTTGTTCCGAAAAGTAATTATACAGAGAATTTTCTAATTTCCGCATTTACAGGTGTTTTTGACATGATATTAATTTCAGTTCATCCGGCGTAAATAACTCTCGTCACGATAATCATGGTATTTTTAGATTAGAATGCACATGAAAGTATCTAATCAGTATAAAAAATATGGCTGAATTAGAACAAGGATAGAAATATCCTAACTAAAATTAACAAAAAAATTATAAGATATTTAATTTTTTAAGTTATGTTATAAGTTATTTATTTTTTAAAATATAATTATTAGTGTTGGTTTATACGTATGTATTACATGGAGATATTTCTTATAAAGAACACTGATGCAGTACGTTTAATAAGAAAGAAGAAAACCAAATAGTGATTCCAGTAATTTCCACGCAATATTACTATACTTACTTTTTAGTTATATAATTATAATTAATATGTTATCAAGTGTAAAGATAACAAATAAATTTTTGCTTACGCAAAAAGCAATAAAGGTTTTCTTTTTATTGAATATAAATATATAATTATAAAATGATAAAATATGCTGGTATTATTAAGTCTTCTCAGGTCTCTTAAACCTTTAAAAATTTTTAATTTTTTAATTTTTTAATATATTAAAGTCCTATCTTTTCTGAACATTTCAGTGTAAATGTTTTCCTGAAATTCCCATTAGAACAGACGTTATAGCTTTTAGAATTATACCCATTTAAAGCTGAAGCATACTCAAAGCTGAAGCAAAACATTATTTTTCTCAAAATGATGTTTTTGGGCATAACGCGCATATCTCAAAAACTTATAAATATTTTTTCATGAAATTTTCCAAAAATAGGTGTTATGTTAGTCTATATAAATTGAACCTAAAATTTCATTTTTATTATTAAAAAAATATATATTTTTAAGTGGTTATAATGTTGAAAATTTAAAAAAAAATGTATTAGCTCAATACAATTTTACATTAAAAATATAAAAATGCTTTAAATTCAAATTTATTTAGGTTCAGTGTAATTATTACAATATATGAAGAATAATTAGGCTCCAAATTTTTTATACTAGATGCAAAAATTATTTTGTAATCGTGCGCGTAAGCTGTCATGTCAATTTTCTGCTCGACAAATGTCTGACAGTTTGAATCCCCCTATAAATATTAATTCTGTTTCTTGTAACTTTTTAAATATGCGAAACGAAAGAACGCACTTATATCTTTTCATCCCTTCAAAAATTGTGTTTTAAAGCATTTGAAGATATTAAATGTTAAAAATGGTCATTTTTTTTTGTTTTTTTCCAATTTTAAGAGTACTGAGACTCCTTAAGTAACATTAAAATTTTGAAATTTATATTTAGAAAAAAATGTTTTGCTCGATCCTTCTCAATATATATTTTTTATACAATGACAGACTGAAAATATTCTATTTGGGATATTGAATCAAAACACTCTGTTAAACATTCGGTTTAATTATGTAGGCTGCAGAAACTAATATAAATCGTAAGAAAAATATATACAAAATTATGAAAAATAAAATAACTCAATATCTTTAGATTTAGATATTTCTATATACATTGATTGATAAGAAACGATGTTTCATAAAGTAAATGTATTTTCCCTTCCCCTGTTTTTTAAATTTTGTTTTTTAAAGCAATAATTTACTATTACGCTTTAAATTTAAATTACGGTTTTAGGAAGTCAACGTCTATGCTTAGTGGAAGTCATTTTGCCGCCTGAATCAATGTAATTTTGGCATCCACTTATTTCTCATACTTTATCATTGCATGACAATGTAGAAGTCATCAGTCTATCAGTGTAATGTAAGTAAATAAAATGTATGTTTAAAATGTATCTTTGTTTAGAAGAATGTATTTTTTTTCAGTTCTACTGTTACAACTTTATATAGACAGTGTAAGTGTACATAAAGTAGAAAAACTTATAGAGTACGATTGTTCAATTCATCAATGAAAATTAAAATTTTGTCCTAAATAACAAATATAAAGATAAATTGATTTTTAAATGAAAACAAATAGCTCAGATTTTATCAGAAAGTTTCTAAAAAGTCCTTTAATCTCGATTTTTTTTGTAGCAGAAGCATAGAAAACAAACATGTTTCAAATTTATCTATTATCATAACATTTTACACTTTGTATTTGCATTTTATGTGGTTCTATAAGCAAGGCCGTATCAAGCGAGAAGTTTAAGAGGCACTATATAAGAATACGCTAAAAATTGTGAATTTTATTTTAACTATTTTTAAAAATAAAAAATCGACGTTTTTACCACAAAGTAGTACAGTATTTCAAAGCAATGTAGTGGAAGTTACATTTTTTTGAAAACACAAACACAGATTATTCTGATCTAGTACTGCAAATTATGTGACTGATTAATTTTAAACATATTTCGGATAAAAGTATGTTATATTTGCTGCAGAAATCATCTAAGGATGTGAAATTGAAAAATAACATCTTTGAAATATAGATTTTTTTAAAAACTCCATGTAACCTATAGTTCAGAAAGCAAATAATAACTATTGTCGCGCAACAGCGATTTTAAAGTGCTGCGAAATTTAAGAAGCTATTATAAAATTTGGGAAGTGATTATAACAAATGTGAACACTTGGTCGAACTTTGTGAGGGCTTGTAACTGCCATGGTAGATTCCAAAATCCAGTATTATTGTAAATTTCATCTAATATTCAAGATAAATATCTAAAATATATTGCAAAATGCAAATGACATTGTAGATAATAAAATCTGACAGTAAATGTTTTTTCATTTTAATAATTCAAACTATCATTTTTTTTTTGTATTTCCTTTAACCGTGTCTCACAAAAATGAAGCTTACAACAACAGTTTAATTTTTGGAAAAGAAAATCAGAACTATTTTGTCTTTTAAAAATCAAGTTTCCACAGTTTAAATAGTAACTAGGCCATATATGATTGATAATTCCCCGACGGATACTCTCCAATTCTGCTTTATATACTTCTGTTTTAATTAAGATTATCCTGTATTTGCAATGCGTCCTACGAAATGTCAGAGTCATAACTCAGCAATCATTAAAAAAAAAATCTTTTTATAAAGCAAAAGTCAAGTTCAAAACACAGTTTCAGCCTGATAATATGATTTTGCTTAGCTTCCAACAAAAATATTTATAATATATCCCATGTTTAAACTGTCATAAATTAATAATGAAGATACCAAGGGGAAATTATGAAATATTTTTAAAGTGAATGATTTCAAATTTAATATCTGATTCCACATTACGCCATGACCTACTGTATTATTAGTTATTTCCCTAATATATTGCAAGTCATTGTGAAATATTTTCTTCTGTTGATTCATGTAACTTAATATGAAAATACCTTACAGAAATTCAGGGTTGGCCGGAAATCCTTGACACATGTTAAAATTCAATAAGAAAATCAAATAAGTGACGTACAAAATTTGTTTGGGGCGAAAATGCTTCTCCTGATTGAAAGGTTTGTCTAATCCAATTAAAACATTTAGTTCAAAATTTACCCCTATTTAGCACCGTATTTTCAAGGTTGCGATACATATAAACAAAAAGTCAAGATACGTAGTTACAGATAATTTTATTTTGTACAATCACCTACAATATTTTAACGTGTGGAATGAAACTGAGTACTGTTCCGATGTGATTCGAGCTACAAAATAAAACACGTTTAACTATAGTAGTAGAATGGGCAAAAGTAATGGGCTGTAAATATAGAATCCTGAATTGTGTATTAATTTTGCAGTTTTGTAGATCAAACGTCATTCATAGGAAAATTTTGAAACTATTTATTTTATTTGCTTAAGAAAATCCTTCGATTATGGAAAATAGTTTACTCCGAACCACACTAAAATACCTGAATAAGTTTACTTTTCATTGAATTTCATGTATGTCAAGGACTTTTTGCCCACACTGTATATTATGTGCTATTCATTTCCTGTACACTTATAATTTCCTATAATTAGTTGATATATTTATAATATATACGCAGTCGAGTCATATCAATGTGACAACTTCAACATTTGACGTCAACACCTTATAGCATATATATACTGTAATGTTATAGCGTCAGTGTAGCTGGTTGGAAAAGCACCGATTGGTCCCAAAGTCTGTTAGTATTTGAAAATTTCATACAATTATAGGTAATCAATACAATTGAATGTAGTTTGTAGAAAACTTATTCTTACGATAGAGGATTCTTTTGTTGAAAATCTAGTTGAAATATTTGCCTGTAGAGTGTATTTCCCTTCTTAATTCATACACCATGATGACAGGAAATATGATATTAGAGTAAACAATGTAGGTAACACAACTGATATCTTTTATTTCAGTTACCATTTTACTTACAAAATTTATCTGATTATACACAACGGTCAGGTTTTTACAGCGTCATTGAAAACACTATTCATAAAAGAATTTCCAACATTCACATAGATATACAAGATGCTTCATTTAAAGATGTTCTTTTTCACCATTAAAGTATATTTTTTGTGATGACGAACAGAATGAGCATTTCATTATATATATGCTGTAAAGCTTTATATAAGCTTAAATGAACTTTTATTACCACATATTTATCTGATTTCAATTCAAGAAACACCCTGTAGTAGCAAATATTTTAACAATAAGATCTATCATTAAAACTAATTTCCATTCATTGGAATAAATGCCTTCCAAAACGCATTCAATTATACCTATTCCTTCCATATTTATAAATGTCTGAGAAGTCAATTTATAGGACGAATGCTATATACTATGAATCTTATGTATATGGAATACATATCACATCAATTTTAGTAATTATTACAATTTTTTTAATTATAGAAAACAAACATCACTTATTGAGAAAAACACATTAATATGACTTGAATGTTTATTGTATCCTTATATTTAATTTGGTATTTTTTTTTCAGGATTTTCATAGGTGACTATAATGAGAAGATATTCTTAGATTATTAAACAATGAAAATTATAAAACGGGATATATACTTGTATAAATGTGAAATATATGAAGAAAATGTTGTCATAGTGTGAAAAAAGACAATGCCTTTTCTTTAAAGGCAAGTACTCTCCAAAGGAGGTTAAATAAGCCATTTATTTATAAAAAAAAGGAACATCTAATAATCATCATTTGTAAATTGCCATTATTTTCTAAAACGATGTATTGAATCTATTTCTTATTGAATGTCTTCGTCAATGTTATATCAAATCATGTGTATAAATGAACATCAAGAGTATCCAATAAAAATATTCAAACAGTTCTTGATTCTTTTCTATAAATATTTCCAAATACAAATCTAAAAATGTGACTTTTCTTCTGAAACAGTTTCAATTAGTATTTTTCATTATTTATTGTAAATCTCTCATTATATGATTTTATTTTGAATTTCTAGACATTTCTATAATTTTAATTATCACAATGCGTATTTTGGTTTTTCTTATTAGATTTATACTAAATACAATGGGAATGAAAACCATGCTCTACGCAAAAAATATCTAAAAGGGAAGTTTTTTAATTTCATGCCTTCAAAATAAAACATTTACGGGTTTATATAAAAACATACCTTCTTCTTTTTTCATTATGAAATGTGTAAAAAACACAACTGTAGTTTCAAGAAAAATTCGTAAACAATGGCCTTCTTAGGTGATTAGTAGCACAGAGTAGTTAACGCAGCAAGGAAAACCATATTTTAGGGTGAATTTATCAAGCTATTAGCATAAGTGGGCCCGGGAATGTCCAATTTCATATTAATTAATTGAATATACATAGCATGTAGGGAATCCATAAACGTAAGCTGTACAAATATCACAATGTCTATTAATACCTTGGATCACACAAAAAAACAAAGTGTTTGCACTATGTTTTGTGTGTCAGTAGATACAGGAGGATACGTAACCTGTTTAAGAAAAATTAAAGAGTCAATTTAACCCTTCAAGATTAAATATTGCCTCTAGACACATACTTCTAAATGTGTTTTAGTTTGTTGTCAGAGTTAATGTGTCAGAGTTTTATAAACAAAATTTACAAAATTTAATGACATAATTCGCAACCCCCTAGGGGTGTCTATTTGAGAAAATACCCAAGCTAAGTTTTTATACGGCCCTGTAAGTTAAAATTTCCAATCTGGAAAAAGTTTCCTTATTCATTCCTGAATGAAAAACAAAAAAAATCCAACTTTATATCTGCAAAAGTCACAGAGATATTAAAAGCCACAATGCGTGACTTACACCCCTTAAACATACCTCTGAGTGACTTGATATTAATGATTTTGAATGCGAGATAGGGATCATCCACAAAATTAGAAATAATCATTGTTTCTTAAATTACACGCATTTTAATTTATGTCTAATCTCTTAACCTTACAAGTTATTTAAATGGGAACATCTCTGTGAGCTTTGCAGATATCAAGATGTAATTTTCTGTGTTTTATTCAGGAATGGATGAAGAAAATTTTTCTAATTGAAAATTTTACCCAACAGGTCCGTATAAAAATTTAGTTTGTGCGTTTTCTCAAATAGACCCCCCCCAGGGGGTTGCAACATATGTCATCAAATTTTGCACCTTTTTTATGAAACTTTGCAATTGGAAGTATGTGTCTAGGGCCGATATTTAAGGAAATATGCTATTGGTTCCATCTTTATGAATCATTCTGTATAAATGAAGACAGTGTCGCAATCGCGTAAAAAATATAGGTCAACTTTATAAATATTGATAAAGTTATCGTGACAATATTGTTTACCCAGTCTCTTCCACCCAGAAAAATGTGATGACATCAATGAAAGTACAGAAAAGTTAATCATTCATGTCCAAAACCCACCGAGTTTGACGCTCCAAAATTCATAATGTAACTCACATTACATACTATACCACTGACGAAATTAATGCATACTTTCAGTTTAAAGTATTCGCAGTGTGATAACATTTAAAGTAAGTCTGTTGATAATGTATCTTTATTTATCTTCAATATAGTTAAATGTATTAACAAAAATAAGGGTTTAGCTTAGAGTAACAGACGTTTTACTTTTGGATGAATTAGTGGTTTGCGACCCTGATTTCCTAATTATTCGGCGAGGCACCTGTAAAGAAGAAAAACAAATATATTAAATATCTTGAATAATTTATTTTAATTTAATGAGAAATTTTGATCTCTTTTTATATTTAAAAAAATAGTTACTTTGTATTTTGGGTCTGCTGAGATTTTCATCAAGGTAAGTGAGTCGCAACATAGCATTATGTTGAGGTACGTCATTCACAGCATAGCATTCTGTTGAGATTCTCAGCATGCCAAGATGTTCTCAGCAAGGCAAAATGTTAATCATCTCAGCAAGGCAAAGCGTTCATTATCTCAGCAAGGTAGCAGCATAGCATTCAGTTGAGGCAAGTCATTCGCAAGAAGAATTTGGAGAAAAAAATGTTCCTGAACTTCCGTCCATCCACTATTTATGTTTGCATATACAACGCCATAGTTCATTGACTGCCTGCACTCTTTTAATTACGCACCACTGGAAGAAAAAAATCATTTTTATCAGTTCTTGAATAAGAGATTTTCAAGAGTTGGACATTTTTGTATAGCTCGAAATAAATTATTTTCTCGCACCATAAAAGAAATTAGTTCATGGAATTTGCATAATTCAAATCATAGTCTATAGATTTGGAAGACTTAAACATTCTTGCGCAACTCGAAAAAGTTATTTTCTCGCACCATAGAAGAAATCAGATCTTGAAAAGGAATTATATGCACCATAGAATGACTCCGTTATTGAAAATTAATTATATGCACCGTAGAAGAAATCGTGTCAGTTCTTGAAAATGATTCATATGCACCAAATAAGAATTTTTTTCAGTTCTTTAAAATGAATGATATACACCATAGAAGATATAAATATAGGAAGAAGACTTGAAAAATTTTAAGCAAGCTCCTTTTCTTAATTATGAACCATGGAAGAAAGAACCACATTTTGAAAACATTAAATAAATATTTAAAGAAAACTTGTAAAGTTTTGCACCTTTCAAAGAATATTTTTTATGCGCCCCTTTTTTTGAAATTCTATTTGCAGCAAGGATTATGAAAGTAGATATTACAGGAAACAAAAGAATGATTTTCTGAGAGTCCTTGATTTCTGATAGTTCTTGAAAACTTGAAAAAAGATTGAAAATAGGATTTCTTCCACAAATTGCTCTCCATCCGACAGGTGCACACAGACATTGCATCACACCAAAAGAAGAAAAATTATATTTAAAAGAATTTTTTCCTCATTCCCACCTTTTTTTCGGGAAACCATTTTATTTTGAAAAAGAAAGTGAAGCCACTACATTTCTCGAGAAACTCTTAGCTGTTTTCTTTGCATTCTGGGAAGAAAGAAACAAATACATTTTCTCCCTAAACCCCACAAATTCACAAGCCAGCTTTGAATTAAGCTCATATTTGAAACAACATATTTTCCTCTTATTTTTCGTGCTATAGCGGGGATGAGCCTGGGGATAACTTGAGGTATAGAAAAAATCAATATGAATTGCAATATCTGCATAAATGTTATGGTCTCTGTATGATATGTGAGCGAATCATTGTCGATGGAAAGGAGATGAGCTTTTCTCCATATGCACTTTTAATGAAATCATAATGAAATTTGTACATATGGAGTTTTGAAAGTTCTAATATCACGAAGTTGGCATGGAAGGGCTTGTCAAAGGTGATCGACCGATTGCTTCATTCTTTGAACCCTTATTAAATTTTCTTCGAACACATCCACAGATTTTAAGGTTGGTGCTGCCACAGGTTTTTGATGATTTTATCTGTATTCAACCAATTGAATTTCCACTCGCCATTTTACTGATTCAATCCATTTTCCGTAAACCGAATTGTCACGTTCTATGAGTTTTGTGCAAATCGATGTTTGTGAGCTGTTCGACGGGCTGCTCGCTTATATTTAAGCATACTTACCAAGCAAAGCCGGATGCTGTGACGAAATGTATATAGTCTACTTGATAAAACTTAGCACACAGCTTACGAGAATTTGGGAACACGTCGGCCAACAAGAGAACATTTCTCATCACGTATAAGTCGTGATAATCCCCAGGTTTGCGAAGGCGGAACTTATTCCAAACGGCAGCCCGAGCATGTGCATAGTCTTCTTTACTAATATACTGCTGCGATAATGTACGGTAAAAGGCTTTAAGTGGGAGCAATGTGGTTTTATAAAATTTTCCATGGATGACATATATTCGTAGGGATACACACCCTTTCGCAGTAGCAATTCGAGAATAGTCATATTTTCTTTTGATATATTTAACTAATCCAATCATATATTAGTCAGAAGTTTTTCGAGAGATGCAGACGTGAACTGAAAACTATCGATAAATTGTAGGGTTAAATCGGCTCTTTGACATTGCTTTGGGATGATGAAAGATACATATTTCTGCATATTGTTTGCGATAACATTGATTTGATGATCCCGATTTTTTCCTGGACCCTGCATTATCAAGTGAGCATTATAGTGCGTTAAATTATGACATAAGACTGCAATAATATGTCTAAGACGATATTGAATATTGCATAATGTTTGAAGTATCTATCTGTGTTGGCTATTGAGATGATTGTAGTCTTTTGAGCAATCCTGGAAGAGTAGTTGGTGGCATGGCATAAGTAACAGTTTTAAAGTCTTCTTTTTCTTGAGGTGACATGTTTATAAGTACGATATAAGATGAAAGAGGTGCAAGCTCTTCCTTTTCAAGAATCATGTCTTCCAAAAATTTTCCATTGCATAGTCCATCATATAGCACTTTACTGTTTTATGACAAATCCCCTCTAGTCCTACAGCTACATAGACATTTCCAGAGGGTTTGCGCAAATTGGTTTTTATTAGAAAATTATTTATCGAACTTGCTTCTGCTGTTGGAACGGGAACCGGAATAGATTCGAAATCTGCATAAATAATGTAGGAAATAGAATGTTGATAGTGTGGCTTTGAAAATTGCATAATGCTGTCTTCAGGGAGTGGCATAAGAATTTTCTGTCGTTTATATTTTTTGCAATATAGTTTATGATCCTTTAATATATCTTCAAGACAGAATCGGTGCAAGCACCGATAACAATAATGGAAAAACCGCGGATCAAGCAATAATGATGGTTTTCTATTTTTTTGTAATGAGTAATACTTTGTTGCATTCTGAGTCATGCCGCTCCGAAATATGCAGTAGAAATACTTTTTCTTCATAATCACATATGCTGATTCTAAGGTTGTTCTTCAGTTTTGTAGATTTTTTTAGTGTCACTCTACATCTTCCAACTGAATTTCTGATTCATAAGGTGCATAGTTGGATACTCGAATAGGATTATATTTGCCTTCAATTTTGTGTGTTAGAGCCAGCAGGAACCATACAAGACACTTGTTTTTCGTATTCAGAATATTTAACACATCATATGTATTCTCCAATTTTTCTGGAGTGGGAATGTAGAATCTTGCTACCAGGGGGTGGTACGTTGCTGCAAATAGTTCTAAGTTTCGAATATTTTCTAAAGTCCACCGCCCAAAACTTGCTGCGTAAATATTCCAAACGATTTCTTCATTTTGGAGTAGGCTTCATCGAAGTGTTCTCCAATGCTCATGCCGCTCATATCGATAGCACAATTGGAACGAAAATGAGATGTAATGATTTAGAGATCACCCTCCTGTGCTGTGCGACTTAAAATAACATGTACAATGTAATACTATTTTATAGATAATTTGTTGACGAGTTGGGAATGAATTTCTTGATGCAGGTGCGTACGAATATCGTCGAAAAATATATTTAAATCTGGTTCATTAGTTTCATTATCCTCAAAGGTCATAATGACTAAAGTATCCTTCAAGGCAGTGCTGCGATTCGTGGTGCGCGATCTTTTAGCATGGAGTGCATTTTGAGTGGTGTGTTTGCATTTAGTTGGTTGGTTGGTTGATTTTATGACGGCCGATTATCTACACGAAGGATATAGGCCCTGGGGGGAATGTCCTCCGTGGGGGGTCTTTCTAAGGGATCCTAACCCGTATTTACGGCAAGGTTCGAAGAAAACCACGGAGAACCCCGAACGATTAGGTCGACGAGCGCGACAGAGGTTTGAACCCAGCACTTCCCGTCTACCAGCTTTGAGAGCAGAACCTCTCAGCAACTGTTGGGGCCGTGTTTGCATTTAAATTGCACTTATAAGGATGCGTTTATCAGCTAATAATTTACTTTTCTTAAAATCTCCCTGTGCATTCATCACAAGGATGGCTAATATTGGGCTTCGGATAACTTTTAAGATGCCTATCTAAATAGCTCTTTCTAGAAAAAGATTGGGTGCGATCTCACACGCAAAAGTTTGTTTACCTGTGTGAATTTTCATGTGCCTACTGAGCTCAGAATATCTACTGAACGACTTTTGGCATCTGGGACAATTCTGTAATAAAAAAACAAAAACAAATTTAGAATTTATTTTATTTAATTTTAAGATTTCATTTATTTTAATTTACCGTTTTTTGAATTGATTCTAAAATTTCATTTATTTTTGTTTTAACAATTTTTGAATTGATTTTAACATTTCATTTGTTTTGAGTGAACTTTTTTGAATGACAACTCTTTTAAAATTCTTTAGAAATCCCTTCAAAAATATTTAGACTCTTTAAAACTTTAACCCTTTAAACTTTAAACTTTTTAAACTAAACAACATTTAAAAATTTCAACCGAGAAAAGCCCTTTAGACTATATAAACAAAAAATAAGCACACTTTATAAAATGTCCTTAACAACTTCCATAATTTTCTAACACCAACGCTAGAAACATCTTCAGTAAATATTAACTAATAGGAACACTTTTTAAAATGAAATCTATTTCAAAATAAATCAGAATTTCTGAGTCAGTGTAAGATTAATAAAATATACCTAACCCCTCCAAAATAATATATAAACATTAACAAATAGGAACACGTTATAACTTTCAGATATGAAAAATGTTTGGTATAAAAAGGGATTGATTTTACATACATTTTACCCTAGGTTAATTTTAGATATGTTAGACAAAATAAAATAAAATTTTTCATTCTTATAATTAAGTTTTAAACAAAATTTTATTCAAGTTAAAAATAATTACTTTTAAATTAAACAATTCAATTATCTTAAAAGTTTTTTAAAATGTATGACCATTATGAAAAAGTTAGCATTCAGAAATATATATATTTCATTGAACACTATTAAACTTTTTTCAGAAGGAATTAAAAAAAAATAATAATTTATCTTGGTTAGATTCAATAACCATCCCGGATTACTCAGAATGCTTGTTGAAGTTACAACACCCGTAGAAGTAGATGGGCAAGGGGCTGGGAACAATTGCTTAAGCAGTGATGATCTCATGTTGGATTACAAAATAAAAAACTTGGTTAAAATCTAAAAGTATTAAAACATTCCCCCCTACATACACACTCACACACACTAAAATGTTTTCTTAAAATATTTCTTTCAAAGTATTTTTTTAAAAAGTCAATGTCTACAGTATATTTAATGTGCTAAATGAAAAATCTGTTACGAAATAATATTATTCACAAAGTATTTACTTAAACGATAAGTGGAAAATTTAGAATAATCCTCACATTAAAAATAGATTAAAAAGATTCTACGTCTAAAAATGTAAATGCTTTTCGTTATAGAAAACAAATATTTGTTTCTTGAAAATATTAAAAATTCCTTTCTTATAAAATTCAAATCCGTCTTTTTAAAATTATATTTATATATATACACAAACTTTACATGATTAAAAATTCAATTCTTTAAAATATTAAAACAATTCTGTGTTAAAATAAATTCAATTTTTTAAAACGCTTTAATATTAAAAACGTAATTCAATCAATTTTCGAATAAATGTTTTTTAAATAATATTACAAATTTCTTCATTTAAGAAGAAAAAATATAAAATATAGTTTCATAGAACACTTGATAATAATAATAATAATAATAATAATAATAGTATGACTTAACTCATTAATGCCGGTTGGTACGAAAACTTACCATTTAAGTGATACGAAACTTATGTAACTTATGTAAACTTAAATATGAGCCCCAGTATCTTAGTAAAAAAAAAAAAAAAATTCATATTATCTAACGTGAAGCTATCAGCGATTCGATCAGTTAAAATATCAGTATGGGAAAACTGGTGTCAACTGGTATCGAAGTATTAAAAGAAGTGTAAAACAAGTCGTCGTTAATAGGTTAATCATAGTTTTCACATACACATTTTTTTCATACTCTATGATTTTCATAGAAATATTAAACGCTCAAATTTTGCTAGAATAATAGTGCGAAAATTCCTTAAATAGTTTAATGTTACAAAATATATTTAGTGTTTAAAAATGCAATATCACATTTATAAAATAATGTATAATTAAAAATGGCTTACTTCATTACGAAGCGTAGAAGGTAAATCTTGTCGAATAGTATAGTTCATGAGAAAAATAATCACGATGTTTCACAAAAAACAGAAGAACTAAGATACAATTTATCGCATAGAAAAATTCATCAAAGAATGAGACGTGTCAGAACCTATGCGCGTATTTATAGCCGATAAGAATCTTGTTGCCAATTTTGAAAACTCTAATCTTTTCAGATAATCATGTAGTCAATTTTAAATATATTATTGGTTATTCTCTATATGACGTCACCATAATCTCATACACAGATTATAACATGATGCAATCGAATAGTCTAGAATAATCATGGAATGGAATATTCTAGACATTTATCAGTAATTTGCGAGCAGACATTGCGAGTGGTTATTTGATACAACCCAAAATAGTGTTAACGTTAAAAGATGCTAAAATTAGCGAGACGCCACTATGCTTACGATAACACGTCTCTTGGTGTATCAAGTCGATTTACTGTTATGAAGTATCGATTTACTGTTATGAAGTATCGATTTACTGTTATATAAAAAATAATATTTTTCCCTCCTAAAAAATAATTTACCAAAAATTTTTTCAATGTCTGTTTAATCATTAAAAAAAATCTTCCCTCTTTTCTAAACATACCTTAGAAAAAAAATCTGCCTTCAAAATTTTTACTCGAAATTTTCTAAGTACCGTTAAATTTTTAATTCATTACAATAAAATCCCATTATCTTATAGGACGCTTTTTTATCTTTCCTCACTTCGGCTCATAACGTACTGCACTTCCACCCTACTTCCGATCCCGTTTCCGGCAAAACTTCTGGTAACGTATCTCCCCTCTCTGACCTTCCTTCGACCTTCCGCACAGTGCCGTGTGCCGCCAAACTCTCATTATCCCACTACTCACTTCTCTATTTATTATTTTAAATGAAGATCAAATTCAAAAGCATATATATTTGTTGATCATCTCACAATCTTTTTATTTACCATGGCAGTAGGTAGAAAAGTAAGAAATTCCGAAAACTAATTTTGGATATTTGGTATTTTAGGAATATACGTTCAATTGTTCATATTAGAAAAGTTTCTAAAAAGTCGTTTTCTGCAGACAGCATTGTTGTAAAACTATGAAACATAATACTTCATAAAATGGTTTATCTCTTCTATTTATTGCGGAAATCTAGATATTTCTTTTTGTGATTATTTATGGAAGAGTAATTATCGCAATTTTTCTTTTTAATATCGATCTTTTTTTAAAATCTCACGCGGTGTTTTGAAATATTTTAAAAGAACAAATTAAAAATTCTTTTAAAGTATTTATATTTGAAGAAAAGCCACTTTTGAATTTCAGTTAATATTTATTAGCAGCTGAAATCATGTTTGAAACAAATTGTTATGATCTCAATCATTCTGACAGACTAATTTATTTGCTGAACAAAATCTATGAAAATGAATAATAAAAATTGTAACTTTGGCGATATATCATAGATATGAATTCTCCAAGTGATTTATGGTAAATGCTTATATGATATTATGACGAAAATAAATTTATATATGCATTTTAAACTGAGTGCGATAAATATTTACTCCAAAATTTCGAATAAAATTTTATAGTGGCTATAAATAATTTTATGCCGTTCAATCGTTTGACAACAATAATAAATAGACGTTAATAAACATCACATGTAGGAATAAAACATTAAAATAATTATTAAAGCTATTAAAATTTCTGCCCAGTAGTTAGATATTCACTTTAAAAAGATCTTGTTATGTATTTTATTTCTAAAAACCGTATATAACTTAAGAAGAAGAAAGAAAGAAATCATACATCAAACACTTCCCTAATACTTTAAGAAAACTTCACTTTTTAATAAGGTAAAGAAAATACCTAAGTAAACAATTTAAAAAAACACATAACACATTTGAAAACCAGATTTATGCAATAATCGTCTCCAGCCGTAAAGACACTCGAATACTTTCGTGCTTCCGTGTATATGAAATGTACATGTGTATATATTCTACATAGTATACTAAAATTAGTTAGAAAAGCGCAATACAGGCCAAAATTAACCCTCAGCATCTTCTGCCAATAAATCGATCATTTACTTTTTGTAAAGCCCTGTATATTTGTACAGATTTTTATACATACCTCAAATTAAGCTAAAATTTAAATTATGCAAAAAACTCATAACATTACTAAAAACACATTTATGATTTTTTTTTTATATTCTACAAAAGTTTTAGTTATAGTAGTGGAAAAGCTGTAAATATGGGCACCCTTTTTTCTTTTTCTTAAAGTGACTTTCCTTTTGAAAAATTCTAGATTTTTTACCTTCATTCACAACTATAACAAGTTTGCAAAATGATAGGAGGCAAAACAATGATCAATATCAATTATTTCAATTCGAAAACGAAGATAAACAAAAAGCTTTTAAAAAACCACCAGAAAAAATGGGGTGCAAATATGGGCCCGCTCCAAAAATGTCACAAAAAATAATTTAAAATGTTTTAAAACAGGCTAAAACAATACAAAATTGTAGTGAATTTATTTATTACAGAAAAAAAAATCTTTACAGAGATCGCAAACATAACTGGATTTTTCAGCCCCGGCACAAACTAAGTGCGCCCACATTTGGCATATAATTCATTTAACCCACACTTCTCCGCCAGTGTCTTCAGAGAACTTTCCATCACAAAGATGCAAGTTACATCGCTCAAGTCTGGTTTATCTTCATCGTTGATATCTAGATTGATATCATCATTGCTGTCGATAAAGGGAGGGTCGCGTTAATCTTTAGTCTTCCCACCCCGGCCCCCTGGCATTACGCTATTATGTTAGATTAAGAACATTACCAGATATATTATAAAATAAAACTTACGAATGTTTTGAGGATGTATAGATAATAAAATGCCCTTATAATTCTCCATAAATTTATTATTATCTACATCTAAGGTAACTTTAAAGTTCTCTTACTTCAAATCCTTTGTTAGGTTTATTTTATAATATATTTGGTAATGTGTATAATGTAGGTAATTGCTGTTTTCACGTAAATATATATATATATATATATATATATTGAAATAATTTATGTTGTTTAAGAGAAAAGGTGGTGGAATTAGGGGCCGCTTTTAAATGAGAGCCCATATTTACTCCAACCCCACCTAAGAAAGATGGACACTTTTACATGTAAACTAAAGACGTGCGTGACTAAAGGCGTGCATCTAAAAGTAGCTTAAGATCCCCGCTTTCCGGATATCACTGTGAAATTATTTTAAACTAACCATAATAACATGAAAAGAAAACGACTTCAGATAGCTGCTAAAAGTTTGCAGTTCAGAACAAACACCAATTCGCACAATAACTCACACCTTGTCCACATTACTTGAATGAATGGTTCCAACTGCTCTCTGCTATCTCATATCAACAAATGTGTCATCTACAGTCGTGGCCGCCAGTCTTCAGTACCTCCCATAGCCACTTCGGGTAGGGTGACCATATTTACACCTGTACCCGTTTTTACACCTTCCCCTCTAAATATAATTCAGCTGGAAAATACATAGCTTAATTAAAAGAAACCTTTAAGCAATTCACATCTATAAACAGTAATGTTGCTAATTATTTTGTGTAGTCATATGTATGATCTATAGAATTTATACACACCACGTAGTATGCAATAATTTAGTTAAACTTATAAATACTAACTGAAAACTCACTTCCACCAATTATCATTAATAGGTAATACTGATAGTTTTCCTGTAACCGAAATCTTTCCCGTGTCCTTCTGAATGAACGATAAATGCTATGCGCAATATATTTTACAGCAAGCATCTCGTAGTGTAACGTACCTCAGAAATGTAATATATCAATTTTATTATATTTGATAAAGTATAACATCATTAAAATATGCTGCAAACAATTTCCCTCCATAGACCATTATGTAACTGAATTCTTTTGTGTGACCCTGTACATTAATAATAAACGATTTGCATTTTATATTTTAGAGAAATTATGTTTTAGTGCAGTTGAAAAAATCATAACAATTTCATTATGTTTGTGATAGTGTAACACTATTAAACTACACCGCAAACGGTGTTTCTCCATAGGTCATGTGATGAGTCCAGATGCTAAATATGAAGTGGTAGCATTGGCGTTCAAAATGAACCGCTATCATATATATATATATATAAATGAATTTAGTAAACTCAGTACGTCAAATAATAAAAAACATATTTCTGGATTAATGAGATTGCACAACAATAAAGTAATATGACGGTTCTTGTAGCTTATAATCATGAATCAATTTCAGAATACTCCAGTAAATCTCAAAATGCGTTGTTTACAACGAAAAACAGATGCACAATCCACTTTAAAATGGGCGAGAGCGAAGTGAATTCTCGCTAACAGGTCCCTTTCTAAAAAGGATCTAAGATCGATAATCTCTTGAAAAATGGACGGGGACAAGTATCTCCGCCGTTCTAACTACGCTTGAAACTGTCAACACTTAGTGCACAAGGATGTCTTGTAACAACCCCAAAAATATAAGTCAGAGACGTGCCCTCTCCAACCAGGGATTCTAGCAATCCCCCGAAAATATTCCATCTGGAGTTATAACTCCGTCTCCATAGGTAAAGTTTGTCTGTAACCTATCTCTATCAGTAACTAACTCCCTACTCTTTTTCTTTCTAATATATCTCTTGATTATCGTATAGAACATTGGAGGTTCTTCTAACCAATAGAAGGCTTGGAATGTGAGATCACTGACAAAGTCCGTTATTATTGGAGAAGGAAGTTTTCTCACGGGGTCACGCTGATATCACTTTTGCTTTGGGTCCGCTTTCTCCTTGTAGGGTTGATCGGTGAGATGGAACGCTTTGCCCTGAATGCTTTTATTAATCTTGCTGT
Organism: Maratus michaelseni; assembly: GCA_963931845.1. Lineage (NCBI taxonomy): Eukaryota > Metazoa > Arthropoda > Arachnida > Araneae > Salticidae > Maratus > Maratus michaelseni. Next base: position 301,543,655 of record OZ007593.1, on the reverse strand, counting down.
CTCAAAACCTTCAAGGTGGAAGATTGGTGATGATGAAGTGAAAGTTTTGATATTCGCCGGCCGATTAGTGACGTTTGTTTAAAATCTGAGGAAAATACATATTATATGGGATTCTTCTATACTGGGATTTAGGCTTCAAAACAGGGGTTTCGAGTGAGATTCAGTGAATTTCTCACAGCCGTAATATAAAGGGATTCTCGTGAGCGTCCCTGTAAACGAACTATAAATGCTACACATTTCATTTTTAATAGCCAACATTCCTTTGTGAACTCCAATAACATACATCAATCACATGGAAATCTGAGTATATTTACGAGAGTTAGAGTACGGACAGACGGAAGACAGGCAGCAGACAGACAAATCAAAAATATAGACACTTTTCAACTTTGTTGGAAGGTGTTAAAGACGACAATAAATATCAATCGCAATTAATATATTAAAAGCTGTAATTTCAGTGCGATATTTGAATATACATACTTAAAATATTCCAAATTCTGTATTCCAAAATTCTGTATCATAAATGTAAACACATTAAATTGTCACAGAGGTATTTCGTTTAAGAATGGACTTGCTTTAAATAGTCTTTATTAAATTAAGCGAATATATTAGGTAGCGTAACCCAGAGGGGTTAAGGCATAGAAACTATACCACTGTATGCGGAATATTACAATTAGGGGATTAGAACGTATATGGAATATTTTTACAATGTGTTTTTGAAAGGATTTTTTAACTTAAAAGTTCATTAATTCATTAATTAAAATAAACATAAAAGTGAAAGTAGTCGAATATGAGTATTACAAAACTTTTTTCAATCTCATATATGTTAATACTAGCAGAATCACCCGGCTTTGCCCGGATTAACATAAATTAAAATACAATAATACGACAATAACAATGACGGAGCATTATGTATTCTCGGCCGTAAATCGATAAAAAAGACAATTAGAAAAAATAGCGTTACTTTGACTCAGCCATAGTAAAATTTCTTACCTTTATAAATAAGAATGCGCGTTTTCTTTACGCATACAATAGAAAAATATATGAATTTCCTGACAATATTAAAAAATCAACCAAATGTCGAACATTTTGCGAAATTCGCTTTCATATGGCATCTATCTATATTATAAAACAAAAAACATATCCGTGAGTAATGTCGACATCATATTGACGGTAGCAACTACCTAACCATTAAATTTTGCTTGTACTGCATTTTTGTAACTACTAAATATCGCAAAATTTCATTTTTTAAACTATCAATTAGAAAAAAACTTGCACTTTCAAACGTAGTTTGAAAAGTTTATCTCAATTTAATGATTTTTTATGGATTTTAAAGTAATTTTAAAGCATGTATATTTTTTAATCTGTGTCCAATCCAATTACGAAAGACTAAGTTATTTGATTTTTATAATGTTAAGACATTTACTTCTAAACATACCGCATTCAATGTTTATGCAGTCGAATAAAAAAAAATGTACTTTCAATGTTATTTGTTTGAAAAGCGTATCTCAATTTACTGATGCTTTATGGATTTTAAAGTAATTTTCAAGAATGGATATTTTTAAATCTGCGTGCGACTCAATAACAAAAGATTATCTGGTTTGCTCTTAAAACAATGTATATGATTCAGAATTTGTTGGTTTGCATGTAATAATCCATAATTAAATTACCAAATTAAATTAAAACTTAAAAAAATAAAGAAAGAAAATATGGAATCCTCGCATAATTTTAGGAGTGTTCAAAATATATTAATTTCATAGTTTTAAATGGTTTAATATCACTTATTAATTACACCAAAATCAATATTACCAAAGAAAACTTTTTTTTTTATTCTAAAAAAAAAAAAAAAAAAAAAAAAAAAAAAAGGGAAAGTTGCCAGGGTGAAGTTGTAATTCAAAAAGCAGTAAATGGCGTTTTCGTGAAGGGCGAAAACATTAAATCGATCGGTGTGGAAGACTTACGGCAGAAAGAACGGTGGCCATTGCCGACATACTCATTAGTGATTGATGTGGGATTGAAGTTTGCCGACACAAATGTTGGTAAAATATTGAAAATTCTTTTAAAATTTATTAGAATCAGTGCCTTAGAGAATTTATATGAAGTTTGACACTCGCTGCTTAATCAATGAAAAATACAACAGCATAGAACGGGATCGCGTTGTTATCAAACTTCTTTCACTGTAAAAAATTCAAATCATCTGTGAAAGGGCACATGTTTTCCGACATTTTACACATTCAGTCTGGTGTGAGGAGAGAACTAAACACAGTACAAAACAAAAACGTTTCTAAAAGACTTTAAAATTTATATGAACTTTGTCATATGTGAATTGCACCTGAGGAAAATATTATGAAGACAGATGAAGTAAATATTTTACATTTTCTCAAATTTTTGTGATCATTTTTCTGGATTTTTCAGATGTATTATTCAAGATGAGAATGTTATAGGAATCAAAATGTTTTAATAAAAATTGGCCTTATTGAGATCCATTTCATTGTATAAATTCTTCTTTACAACCAAGATAAGTGGATTTCACTATAGGTATGGATAAACAACAGTAAATAGTAAAAATGTAGTAAATTAATGGAACAGTTTTATAAAAATCTGAAATGAAAGATTTATTTGGATGCTTATTGAATTTTACTACATTGCTCTGGGTAAAGACAACGAACTCAAAGTTTTTAAGCTTTGAAGCAGCATATACATACAAATATATATGTAAATGTTTGAGTGTATATACTGTATCTGTTCTAAAAACTGTAATTAAATTATCCTATTTTTAAATCCATACATCATAATGAAGTACTCACACATATACATCACAGATTAAGCCAAAAATATGTAAGCTCAATTTTTTATAAATGCGATGAAAGACATATAATGTGTTCCAGATACTGCAAACGATTAAGCTACTTTAAGCTTTTAACGTTATTTTCGCCCTGTACCAGATAATCATATAAAAAAATCGCGTTTGACCTTGTAAAATATAATTGTTATTAATTTATAAAGTAAACTCTTATCCGCGTGGTGAAAGACTGAAACAAAATTAATTTAAACAATTCAACTTTCTAAAGAACACAGAATTCATAAACGACAGGAAGGCTATAAATTATCTATCACGACGCATATTTACTAGCGGGCTTTCTTATCCTCATTATCACGAGAGGATTGCCGTGCACATGCACATTTCGGTTTTGATTTTAAAAGTGTGCCTAAAGTAATATATATTCATATAATGTGTGTTAAACGAAATGCATTTTACATACAATACTCACTCACTCACTTTTAAAAGCTATTCTCGATTTGTTCTCTTTAAAAGTCAAATCACCACCTTGTAGTGTTTGGATCTAATGATGGGAAAACGACTCTAAGCAAAATCCTGACATTTATAATATCCACTATTATTTTTCTCAATCATACTCATTGGTTAAAGATATCATACGAATTGACTTTTCCAACTGAGAGAAAAAATGTCCAAGTCGGGATTCTTTACCAATCAGTATAATTGAGAAAGAACAATAGTACAGGGTGATTTTTTTTTAAAGTTGTGAAAGTAAAACCCTTTAACAAAAGAACCACTGATCCAAATGACCTGAAATTTCACCAGTATGCTCCCAAAGCAATGTGAATTTTTTAGGCGTGGTTAAAAAAAACTTAAAATGGCACCAACAGATGGCGCTGTATATGCAGTAAAGTCGGCAGATGAGCTTGCGCACGACACACACTCAGTGGATACTCTTCTCTCTGTTGTGGAACATGCAGTTTCATGTTTCCAACTCGTAGCTGAAAACTTTGAACAGCACATTGAAAATCTTATGCGTTAGTTGCGCAGTTCTGTACGAATGTTTTACTCCATATTTTTATTTCGTTCTGTTTCTACGAAGATGTTCGCAATTTCTTTTCCCAATTATTGCATTCTGTATGCTCTTGATATGTGTAATAAAGTTTTCTTTTTCTCAAAGTGCCGTCCATTATTTTCCTCCCACTGCCGATATTCTTTGTTTCTGTTAACTTGAAGCGCCATCTGTCGGTGTGATTTTAAGTTTTTTTTAAGCACGCCTAAAAAATTCCCATTCCTTTGGGAGCATACTGGTGAAATTTCAGGTCATTTGGATTACTGGTTCTTTTGTTATAGGGCTTTACTTTCCCAACTTAAAAAATAATCACCCTGTATATCTACGTTCCCATCGTTCAATGGAGTTCCATTAAATGTGGCATATTCTGTTTGGCTGTCTACGTGACAGACCAGATGCTATTACCAATAAGGTTATCTGATCGAAATGTACCAAGCGGTTGTCAGCAGAATTAGCTCGATCGGTAGAGCATTTAGAGTTTATAGTAAAGATTCTGGTTCGAATCCCGGTTTGGGCATATTTTCGCTCAGCTGGAAAAAGTCAATTCGTACTTATAATATCGTCAAGCTTTGATTAAACTTGAACATTTTTTAGTTGACATAAAACATAAAATATTTAAGCATCTTTACACAAATTGTCACTAAATTGAAATATCATTTATCACTTAACCCGTCAGCACACGCGCCTCTTTCCATTACGTTACTACACGCGCGGGATAATTTTTACCCCAATGGATTTTCTTGTGTCAATTTCCCCCCGGTTTGATTATAAACAAAAATTTATATTTTGAAATAAACTGTAAATCAATAAAGAACATAATTTAACTTAAAATAAGAAGTTCTTTTATATTTAAAGCAAAACAAACCCCATAAAATCTAGTACTAAGATTTTTTTCTGCATATCATTACATAGAAAGCTTTTACAATGCAAATTCAGCCATACAAATACAAAAAAATATATAAAACCGATATATAGAAACGGTATGTGCAAGAGTTGTTAACATTTAAAAGAAAAATTATATTATTATTTCCACACTATATTTTTTACATAAACATTTACATTAACATTTTCCTATCATTATGGGTTACGTTATAACACGCGTGGGGTAAATTTCCTCCCACGTGACATTTTTATAACAAAAGAATGGAAAATCTCACAACCGGAGGTAAATTCTTTTTGGCCACATCTTGATATCTTTCAGCTTAAAAGGTACTATAAAGCTCAGAATGATCACGAACGATTTTCGCACATTTTTAAGTAATAGTTGTGAGCTGGGGTAGATTTTATCCCAGCGCGTGTGCTGACGGGTTAAATAGCATATACTATAGACTAATTGCGATGCACAATTGATATCGTTTTTCTCAAGTTCCGTTTAATTTCTATAAGAAAAATATAAAAAAGAACTTTGTAGTATAGCAAATCAGACTATCAGATGTAGTATTTTTGCATACGAAGTAAAGAGAGAAGATTTAAAATGAATATTATTAAAAGACATTTCTAAGTTAAAAAAGAAATAAACACATTCAAATACACATTTATCTATAATTAAAAAATAAGAAGATGTATAAGAGAGTAGGCCAATACCTTTATATGTATTTTATTTATTTACATAATTAAAGCAAATTGTTATGTATGTTACGAAATCAACACTTTGAATAAATATGTTTAGATGTATGAATATACGATTTACACACAAGACATATAAAATTAAGATTTAAAAAATAATCGATACCCCTTGAAATTGCTACCACCGGATAGAAGAGAAAAAATAAAGAAACAGCTAATATTTTAAAACTTTTGGTCTGTAAGTTTGACAATGATATATGGTTCAATGATTTTAATTTCATTAAAAAATCTTTCCTGGCATATTTTCAACTGTTAAAATCAAATACTTCGCTTGAGAAATGTTTAAACTTTACAGACTTTAGAGATAAGAGAATTATCTATATTGTCATTTTAAACACATTGTATAATGGTATACTGGAAATCGATATAATCTATTCCTACATTTTATGAAAAATAAACTGAGATTACCTTTCAGCAAATATGATTACTATCGAGGGGCTTTTGTTTTTTGTAGAATTAAATTTTGTAAAGTTTTTTTCTTTTTGAAAATATTTATCGTAAGGTAACGGTTTCCTGTACATGTATAAAATTCATAATTCATGATTTAATAACAGATACGATATAGGTAAGATGAAATTTTAAACTATGTTCAATGTTTTCCTGAAATATTGAGAATTATTTCTTTTGATGCTTAAATAATAATTCTCTATCAATTTAAGAATATCTGCTTGCATGCATGAAAGACGAAGATTACATGACATTTTAACTGATAATATTAGTCTTACAAAATTAAAAAATCTTTTTAGTATGTTTCAGAGTTATTTTCATGCCTTAAACGAAAAATGAAATGAACAATTAAATGATTTGGAAATGACTCAATTTTCTTGAATTATTTGAATCAACGTCTTAAAGAAAATAAACAAAAGCTATTGTAACACATGCAAATAAAAGGATAGTGGAATCACTGAAAAATATTTAAAGTCATGTTGTTAAAATATTTTTTATCCCGGTGTTTCAAAATTAAAAAATAATATGTATATGCTTATAAAACAAAATGATAATTTAAGGGACTGTAAAAAATTAATAAATTAGGTATTCATCTAATTAGCAGTAATTTGACATTTTAGTTATTACATTACAATATTAGAAAAAAATCGATTAACTAAAATTTACGATTAAAATTTTATAAAATTGACAATGTTTTCTTCTTACCAATACACACTATAAAATGAATGTATTAAAAATTTCATAACAAGTAAAAGGTGTCATGTGTTACAATTTTACACACATATATATAATACATATATATATATATAAGATGTAAATATATAAGATGATAATATATATATATATATATATATATATATATTAGACCGCTGACCAGGCCCCTACCTACCAGGCTTTTGCTTTGCTTAACGAGTTGATACCTGGAAACGGGGCGAAGATTCGCCTGTTCTCCGCTTGGCGAAGATATGTTTGTTAAATCTATAGGCCGACGTGGCTTCAGTGCGTCTTGTTGCTTTAACTGCTTTTTCTTAGTTGGCCGGTTGCTAATTGGTTTTTGATGAGGCGGTTCAGCACTGCGCAGTGCAGCGAAGTCATGCCGGACAGATGTGAGATGCTGGGATATTTACTATTTCCTCGCTGCATCGGTCATCCATACGTCATGCCATCCCTACTCGAGTTGGTCTCGTAATTTAGAGCCTTGATCTGGTGACGAGACCTTCACCAGACTAGGCACACCCAGAGGTGTAATTTGCAGGTAACTTGGAGGACTTTACACCCACGACGGATTTTACATGCACCGGGGCCATTAGCGGACATGATCGCCGCATCTGAAAAGGAATGGGGTTAGACATTTTATAACACTTTTAATACTACAAACTAAGTGCTACTTTTAGACTTTAAGTACTATTACTTTACTTGGTTGTTTGTCTTAATTTACCTGTAGTTTTCTTTTTTTTTGTTATTTCAGCAGCTAAGCAGGACGAGGTTTAAAAGCTGTGTGCACTTTAACACATTTTATACGTTAGTTTGTGTGTTCCAAGAGTTTGGGCCATTATTACCTAAGTAACAATAAAGAGCCATCTATTTGTTTTATTTGGAACTAAAACAAGGAAGTGAAGGAAAACAATTTACGACTTTACATATTAATCTCCTGCAATATTTATTTCTACAACAGACATCGTTTATAAATGACTTGTTAATGAGTTTTAAAAACTTTCCGACCATTTTAGGGTACCTTGTTTAAATATAGAGTGCTATAATTAAAGTTTGCTTACTTAGAAGGTACTATACCCAGTTATACGGATTTTATACCATGCGAAATTGCACTAGTATACAGTTCAACTAATAAACACTGCAAAAATCTTTGCGGCCTTTGACGACACAAAATTTTTAAGGCTCTGGCTGGCACGGATTTCAAATTGTTGGGGGAAAAAAAATATATATATATACTTATAAAAGAGTAGCTTGATTTTCTTATAATCAACGCCGAGCCTCAACCGTTTGTCCTAGAACATTGAAATTTTGAAGACATGTTCTTTACACTATGTAGGCACCCACTAAGAAGGGATTTTTTAAAATTCACACCCTAACGGGGCTAAATGGGGGTAGAAAGTTTTAGATATTTTCGTCTTTTCAGCATATCTCAGCAGGACTTTTAAGTAGGAGCGTGGAATTCGGGATAACAATTCTACTAAAGAATAATTAAACATGTATTTCAGGCGATTTTAGAAATTCTACCACTAAGTGGGTTAAATGGGGGGTCGAAAATTTCGGTGATTTCACATTTTCACCATATCTCATCAGCAGGTTTAGGTAAGAGAGTGAAATTCAAGATAACAAATCTACTAAAAAATAATTAAACACGTATTTCAGCGAATTTAGAAATTCAACCACTAAGGGGGTTAAATGCGGGGTCTAAAGTTTTAGGTCATTTTGCCTTTTCGCCATATCTCAACAACAGTTTTAGTTAAAAGCGTGAAATTCAGGATAACAAATATACTACAAAATAATTAAACACATATTTCAGCGATTTTAGAAATTCATTCATTAAGGGGATTAAATAGGGGGTGGAAAGTTTTTAGTCATTTCGCGTTTTCTCCATATCTCAGCAGCAGTTTTAGGTAGGAACGTGAAATTCAGGATAACAAATCTACTGGAAAAATAATTAAAAACATATTTCAGCGATTTTAGAAATTCATCCTTTAAGGGTGTTAAATGGGGGGTCAAAAGTTTTAGGTCATTTTGCTACTTCGCTATATTTCAGCAGCATTTTTAATTAGGAGCTCGGAATTCGGGATAACAAATCTACAAAAAATATAGATAAACATATATTTAAGCAATTTTAGAAATTCAGCAAGTAAGGGGGGGGGGTTAAATAGGAAGTATAATATTTTGTGACATCTTGCCATATCTCAGTAGAAATCATAGGTAAATCATGAAACTCAGGATAACAAATCAACTAAAAAAACTATAGTTAAACACGTATTTCAGCGATTTTAGAAATTCAGACACTAAGTGGGGCTTAAATGGGGTCGAATTTTTTATGTTATTTTGCCATATCTCAGTAATAGATAGGAGGAAATTTAGGATAACAAATGTACAAAAAAATAGTTAAATATGTATTTCAGCAATTTTAGATAGTGATCTATCAAGGGGACACACTGTGTGTCGAAAGTTTTAGGTAATTGTGCCATATCTCAGCAGCAGTTTTAAGTAAGAATGTGAAACTCCGCTTTACAAATCTACAAAAAAGTAGTTAATTATGTATTTCAGCGATTTTAGAGCTAGCGAGTTTGTGGGCAACATCGGCTGTGAACTCGATTGCGGAAGATTAGACGAAAAAGCGACCTATTGCTGATTTTTTATTCTATATTTTGTGTGACACTTTTTCCAAGGAATATATTTTTTATTTTCCCATTTCATTAATTTCCCAAGGAAAACTTCTGGTGATTACAGTATAGTCAGATTACAAGCGTGCAACCGAATGGGTCCTGTTAAAATTATTTCATTTTAATGATTTATACACGCAAAATAACTGAACCACGTTCTAGTGATCACTGCATTAACTTTGTACGGCTGAGAAATACATAGGGCTCCGTTATTTTGATCACCTCATTAATAATTTATGGGCGTGACAGAACCAATTTACAATGATCGCCATTTATCTTAGGCAATCCCATTTTTATTTATTTCAACTGAAAGCTCTCCGCTCATCTTAGATAAATACGAACAGGACCAGTAGTATTTTGTCAGACGGATTAGAGAAAAAATATTATTAATGTCACGAAATATTTTTTTACTTGCTTTTATATACATATATTATGTAGTTACTATCGTACAGTTTAAAATAAAGTATTTTATTTAAATTTCTCCGTTTGCAAGTAAAATGCAATTTCTGGGCCTTAAGGGAAGTCAATACAGTACGCTGCAGAATGTATTTGGGCCTCACTCAGAAGCGAGCGGCTAGACGGGCGTAGACCTGCTAGTATATATATGTGTGTGTGTGTGAGAGATTTTTCACTTTTGTAGGAGGGATAAACACATTTTGTGGTATTCGCGATCGAATTATTATACAGGGTGATTACAAGTGAATATCCTAACTTTGAAGGGCTATATCTTCTGAAAAATAAAAGATAGTGTTCCATTTTAAACATCGGAGTGAGTGAGATGTTATGAAGATTCATAAATGTAAAGGTTCGTTTTTTTGGCAAGAGATGGCGCAACGAGCGGCGAGTTGAAAGTGAACCGGCATATTCTGTTGCGAGTTCATTCAGGCAGTTGCCGCCGAGATACACAAAATATAGTTTTTTTACCGTCTCTATCAGCTGACACTGCTGAACTGAAAAGGAGAATAACTGCAGCTACTGCAACTGTAACACTCGACATGCTCAAAACCGTGTGGGACAAATTCTCCTACAGAATGGATGTTGTTTGTGTTTTTGCTGGTGGCGCAAACTTGACTGTGTTTCTTCTTCTTTCTACATTTATGAAACTTCATAACTTCTCACTCACTTCGATGTGTGAAATGGAACAATACCTTTTATTGTTCAGAAGATATAGCTCTTCAAAGTTGGGATATTCATTTGTAATCATCATCCTATATATAAAAGAAATGAATGCAATAAAAAATAGAGAAATACGTTAATATAAAATAAAAAAGGAAAAATAATAACAAAAAAGAAAAATCAAACGCCACGTATATATTATGAAACACTTTATAGCACTGTCCGATTGCTGTTTCAAAATTCAGACTTTTTTAAAATGAAAAGAAATATATATAAATAAGTAATTTAGGAAACCCATAACACAATTGATAACCTATTTATAGAAAATACCGTTCATAGATGGTATTGTGCTGTCCTCTAAATAAACCCCCATTTTTTGAAATTTTCTCTATAAAAAGTTTAATAAAGAATTTATAAAAAATAAACATGGCTAAATTTTTGCAACTTGTTCTGACTAAGATTTTAACGTTGAGCATATTTCATTTTATCCCTTTATTACAAAATGGCGGCCAATTATGCGAGAACTTAAAAAAAAAAAAAAACACTTTTCCAAAAAAATAACCCATGTTGCCTGAAAAAAACCTACACCTGACATAATCAGCTCAAAAATGAAGCATTTTATTACATATTAATGCTTTAACATTAAATATATATATATATATAGATCATCGTAAAATTCTATTATAACAATCAAATCTGCAAAAATGAAGCTCATGTTTTTCCAGAATTCTGCAATTGTTAATTTAAATTATTTTAAAACTAAATAAGCACTCTTTAGGTATTTTTAACTATTTTTATTATCCTGAATGGTGCATGAAACAGAACTTTAGTGAAATATTTGATGTAGTATTATGGTGGTTTTTTTTAGAAAACATTTCACTATTGGTCTTTTTAAGAGGACAGCACAATATTGTATTTGAGATATTTTGTGTAGTCCTGTATATAAATTTGTCTATATTATTTAAATACCATAGCAAATCAAAATTTATTTGATCTAAACAATGCGCAACACATTTCAAAACATACTTTCAAAATCCAAATCCACAAAATTAAAGCATCCATATTCTTTTCTGAACCCCTGAGTTCTTAATCCCTGTATATGAGCTATAGACTTTATAACCCACTTTACACTATACAAATATTTAGTTAAGTTGGAAAATAGAAAAGATAATTGAAAACGCGCTTTGAGAGACTATCGCTCACAGGTTATCTATCTGATTTTTTTGAGTGGCCTTGTAACAAAGAAAAAAAAATGTTACAGGCACAAATTAAAATAGGGAATAATTTATTGGGCTCCGCAATAACTACAAGAATTTCGCTAAGTTAGAATCAATATAGCATAGTTAAAACGTACTTCAAACATTGCTTGTAGCCAGTATTATAATTAAATACTTTTGTGTGTACCTGTAAACGAACGATAAATGCAACGCAAACAATGTATTTCAAGACAAACATTATACTGCGTATCAATTTCATAATTCTTAACGCAGTGTGACACCAGTAAAATATTTTTCAAGCATTTATCACCCAAATAACATAATCTATCTGAATTGATTGAATGCCCTAAAAAGAACTATAAACGCTACATGATTCTTTTTCCAAACAGAAAATGTTAAAGTGCATATCAATAATATATATTAATTTCGTAAAGTTTGAAGCAGTGTAACATCATTAAAATATGCTTGAAACAATTATAGCCCATAAGCCACAATGTATCCGAATTCTTTTGACGGTCCCAGCAAACAATCTATAAACGTAACATAATCCATAATCAGCAGTATAACATACCACTGTTAGCCTCAATAATATATATTCATTACATACTAATCCGAACACATACAAGGAAATTGGAGCGCAACAATACAGAACATATTTGGAACCGGTTTCGAAAGTGACAGTATTCTCATAAAATTAAAATCCTCAAACAAAATCGAAAAAAAAAAAAAAAGCGCTGTAGATATTGATCTCAGACGTCCAATGCATAAAATCAAAAAAAAAAAAAAAAAAAAAAAAAAAAAAAAAAAAAAAAAAACAGCAAGTGATTTCGCGTGAGGGGAGAGGACATTTAACCTCCTTGCACTTAAAGCCCCACCAGTGGCTGAGGGGTTCTGCTCTCAAAGCTGTGTGGTAGACGTGTGCCTAGACGTGAGGTGCTGGGTTCAAACCCCTGTCGCGTTTGTCGACCTAACAGTTCGGGGCTTTCCGTGGTTTTCTTTGAACCTTGCCGTAAATACGGGTTAGGATCCCTTAGAAAGACCCCCACGGAGGGCACTTCCCTCTCGGGGCTATATCCCTTGTGTAGATAATCGGCCGTCATAAATCAACCTAACCCTTGCACTTAAAACAATATAAATAGTTCAGCATTTGATTCCGGCTAATATTCCATAGCGAAATTAAAACTTCATCAATAAATAAGTAAAATAATAAAATAATATAAATAAAACACAATTTTAACAGATATGTAATCGAACTACGCGCTTAAACCTCAAAATTTTTAGAATAAAAAAGGTTGCTGTTCGTAGCGAAATCTTTAGTAGTTTCTTCGCCTGTTAACTCCTGGTATGCGGGTAATACGCAAATGTCTCTTTTAATAAATTTCAAAACTTTATTTGAATGCGTTATTGATATTTTTCATATAGAAATATGTTTTGGTGTTGTTAACCTGCAATCTAATAAATTATATTAATTGTAAAAAATCTATTAGACTTAAAAAAAGTGGTTTTAACTTTTTTTTATATTCCGAGAAGGGTTTGGTCCCCTAGTATTAAATAAAAACCTGTGGACCCATCCGATAATTTATCACTTCAATCTAATTATTCTTATTAATATCTAATATTTTTTAGATGTAAGTTTAAACTTTTAAAGAAAAATTAAGGAAAAAATTATCTGCAAACGAGATTAGTGAAAAAAGAATATAATTTCATTTATTACATCAAAGTTACGACAATAGAAGACTAATCAAAGATAACAAAAGGCAGAGAGAGGCAGCGTGAGAAAAAAAATAACAATCATATTTTAACTGCATTAGAGAATGATGTCATCCGCTTAGGGAAAAACACGATACAAAGAAAAATTCATTGAATACATATAAAATATAATTTAATATAACAAAGCATATCTTTTGGGCGCACGTAAAATACCACTGCTTCGATCAATCGATGGTGTCTTTTTATTCTAAACATTTCAATTTCAGTTTTACATTTTTAATCCTAAATATTTTAAATAAACCCGTGCACAGATGTTTTACTTTATCTTTTTATGCTTATTGTATATATATATATATTTTTTTTGCACTTTTTGTATCTTTTTTGTACTATATTTACTTTTTTTATAATCATTGCTAATCACGATATAATGCGGTATTTTATATCTGTGGCAACTTTGATTTGAGAAAAAAACTTTCATTTACTTTATGAAAACAATGCTAATTTACTTTTTAATTAACTGCAATTTTCAATCAAAAACCATATTTTGAACGAAATGTGAGTGTACTGTGTCAGAAGTCGGTTCAAAAACCTTTCGAAAGATACCTCCTTCATCGTCGTGCGTTTTTTAAGTACATCAAAAAGGGGATGTTGACAACAGAAATAATATATATATATATATAATAATATTTAAATTAGACATTGTTAAAACATTTCGACTTCTTCACTTTACAATGAAAAATGAAAAGAAAATTTGTGAATATTATGCACTGAAAAAAATTTCCTATAAAAAATATGCATGGTTTTCATTTAATCAGTTTTACTCAGATAATTTTGGGCTCAGATAATTTTGGGCTCAGATTTGTGCAGATTACGCCAGTCATTCTGTTTTCAAAGAGTTTTCTAAACGTCTCCTTCAGAACATTCTTTTGTAAAGGTATTTTCTTATAATAAAATAATGCTCTGGAACTGGATTACAAGCATTTGCATTTATATTGAAAAAAAAAAAGATAAAGAACATTTCTTTGTAACCTACACTTATGTCTTATTTCTGTGTCAAGTATTAATTTCAGGAATGTTATTCCGTTAGAAATTTTATTACCTCCAAGAAGGAATTCCGTACTTCATTAAATGTATAGTTGCCATACATTTAAACAGATGGCGCCAGTGCGAAGAAGAAAAGGGAGATTTCAAAATCATGTTTACTTTCTTGAGAGAATTTACATTTTTCAGACAAATTTGCATTCCCACGTGCAAAATTTCAATTTTTCTTGATTTATATTTAATTTGCTCTATGTTATGTCTTTAACTAGTTAATTTAATTTATTTTTATATCTTAGACATTTTTTTTTCAATATTTCCCAGATGAGAATATATACATTTTCTTTCTTTTTTTTTTTTTTTTTTTTTTTTTTTTTTTTACTTTTCTACATTCTTACTGTAACACATATTATTCGAATGCTCGAGATCCTGCCAAGCAGTCATGCCTGCAGGACAGAATTTATTAAAATTAAAATTGCTTGATTGGTACCACTTTCTTGATATAAATATATTCGCTTTATTTAATGATAGATTAAATACGGCGAATATTATTATTTTTAAAAAGTGGTAGCAATGAAGTAAATTGCATAATAATTCAAAATCATGTTTTCTTTTTTGAGAGAATTTACATATTTGAGACAAATTTGCATTCCCCGTGCAAAATTTTGATTCTTCTTGATTTATATTTAATTTGCTGTATGTTATGTCTTTAATCTAGATTATTTTATTTATTTTTATATCTTAGACAGAGTTTTTTTTCAATATTTCCCAAATGAGAATATAATTTTTTTCTTTTTTTCAATTTTTCTACATTCTTACAGTAACACATATTATTCGGATGCCGGAGATCCTGCCAAGCAGTCATGCCTGCAGGACAGAATTTATTAAAATTAAAATTGCTTGATTGGTACCACTTTCTTGATACAAATATATTCGCTTTATTTAATGATAGATTAAATACTTTAATAATGATATTTAATGATAGATTAAATAAGGCAAATATTATTATTTTTTAAAATGGTAGCAATCAAGTAAATTGCATAATTATAAAAGATAAATAATTCACTGAACAAATGGGCTCAATAAACAAGAGACTTTTGTTTTTAAATTTCTTCATACCAGTGAATTCGTGGTTTAAAAATAAAAATTCAATGGGAACTCTCAATATTAAACTTTTTTCGCACAAAGAGCTTTTATATATTGACAACAATAATTTTTTATTCTAAAAATTATTTAAAGATTTAAAGAAATAAGTAAAATATTTATATTTAAAAAATCAATTTCAAAAAAAGATTATAAATTGTTATGAAAGCTCTGTATTTCATACACCAGAAAATGTAACAAAAAAGAGTTTTAATAGGGGAAATTTGGGCTGTGTCCTGAGGGTCAAGATTTTTTATTTTATTGCATCTTGATAGTTACTAGGGCATCCAACCCGGGATTCCGGTATAGAGAATATAGGTGAAAACCATTTATTTTTTTTGTTGTAAACTCTAATAGATTTTTTTTCCATTTAATATATATATATATATATATATATATATATATATATATATATATATATATATATATATATATATATATATATATATATATATAACAACACCAGATATAACACACCCTTAACAACACCAGAGAGCATTTTTATATGAAATATGTCAATTATATATTCAAATAAAATTTTAAAATTTACTGAAAGCAGTAATTTCGTATTGGCCTTGTGCCAGAAGTTAATAACTGAAGAAATCGCTGATAATTTCTTTATCTACAGCAGTTCTCTTTCTATTCGATTATTTCAGTGTTTTAAAGCGCCTATTTCGATTATATGTTTTATTTATACTATTTTATTTATTGCTTAATGATGTTTTAATTTCGTTATAGAATATTAGCTGGAAACAAATGCTGAACTTTTTATATTGTTTTAAATGAAAGCGTATAATGAACACATATTATTCGAATGCTCGAGATCCTGCCAAGCAGTCATGCCTGCAGGACAGAATTTATTAAAATTAAAATTGCTTGATTGGTACCACTTTCTTGATATAAATATATTCGCTTTATTTAATGATAGATTAAATACGGCGAATATTATTATTTTTAAAAAGTGGTAGCAATGAAGTAAATTGCATAATAATTCAAAATCATGTTTTCTTTTTTGAGAGAATTTACATATTTGAGACAAATTTGCATTCCCCGTGCAAAATTTTGATTCTTCTTGATTTATATTTAATTTGCTGTATGTTATGTCTTTAATCTAGATTATTTTATTTATTTTTATATCTTAGACAGAGTTTTTTTTCAATATTTCCCAAATGAGAATATAATTTTTTTCTTTTTTTCAATTTTTCTACATTCTTACAGTAACACATATTATTCGGATGCCGGAGATCCTGCCAAGCAGTCATGCCTGCAGGACAGAATTTATTAAAATTAAAATTGCTTGATTGGTACCACTTTCTTGATACAAATATATTCGCTTTATTTAATGATAGATTAAATACTTTAATAATGATATTTAATGATAGATTAAATAAGGCAAATATTATTATTTTTTAAAATGGTAGCAATCAAGTAAATTGCATAATTATAAAAGATAAATAATTCACTGAACAAATGGGCTCAATAAACAAGAGACTTTTGTTTTTAAATTTCTTCATACCAGTGAATTCGTGGTTTAAAAATAAAAATTCAATGGGAACTCTCAATATTAAACTTTTTTCGCACAAAGAGCTTTTATATATTGACAACAATAATTTTTTATTCTAAAAATTATTTAAAGATTTAAAGAAATAAGTAAAATATTTATATTTAAAAAATCAATTTCAAAAAAAGATTATAAATTGTTATGAAAGCTCTGTATTTCATACACCAGAAAATGTAACAAAAAAGAGTTTTAATAGGGGAAATTTGGGCTGTGTCCTGAGGGTCAAGATTTTTTATTTTATTGCATCTTGATAGTTACTAGGGCATCCAACCCGGGATTCCGGTATAGAGAATATAGGTGAAAACCATTTATTTTTTTTGTTGTAAACTCTAATAGATTTTTTTTCCATTTAATATATATATATATATATATATATATATATATATATATATATATATATATATATATATATATACAACACCAGATATAACACACCCTTAACAACACCAGAGAGCATTTTTATATGAAATATGTCAATTATATATTCAAATAAAATTTTAAAATTTACTGAAAGCAGTAATTTCGTATTGGCCTTGTGCCAGAAGTTAATAACTGAAGAAATCGCTGATAATTTCTTTATCTACAGCAGTTCTCTTTCTATTCGATTATTTCAGTGTTTTAAAGCGCCTATTTCGATTATATGTTTTATTTATACTATTTTATTTATTGCTTAATGATGTTTTAATTTCGTTATAGAATATTAGCTGGAAACAAATGCTGAACTTTTTATATTGTTTTAAATGAAAGCGGGTGAATATTTTGTAATCGTCTGCAAACAATAGAGATAGATAAAAAAATAATAATCATCATACTTGAAATTTAATTTAGATGCTTTAATAAATGAGTAAATTTCGATATAGTTTTCAAACAAATTACACTTGAAAGTAGATTTTTTTTCCTATATAACGGTGAAAATTTTTAAATGTGCGATGTTTATAAATCAAGAAAAGTGCAGTAACAAAAATCGCAAAACCGAAATTTCATCGTCAACTGTTGCCATTCTCAAAATGACGTCAGCGTTACGCACGGGCACGTTTGTCCTTTATAATATAGATTGACATAAGGGATGTAAAACTAGGTGAGTATATTAGTGAGTATACTAGGGGGCTCTGCCCTTTGCGCCCTTCGTGCGCCAACCCCCGAATTGTCAGCAGACTTCGCGTTGCAAATTTGTTCCTAATTCCTCCATTTGTATGTCCACATTGTAATCCATCATTATAATCAATTAAAATTTCTTAGATTAAGAGATATCTTCAGAAATTTAAATTGTGTATGGATGAACAAGACGGCAGACACACTGTTAAAAAATTTCGTTTATTGACAGGTTGTCTTCCGTGAATTTTGATCAGAAAGTTTCAGTTTTGTTAGAAAAATGGAATCTATCCCGTATATCTGCAGAAAATTTCCTCATTTTTCCTGAAAACAACGGAACGGACGGAGAAAAAAGCAGCCAACGGAGATATTCCGTTATTTGCTGCATGTTTATTTTCAATGTTTCAAAAACTGACATGTTGTTGCACAGAAAAACTAAAAATTCAATAAATTAAAGTTTTAAGTTTATTTAAAACAACAACAATAAAATAGTACTTTCGAATTTAAAAAAGCAAAAATTAAATTTTTCTATTCTTTTAATATTATTTGCAATTCATTTTTTAAAGTTATAAAAAAGCATTCGCACTTAAAATATATTCTAAACAAACAGATTAATATATATATATATATATAATAACTAAGTTAAGTGAAAAAAAATCGATTCTATTTAAAAAAGCAACAAACAAAAGTAATGCTTTCGAATTAAACTCATTCCTTTAAAATTATTCGCAATTTATTTTTTTAAGTTATAAAAAACACTCACAATGAAAATATATTCTAAACGAACACATTTAAAAAATACATAATAGTTGACTAAAAATCGATTTTCGCAAAAAAGCACAAAAAAATATCGAATTTAATTCAAAATATAATATTTATATTTTACATCTAACAATCAAATTAAGAATATATAAAATTCATGTTTTTATCCTCTATTAATACAAATAGTTTTCAACCATCATCTCATTACGAAATATCTCCGCAATTAGCTTCAAAATTACCAGTTTTCTAAACCCCAAATTGTTTAAGTCCCAAGCTGCGATTTGAAGACATCCCGTATAATCGTTTCCTTCTCCTACTCTAGCAAGGACCCGTTGGTCTTGCGGTAAAGCACTCAGCTCAAGCCGCTGACGTCCCCAGTTCAATACTCAGGTCTGGCAGAAAATGTTCTTCCATTATATCAAATATTAAATTAAATTAAATACTCCCGTAATAAACAATAGATGGCAGCACAAATAGAGATGACATTTTTTAAAACCGAGTTTATTTACAAAAATAAATAAATAAATAAAAATAAAATAAAAGTAAAAATAAAAATAAATAAAATAAAAGTAAAACTAAAAACAATAATAAAAAATTAATTTAAAAAAAATTACCCTTCTTTTATCTTTCAAAACGGAAAATGTACTAACGGAACGGAAAAAGTTCGGCAACTTTGCTGCCAGTAGTTTTACAGTGAATTGACGGATTTATTTTTAACAGTGCAGATTAATTGCATATAACTATATTGTGCGTGTTTTATCTAACAACTTACAAGGAGACCGCCAAACATGATGCGCACAGATTTTGATGATTTTAAAGTATGTTGTAGGAATCATACCCCTAACTATTCAGGTCAAAGGTTTCCTTCAAATGGGCTTTAGTTTTCGAGAAATTTCGTTTTAATTGTTGAGCATGCATTTCAAATGCCATTACTTCGCGAACCTGGACAAAGTCTCAGTGGCTCCGTGGTAGCGTTCGCGATTTGAGAGCCGCAGATGGGTGTTCTGTCCTCTCCTGTGACTTTTACCTTTTTTAACAAATTTTATATATTTGTCACGTTATAAGTTGTATGCAGAATTATGAATTCTGCATCTTTGAACTTTTTGATATTTTCCTAATAAATTCCATTTACATTTTCGAATATTTCGTAAAAAATTACGTTTATTACGTTTTTTTTTTTTTTTTTTTTTTTGTTTGTGCAGTTTTGAAATTAATATTTCTACTGACGAAATTCCAAACTAACTAATTCCAAAAACATATCTTGAAAGGAGTAATAAAATATTAAATCAATAACGATTATATCCAAGTTTTAGCCAGTTATATATATATATATATATATATATATATATATTTATGTTATTTAAATACATTTAACTGTAAAGTTCAAACTCACCGTCATTTTTGATTTGCACAAATAAAAAATAATGTATTACAATTATTTTTTTTCAGTCTAACAAGTCTATGCCATACAGAAAAATTCAACTAGAAATGAAAAATCGTTTGTAAATTACAATACATATAAAAAATATCTGAAAAAAAAAATCGTCTGCAACGACTTTTACGGTAATATCAGAATAAATAAAATTTTCTTTTTATCAATTTCGTTTCGCTTCCTTTGCAGACAAATACCACGTTTGAAATAATTTATTTTTCAAATTTAATGCATTTTTAATTAAAATGATTATTGTTTACATTTATGTATATTTACTTATTTATTTATTGTATTTATGAAATAATACATTTTTTTAAAATTTCCATTTTCTATTAAAAAAAAATAAATGATTAAGAAAAAAGTAACAAAATAATATATCCTTTCAATATTTGATTTGTTCTAAATATATTGAAATATGATAACTGCTGAAATACTAAAATATTTATCATCACCGACATCGACATTTTTAGTTTATTAAATATGGAACTAATTGTGTTATACCTATCGCAAAAATATTCTAAAAAAATTTCGCATTAAAAATCGCCTTTAAATAATTGTTTTAACAATATTGGAAGAATGTATAAATTAGCATATTATATATTCTTTAAATACTTAAATTGTGATAAATATATTTAAAAAGACGAGAGAGATATCAAGACATAAATTAGTTTGGATTTTCGTCAGCAGAAATATTCGAATAAAAACTGCGCAAAAACTATAAATTTTCACGCAATATTCGAAAATGCAAATGAAATTTATTAGGAAAATATCAAAAAGTTCAAAGATGCAGAATTCATAATTCTGCATACAACTTATAACGCGACAAATATATAAAATTTGTTTAAAAAAAGGTAAAACTCACAGGAGAGGATAGAACACCCACCTGCGGATCTCAAATCGCGAACGCTACCACGGAGCCACTGAGTCCTTGTCCAGGATCGCGAAGTAATGGCATTTGAAATGCATGCTGAACTTTAACCCGAAATTTCTCAAAAACTGAAGCCCATTTGAAGGAAACCTTTGACCTGAATAGTTAGGGTTGGGTTGGGTTGGTTGATTATTTACGGCCAATTATCTACACTAGGGATATAGGCCCGGGGGGGAGTGCCCTTCGTGGAGGTCTTTCTAAGGGAACCTAACCCGTATTTACGCATGGATAAATCCACGGCTCGAAGAAAACCACGAAAACTCCGAACGATTAGGCCGACGTGCGCGATTGGGATCGAACCCAGCACCTCCCGTCTACCAGCTTCGAGAGTACAACCTCTCAGCCACTGGTGGCGCCCTGAATAGTTAGGGGTATGATCCCTACAACATACTTTAAAATCATCAAAATCTATGCGCATCATGTTTGGCGGTCTCCTTGTTAGTTGATAGTTTAGTGTCAGTAATGAATGGCTAATTTCTATTCATTTCCATATGAATAATTTAAAATTTTGTTTGCATTATAAAATGAGTTTAAATTCAAAGTAATGACCGTAAATGTCTTCATACAGTAATGCATAAAAAAATCAATATTATTTAAATACAGATAGACTATTTCACACCAGTGGTCGCTACAAATGCAAACGGGTTGGGTTGGGTTGATTATTGACGGCCAATTATCGACACTTGGGATATAGGCCCGGGTGGAGTGCCCTTCGTGGGGGTCTTTCTAAGGGAACCTAACCCGTATTTACGCATGGATAAATCCACGGCTCGAAGAAAACCACGAAAACTCCGAACGATTAGGCCGACGGGCGCGATTGGGATCGAACCCAGCACCTCCCGTCTACCAGCTTCGAGAGCACAACCTCTCAGCCACTGGTGGGGCTCAAATGCAAACGGAAATTGTGTTGAATCAGTACGGCCGTCATACAAAAAAAACATAAAACAATAATAATAATAATAATAATATATTTCTCTCCAGGGAGCCTTATCGGCATTAAAGAAGGTTGAGTTTAATTCATTTCCTTATCTGATGTTAACTTGAAGCCTGGTTGACACATGAAAAATATAAAATTCCATTTTAAAATTTCAGTTATGAAATTTTAGTTGTGCTACAATCGTAAAAAAATGTAAAATTCTTTATAAAAAGATAAAATGGACGCCACAGAAACTTATTTTGAGGATTTATTCAACAAACATAAACACCAATTTTATTTAAACTTGGTTACACTATTTCCACCCAGGGGGCACTTTAAACGCAAAAGGAAACTTCAAGTACAATTCTCATAAGATAAAACATTAAAATATCCATTTTAAAGTTTTAGTTATGTAATTCCCAACCGGAGTTGCTACCAGCGTACAAAAAAACCTCTCATCTGAATTTTTGTTATCAAAATATAAATTTGAACGTGTTGTGAGATGAATTCTCACATTTTTTGTATTTGCCGTTCCTTTTATTTTTTATCGGAATTTAGCATGCGATCTGTTGCTGATGTGTCTCGCCGACTTTGTACGGCACGTTTACGTTGCCTTTCACCATTCATCTTTTTCTTTCCGCGTTTTTTAGGGTTTCGTTCATCTGACGAACCCTATTCGTCCCACTATGTTATCTGCCCGTCACAGAGCGGGTTCTCAGAAACTATATAACTTAGAGACTTGAAATTTTGTGTACATATAGCTGAATACTTACTATGAAGCTGAAAATCATAAAAAAAGGTCATATTAGCTTAATATAAAATTGACGTCATATTGGAAGTTTAACGGACTTTCTCAAATGTTTGAGAATAATACAAAGAGAGTATCAATAATAGAGAAATAGAGAAAGCAAGTAGATATGACATCAGCAAGTGATTATAACGTCATATGAGTTTGAGGAACGTAATGAATCATGATAAAATCCCGATTATGGAAATATTGGCATATTTTAACATTGTAATGTCTCTATACAACATGTTTAATTTTGAAATTGATTTTTTTAATATCGCATTTAGTCCACATGACAGATATTATTATGACAGAGTATAATAGCGGGCTTCGGCTGCTAACCAACCGGTTCAGATATTCGAAAAAACGAGAAAAATAGACTGGTAAATTTTCACTTTATAAAAAACATGACTTTTTTTTTATTTTGGAAAATGAAATTTATTTGGATTTATAAAAGAAAGGATAAAGTGTTTTGAAAGAAATATTAAACGAAACCCTTTGTGCGATTTTCGATCACGCTTACCTACTTGTTTAATATTGCTCTTGCGGCGTCAGTTATTGTGTACGCATCTTTTTTCTCCTGGCATTTTCTTTTCATTTTATTTCTCCTCTCTCATCGCATTACGGCTGTATGCGCCTAGCCCGCGCATGCTCTGTACGTTTGGTGCTGACCATGTAGTCGGTTGGTTGGTTGGTTGATTTTATGACGGCCGATTATCTACACGAGGGATATAGGCTCTAGGGGGTAGTGCCCTCTATGAGGTCTTTCTAAGGGATTCTACAGGAAATTGTAACATTCTTGGTCTAGGGTGTAGAAAGGATAGGCTTTATTATGATAGAACCTGTTTCAGGCCAAGAGCTTGCATTTATGTCAGCCCTAGGCTAAATGTAATTAATATGGTGAACTACCTGAGTGGTGACTGTGTCGCCGTCAAGGTGGATTTTAAGGGTGAGAATGGGCCTGAAAATATCATTGTCTCATCTTCTTATCTTGAATTTGAAAAACAGGACCCTCTTTCTAGTGAGGCAAAAGCTCTCATGGGCTACTGTTCTCGGAAGGGGCACATGTTAGTGTTCGGGTGTGATGCAAATGCACATCATACTGTCTAGGGCAGTACAGACTGCAACAAACGGGGAGAAGACCTTCTGGAATATATTTTGGCTTATAACCTATATATTCTTAATAGGGGGAATGAACCAACCTTTATTACTAAAAATAGGAGGGAGGTTCTTGATGTCACATTTTGCAGCAGAAACTGCTTTGACATCATTAGTGATTGGAAGGTGTCAGATATTATTTCACTATCAGATCACCAACTAATCATGTTTAACATTGCAGGGACAACAGGACCAGCAATGATGAGAAGGAATGCCAGGAAAACAAACTGGCATTCTTACCGGCAGGAGCTTGAAGAAAGGATCCTGTCTTTAAGGGGTAAGTTAAATTTTAACAATTCTTCAGACGTGGAGTTGGCTGTTGACTCAGTGCAACAGGCCATTCTCCAGTCTTTTTATAATAATTGTCATCCTCCTGCTGCTAGCTCCCCAAGGCCTGTGCCTTGGTGGTCTTCTGAGCTTAGTACACTCAGATGAATTACCCGCAGGGCTTTTAATAAAGCCAAGAAGGATGGTGATTGGCAGCAATACAAGATTGCACTCACCGCATATAATAAGGCCATCAGAAAGTCTAAGTATGATTCTTGGAAAAACTTCTGTGATGGTATTAAGGATGTCTCAACTAGTGCTAAACTTATGATAATTATGGCTAGAGATAAAAATACCAATCTCAATGCATTAAATTGCCAAATGGGGAATATGCTGAGACAGGAAAACAGATTCTCTCAGAAATGATGAGGATTCACTTTCCTGATTCTACTAGTGATGACCCAGATGTAGCTCAGGGTACACCTACTGTCTTCATTGGCAGTAGGGAGTGCTGGAATCTTGCTGGAGTTATCGTCACTCACGATAGGATCTTGTGGGCGATCGATTCGTTCGACCCATACAAGACTCCTGGTATGGACGGAATCATACCTGTTTTGTTACAAAAAGGGAAGATGATCTTAGTCCCAGTGCTTAGTCAAATTTATAGGGCGTGTCTTGCTTTTGGATACATACCAAATCCATGGAGACACACTAACGTGATCTTTATCCCTAAACCTGGGAAAGACACATATTTTGAAGCAAAATCCTTTCGACCAATCAGTCTTACATCATTCATGCTTAAGACATTGGAAAATTTGATGGATAGGCACATTAGGGAGCGCATTTTGAGTGTAATTCTGCTATCTTGCTCCCAGCATGCCTATCAGACCGGCAAGTCAACTGACACTGCACTTTATAATCTTTCATTCGTGCTTGAGAAAAGTATTAAGGCAAATGAAACTGCTTTTGCAGTTTTTCTTGACATTGAGGGTGCTTTTGATAAGGTATCTATGGATTCCATCCTCAGGGCATTGACTAATAGAGGTGCGGATGAGGTGACTCTGAATTGGATCAAATGCCTGCTCAGGGATAGGTCTGTCCATGCTGAGTTGTTGGGGGATACAATTCAGGTTAAGGCAAAGAAGGGTTGCCCACAGGGTGGAGTTCTCTCTCCTGTGCTCTGGTGTCTGGTGGTGGATGGACTCCTTGTGGAGTTACATTTACGTGGTGCATACTGTATTGGGTATGCTGATGACATTGTCATCATCATTAGGGGTAAATTCGAAAATATTATTTCGGACATCCTTAATAATATCCTTAAGCAGGTAGAGCGGTGGTGCAAGGAGGTTGGTCTTTCTGTTAATCCAGAAAAGACGATTCTCGTTGCCTTCACTAGGAAAAGATCACTTAAATTTAATGAGGTAGTGTTCTATGGGAACACTTTAAGTTGCTCAAAGGAAGTGAAGTATCTTGGTGTCTACTTCGATGAGAGACTGTGTTGGAAGAGATACATGGATTATTGCATCAATAAGGCCAAAAAAGTTTTCTGGTCATGCAGAAACGCCATTGGCAAAACATGGGGACTTAGTCCAAAGGTGATCTGGTGGATATACAATATGGTGATCTGTCCTATGATCAATTATGGCAGTATAGCTTGGTGGTCAAGAACTATGACTGACATTGCCATGTCTGAATTAGCAAAACTGCAGAGAATTATCTGCATGACCATGACAGGTGTACTTACGACAATGCCTACATCTGCTATGGAACTGCTGTTGGGTATGTACCCACTGCATATGAATATTGAGGCAGAAGCATTGATCTGCTCACATAGGCTCATTTTACATGGGCAATGGCAAAGTTACTCGAGATATCTTACTTGGGGTAGGCTTAACTGTAAAATCAGCAAGCACCCAGTTTTTATCATGAAGAGTGATGGTATGCCTTTAAAACATGTATTTGACAAGTCATTCAGAATTAGTCTTCATTCTAGAGCTGACTGGAAGAATATTTCTGTGATGGAACTTGAGACAGGTATGACCTGGTTCACTGATGGTTCTAAGATAAATGCTGGAACAGGAGCTGGGGTTTGCTGCCCAGCTGATGGTACCTCTCTGTTTTACCCACTAGGCAGCTATACCACTGTCTTTCAAGCAGAGGTCTATGCAATACTTATGTGTAGTTATATCTGCATTGAAAGGAAGTATAGAGGCCTGTCTATCAATATTTACTCTGATAGTCAGGCAGCATTACTTGCCCTGGAGAAACATAAAATTACTTCCAGGATTGTTTGGGAGTGTTACTGCTCTTTGAACAGGCTTGCCAGAAATGGCAACAATGTTACTATACATTGGGTGCCAGGTCATACTGGTATCCCAGGTAATGAGCTTGCTGATAGTCTAGCAAGGAAAGGGTCGGTTACTCCCTTTGTTAGACCAGAACCAGCTATTAGCATTTCTAAGGACTGCATCAGAACTACTGTTTTTAAAATTCTAAGAGAGCAGCAGTATCAAGAATGGCTTGACTCAAGTGGACAGAGGCAAGCGAAAGAGCTCAACAGTAGCTGCCCTAGTAAAAGGACACAGGAACTCATTGGGCTCAGAAGGAATAGTCTACGAAATATGGTGGAACTGTTAACAGGGCACTGTAGACTTAATAGACACCTTTGCATTATGAAGGTAGTCAGTGATCCTCTTTATAGGGGTTGTAAGTACGAGGAAGAGACTGCTTCACATGTCCTTTGTAGATGTGAAGCATCACCTGGGTCGACATCTGATTGAGCCATAGGAAATCCAGGATATCTCTATCAAATGTCTGCTGAATTTTATGTCAGCTACTGGCCTGTTTAGGGACTAAGTGGGGATGATTTATCCTCTTTCATCTTTGGGGGACAGTACAATAGACCTCTGGTCGCGGTGCTTTGGATTTCGAGCCAACACCCCCCCCCCAATAATACAGTAATACAGTAAGGGATTCTAACCTATATTTACGGCAAGGTTCGAAGAAAACCCCGGAAAACTCCGAACGGTTAGGTCGACGAGCGCGACAGGGGTTTGAACCCAGCACCTCCCGTCTACCAGCTTTGGTCCTTGTAATCGGAATTGACTTTGAAATTCTCTTCTACGTACAATCGTTTTTTAATTCATCCACACGATGTTTGTTTAGACGTATAGGAAAGTTTCTACTCTCGGTTTTGTTTCTTATTCACCTGTTTAATTAACATTAGCTTCGAAATTTAATCAATTAAATTGAAAATCCCTTTTAATCATTTTTGCCTTCCCCGTAGACAGGTATAAATAATTTGACCATTGTTTTTTTGACCAGTTTAAGTTCTGATGGGAGTTTGATAAGTGGTTGTAATAATACTTTTTAATTATGATTTTCCATTTTTGTATTTCTCCAAATATATGATGTTCTTCGAAAAAGTTTACAGTAACTTAAAATGGTCACTTGCATCAGAATCTTTCAAAACTATGTTGGTGGTCAAGAAGGAAATTATATTTTCTTTTCTACATATAATTCGGAATAAAGACTTATTGTTTTATTTAAAGAATTTGCGGTTCCCGTCTCTCTCTCAACATGCATTTATTAGGTGAGATCTTTTCATGTTTTCTCCATTTTTAGTGACTGTTCACAGAACAGGCTTAAATGTTTTATTTAAGGGGTTATTGCCTCCATAACTGCGAGATAGAAATTATTTTTCACAATTGTTTTTACCTCACACATGATTATACTAAAACTCCGATTTTAAAATCCACATCACACGTGTCAGAACCTTATTCTGAAGATTTATAAAGATAACATAAAATATAAAATTTATCTAAAATTTTCACTCTATTTTCCGTTAGGGGATGCTTTAGACGCAAAAGAAAATTGCTTTGAATATGTACTACTTATTTTAACATCAGTTTATTTGTCATATATTAAAACAGAAAAAATCCATTTTACTTAAATTTGGCTGCCCTATAACCTCCCGGGGGTGCTAGAAAAAAAAATGTTTAATCTGTATCGCATTATTTTACCTTGGATTATGGTTATTATATGAGAAAACATTAAAAAAGTCCTTTTTAAACTTTTACTCATGCAATATTCCACCAGTGTGTGCTACCAGTATATATATTAAAAAGAACTATCATGTGAAAAGATTTATATTAAAAAAATTGACAGTGTTAAAATCTTATTCTGAAATTTAAAAAAAAAACATAAAATGTCAAATTTGATTATATTCAGTTATTCTATTTCCCGCCAGGCGATGATATAAACTCAAGAAAATTGTGTTGAATCAGTACCACGTATTTTTATCTTGAATACGACCATTATACTGTAAATGATAAAAGAAACACTTTTATTTAAATTTGGTTAATATATTCCTTGCTAGAGGACATTATCGGCGTAAAAGAAAGCAGAGTTTAAATTACCTTATTTAATTTTAAGTTGTAGTATAATCGCTATATTAGAAAACATAAAAATATTCATTTTAAAATTTTAATTTTGCAATTTTTCACCAGAGATGCTACCAGCGTAAATATACCAAAGTAAAAAAAAAATATATATATATATATATTAATATATATATATGAAAATGGTGGAAGCTTTTACTGAAGATTTGTGTGTAATTCGTTCGTGATAAGAAAGCTTTAATACGTTCAAAGTTTTAGTTAAAGATACGGTTCTACAAATAGAGATATATGAAGCATCATAAGTTAAATAAACATCCTAGAAAATCGCTCTTTCAACAGTAATTGGCGATAAAGTGTAATGCATCTGTAATTTTATTTTATATTGCCCTGTAAAAGAACTATAAATGTACATCTCGTATTTTCAAAGGAGAAAATGCCGCCAATAAGTCTTAAAAACATATACAAATTTCGTAGAGTTTCAAATAACATAATGACACTAAATTGCATTTTGAGTAATTACCGCCCATAGACATAGCGTAATCGAATTTATTGTGCACCCCTGAAAAATAACTATAAATTCCATATGCACCCTCTTCAAGAAAAAACTTTCTGCATGTGACTGTAATAACATACTAAAATTACATTACCGTCAGCGTTCTACAAACCCCGTAATTGACATATATTCGTTTATTTTGAGCTGTCCTGTAAAATAACTGTAAATGCTATATGTACTCTCTTTAATAAAGCATGCTATAGGTTGTAACAACAAACTAAAAGTACATTATTGTTAGCGTTCTGTAAAGACCGCATTTAACATATATTCTTTTCATATAGTCGTATTCATATGTGCGGCCCTGTAAAATAGCTATAAGTGCTATATATACCCTCTTCAAGATGTTGTAGGTGACTGTAACAATACACCATATTTATATTACCGTCAGCAGTCTACAAATCCCGCATTTAATATATATATATATATTTCTTTAATCAGCCGTTTCATAAAACCGTTTTAAAAAATCATTTTACAAATTCGTTTCAAAAATCGTTTCATTAGAAGTTTATATGTAGGATAGATATACATAAAGATTTACAAAATTTATCATATATATTTAATTTTTTTATTATTTTATGAAATTAATTTATCAATTTAATCTTTTATATATAATGCAATATTTTTTAACTTAAATTTTGTTCTATAAAATATAGATTAATAAGAGATCTTCGACATTTTTGAGATAAGTAATGAATTTTCACTTAAATAATTGTATTAAACTTTGTGCCAATATATTAAAATATGTATAGCCAACGGGATAAAAAGCACAACTTAATATTAAGCGTAGACTGCAGACAGCTGTCTGCTGTCTTGTTAATCCAGTTGTCTATCTGTATTTTAATTAATTTACTTTAAAGTTATACTGAAAATTTCAATTAAAATATCATTAATACTTGGGGAAAGAAAATCGGAGTTACTGTGTTAATATGAATATCGTACACATTGTTCTGTTAAGCAATGCAACATGTAAAATAAATATAATGCCTATGATTGGATCGTATAAGTAGTCAGTAATAAATTTACGAATTACTGTATAAAAATTAGGCAGATGTAGAAATAGTAATCAGATGTTTATATATTAAAAATATAATAATTCTAATAAAAATTAAAACTCAAGTTGTAAAATAAATTTTAACTTTAAATATGTGAAAAGTTATAAAATAATTACTAAATCTAAATATAGATTTTACTAGCTGTTACCTTGACTTAAGCTATTAAGAAACAAAACTTTTATTTGTTCATTTATAGTACAGTTTGATAGAGAAATTTGGCCATTATGATCAACAGAAATTAAAATGTTCTCTAGTCACAATACTACTAAAAAAGAGAGCATTAGAATCATTGCAGAGATTGACCATTGAACTCAAATAATGTTCGGGTTATTCATTTTCGTTTGTTAGTTCTTGAACTCCGGGCCTCTTATCATGGTGCTATGTGTGGCTCTGGCAGCTTAAATACAATCCCACTCTAGGTTACATTATATTTCGTAATATAGTTATCATCTGGCACGTCTACTATAGTTTTCTATCTGTGGATTCCAGCAGATTAAATACAGTGAAAAATGTAAGAAATTATTTGGACACAAAGAACAGTGTTTAACTTTCATATTTAAAAGAAATGTGAATAATAAAAAAGTGGGTTTTTAAAGCTGAATTGTTTGAATAAAATTAAAATACCGTTATTTTTACTGTCTTTTCCTTTTATATACCAGTTGCAATCATGTAACCATAACCCTGGAAAAAATTCGATGTACAGGGTTTAAAAAAATGTTTGGTAACATTTATGCTGTTACATAAAAACAGTTTACATTCATGGGAATCACCTCATTCAGTAATAATTTTCAACGTACTCACACTGAAATTCTTAGAAAAATATAGAACAAACTGTAATAAATATACACACTTATCAGAATATAATTATTCAAGTATGGGTGTAAGTAATTTAAGAATTGTACGTACTATACCTTTTGCACACTTTAAGAAAAAAAAAATTCAATAAGAAAATGGAAAATGTACCAGTTAAATGCAAAGTTACCGTTTATGCTCCGTTTCCTCCATTTTCCTCCGGTAATTCTCCATTTTCACGACGGACATTATCCTCTTTTTAAAACGGGAAATTTCTGTTTTCAGAATTAAACGTGAGCAATAGCACACTATTTAAAAGAAATAATAATTATATATACTGATGCATATCTATACTGAACGGGTATTTGTATTGAATATTATCACAACCGTTTTTATCGCCTTGTCTTCGTTCCGAATCCTTCTTCTATCGAATGTCTGTACTCACCAGTTGCAATCATGTAACCATAACCCTGGAAAAAATTCGATAACTGGTAGAAAAATAATCCTCTTGTTTTCATCCAATGAAATCTTCCTAATCTTCCGTAATCGGGTTCATAGATTAGTTTGATGTCAAACATTAGAAGTTTTTGCAACGATATGGTTACAAATGTACCAGAGTTGACTAAAAAACGAACGCGCCAAACTACGTTCCATTAAATAATGTCAAATGACAAAGTTAAATTTTATTTTATAGATCTTTTACCAACAAAACTCCTTGAGTATGAAAAATAAAGTTAGTTATGCAAAATGTTTAGTAATAATATTTTTGTTGAATATTTGAAGAGAAGATTTTTTTACATTTCTCTAATGAGCATAATGAAACGGGGAAATAAATATTCTTGCTATGTATTTTATTTTCAAGATTACATTATTCTTCAGTCTGTTGTAACCCTATAACGAACCTACAAACCCCATAAACCCTAAAATGAACATAATCGTTAATTTGTGGCTAAGTTTAGAGACTAGGGATGTGCGTCTGCCGAAATTGCTTTATAATGATCGAAATTTTATCTAACCTGAATTCCAGCTACACTGTAAAAAAAAATATGTAATACTACTAGAAAATCTCTAGGCAACTAGGATTCCATAAATTTTTCTAGTAACCAACACAGCTTCTTCTTAAGTAAGAATACTGCATTAAACTTAGTAAACAACAAATAGACTTCCTTAGTGAACCTACTAAGAAATCGTTTGTAGCCATTACAGGTGCTTTTTTAGTAATGTATACTAAGAAATGGTTAGTAGTATTACAGATACTTCTTTTGTATCTTCAATAAGAAACGGTTAGTAGTATTACAGATACTTCTCTTGTATCGTCACCAAGGAATGGTTAGTAGTATTACAGATACTTCTCTTGTATCTTCACAAAGAAATTGTTAGTAGCCTTTACAGGTCCTTTTTTAGTTTGTTTACAAAGAAATTGTTAGTAGTATTACAGATACGTCTCTTGTAGATTCACTAAAAAATTGTTAGTAGTATTACAGATACGTCTCTTGTAGATTCACTAAAAAATTGTTAGTAGGTGTTACAAGTGTTTTTTCAGTATGTATAGTAAGAAATGGTTAGTACTATTACAGATATTTCTCTTGTATCTTTGCTAAGAAAATATGTGTAACCATTGCAGGTGTTTTTCTTGTATGTTTACTAAGAGACTTTAGTAGAATTACAAAAACTTCTTTTGTATGTTCACTTTCACAATGCTAGAATATTTATAAGAAAACATCTGTAACACTACTAAGAAACTGTAGTAATGTTACAGGTACTTTTCTCATAATTTACACTTGAGTTTTAAATGGGATAGCATTTTATCTTTCATCCAAATATTCTGCAGCAACTTCTGAATGTCTTTCGTAATATTTTATGCTACAAAATTATAATATATATATATATATATATATATATATATATATATATATATATATATATATATATAATTATATAGTAAAATATAATGTAATTAATTATAATATATATAATATCAATTACAATTATAAACATTAAAATTTTTTATACCAAATACAGAGGCATTCTTTAAATATAACTTCCATTTGAGTTTTTTATCCCTGTTAATTTTTTATTTTATAATATAAAGATCTAATTCTTTAATAAGTGCATCTGTATTTAGAATACAACTATTTTAATGCTAATAATTATATTTATACTAAATTATTTTTCTAGCATAATATATTATATAAAGACAAAGAAATATTTGGCTTACTTTATTTCTTATTCTTTTAAACTGCTCTAATTAGCATTCTCAATCTATCTGTTCAAAATTAAAATTCTATACCATTTAAAAAAAAGTGTACATTCATCTAGATTACCTGAAATATTTCTTCAAGTGTAACTTGACACTTAAAAACTAGACAAGACATTCATGTTAAATATAAACTGAAGACTTTTTCAAATAACCTATTTTCTTCTTTTCAAACAAAATTTAATAAGTTTTTTCAAGCTAGAAGACACTGTCCTGCTTCACTGACTGCAAATCCCAGCAACACGATACAGAACGCAAAACTAACACAACTTTTGAATGCATAAAATGTGTTTATAATGTGTTTTGTGGTGTTCTCGTATGGTAAAATAAATTCTTCATTGAAGTTTCAATTAACAATCTGTATTTTTTGATTTTGTAATTTGTAGAATTTACAAATTGTTGAAGAATCAATTGAAGAATCAATTAACCCTACGAAATTGTGTATATAAGCATTTAAGGTGGTTCTCAATTGACCTACTCAACAATGTGAAATTTAACAGTTTTAGTTTTTCCACACAAAAAATAAAAGTACTATATTAGGCAGATAAAATTTCTTTCTTTCTTAATATGCTTTAACATGCCAGTATAGGCAACAGATAATGGAAATGATGAGCGGCAACACAAACTAAAGAAAGAGTGGTACTTTTCGGTTATCCGGGCGCCAGTCATACATAAATATATATGTATATACATACATACATGTATGTATATATACATGTAAATACTATTATATGTGTGTATATATATATATATATATATCACTGGCACCCGGCTAACCGAAAAGTACCAAAATATTATTAAAGTAATAATATTGCTTGCAAATGAAAATTACTGAGTAGAAGGTTGAAGGTATATAAGTCTGTATCAATTTATGTACTGGGTGTCAAAATATATTGTTTCCAGACGGAAGACATTAAACGGGTTTTCTGAGAAATGCTGAATTTGGTTTGGGGGTAAATTTAAGTACTCCAAAAGTTTTAAACATATACTTATGAACAGTTTTCTTTTTACATTTATATATATATATATATATATATATATATATATATATGTAGAAGCACTATGAATTAAATGTTGAAATGTATGCTGAATGTTTTTGAGTTTTTAGATAGCAAAAAAGAAATTGTACGAAAATTTAGCCTTTTTAGAAAAAAATTGGCAAATTTCATTCAGATTTTTCAAAACTTATAGTTCATTGCATAGTAAAAGTGTCAGACCTCCATGACACATTCAGAAGAAATTGAAATTTACTTTGTATAACTGAATGCAAAATAATTTTTTTTATGTAAACATCAAATTTTTGCACGGTTACTCCTCAAAATTGCAAATTTTATAAATATTAATAGAAATAATCTACAATTTTACAGTTTTAGAAATAGAATTTACACACAAACAATATAAGTATATTAGGCAAATACTATTTTCTTCTTTACAAAAATAAGCTTTTAACATGCCAGTATAGATGACAGATAATGGAAATGATGGGCGGCAACACAAATTAAAAAATCAACACAAACAACTAAAGAAATTTTATTAAAGTAATAATATTGCTTGCAAATGAAAATTACTGAGTAGAAGGTTGAAGGTATATAAGTCTGTATCAATTTATGTACTGGGTGTCAAAATATATTGTTTCCAGACCAAAGACATTAAACGTTTTTTTTGAGAAACGTTTAATTTGGTTTGGGAGTAAATTTCAGTACTTCAAAAGTTTTACACATATTCTTATAAAGAGTTTTCTTTTTTATATATATGTAGAGGCACTATGAATTAAATGTTGAAATGTATGCTGAATGTTTTTGAGTTTTTAGACAGTTAAAAGAAATCGTATGAAAATTGTGATTTTTCAGACAAAAATTGGCAAATTTCATTCATATTTTTCAAAACTTACAGTTCATTGAATAGTAAGTGTCAAAACTACATGGCATTCAAAAGAAATTAAAAAATACTTAGTATAACCCAGCACAAAATCAGTACTTTTTATGTAAACATCAAATTTCTGTATGGTTATTCCTCAACATTGCCAATTTTATAAATAATAATAGAAATAATCGTGAATTTAACAGTTTTTGTGTTAGATTTCGCACAAAATATATAAATAAACTGTATTAGGCAGATACTATTTCTTGCATTACAAAAATATGCTTTAACATACCAGTATAGACGACAGATAATGGAAATGATGGGTGGCACAACACAAATTAAAAACATCAACACAAACAACTAAAGAAATTTTATTAAAGTAATAATACTGCTTGCAAATGAAAATTACTGAGTAGAAGGTTGAAGATATAAAGTCTGTATCAATTTATGTACTGGGTGTGAAAATATATTGTTTTGAGACCAAAGACATTAAACAGGTTTTTTGAGAAACGTTGAATTTGGTTTGGGAGTAAATTTCAGTACTTCAAAAGTTTTACACATATTCTTATAAAGAGTTTTTTTTTTTTTTTTATGTAGAGGCATTATGAATTAAATGTTGAAATGTATGCAGAATGTTTTTGAGTTTTTAGACAGTTAAAAAGAAAATACATGAAAATTGAGCTGTTTCAGACAAAAATTGGCAAATTTCTTTCTTTTTTTTTCAAAACTTACAGTTGATTGAATAGTAAGTGTCAGAACTACATGGCACTCAAAATAAATAAAAATATATTTAGTATAACCGAGCACAAAATCATTACTTTTAATGTAAACATCAAATTTCTGTATCATTATTCCTCAAAATTGCCAATTTTATAAATAATAATAGAAATAATCCTAAATTTAACAGTTTTAGTGTTAGATTTTGCACACAAAAAATATAAATAAACTATATGAGGCAGATACTATTTCTTGCATTACAAAAATGTGCTTTAACATGCCAGTATAGACGACAGATAATGGAAATGATGGGCGGCACACAACACAAATTAAAAACATCCAACACAAACAGCTAAAGAAATTTTATTAAAGTAATAATATTGCTTGGAAATGAAAATTACTGAGTAGAAGGTTGAATGTATATAAGTCTGTATCAATTTATGTACTGGGTGTAAAAATATATTGTTTCCAGATCAAAGATATTAAACTTTTTTTTTTTAAAAAACGCTGAATTTGGTTTGGAAGTAAATTTCAGTACTTCAAAAGTTTGACGCATATTCTTATGACGAGTTTTTTTTAATATTATGTAGAGGCACTATGAATTAAATGTATGCTGAATGTTTGTGAGTTTTTAGACAGTTAAATAGAAAATGTATGAAAATTGTGCTTTTTCAGACAAAAATTGGCAAATTTCTTTCTTTTTTTTTTCAAAACTTGCAGTTCATTGAATAGTAAGTGTCAGAACTACATGGCATTCGAAAGAAATTAAAATACACTTCGCATTTTTTCTCGATTGACCGACGAACTTTGCGTTTTCTAAACGACTGATCAACGAACTTTGCATTTTTTCCGCAACTGATCGACGAACTTTGCATTTTTTCCGCAACTGATCGACGAACTTTGCATTTTTTCCGCGATTGACCAACGAACTTTGCTTTTTTTCCGCGATTGACCGACGAACTTTGCGTTTTTTCCACGATCGATCGACGAACTTTGCGTTTATTCCACGATTGACCGACGAACTTTGCATTTTTTCTCGATTGACCGACGAACTTTGCGTTTTTTAAACGACTGATCAACGAACTTTGCATTTTTTCCGCAACTGATCAACGAACTTTGCATTTTTCCGCGATTGACCGACGAACTTTGCATTTTTTTTTCACGATCGATCGGCAAAATTTGCTTTTGTTCCACGGTCTATCGACAAAATTTGTGTTTTTTCCGCGATCGATCGACGAAATTCGCTTAATTTCTCCTTTTTGTTTCTTTTGACAGATTGACAAATACCGTAATATTTTTTTACCTGTGTCTGACTGACAAATTTAGATTTTCTTCTCTGCGTTCGACTGATGAATTTCACAATTTATCCCTGCGACCGACTGATGAATTTCACAATATTTTTCCGCAACTGATTGACGAATTTCGCAATATTTCCTGATGAGCAATCAATGAACTTCATGTTTTTTTCCCTTGACTGAATGACGAACTTCGCGAATTTTTCCGTAACCGATTGGTGAATTATTCGGTTTCTTCTGGTGACAGATTAATGAAATTCACTTTTTTTTCTCGCACCTCACTGAAAAATTTCAAGTTTTTTTCCGCAAATGACTGACGAATTTCGTGTTATTTTCTTGCGACCGATTAACAAACTTCACCATTTTTTCCCGCGACTGATCGACGAATTTAGCTTTTTTTTTTTCTATGAACATAGACATAGATAAGGACTTCTAATAAAATAGTCTTTTCAATAAGAAAATTGTTTCTCGAAAAATGTTTAAAATACAATGCCTGTGTAGAACAGTTGTATTAGTTCATCTACCTCTTCAAATCATCTGCTTGACAGCCATCGTCTGGTAGGTATAATAGATTTATTATATGGTATTTATTCGCATTGTTGTTTGTAGGTGGCGTTACCTTAGCACAGTTGTACACTGGCTGCCATGAATCGATATTAACATCGAACACATCGATATTAACACTGAAATCGATATTAACATTATTTCGTTAGAAATCCTTCTCTATTTCTGTTCATGCGTAAGACGAATTTCATTATCTTATTCCCTCAACCAATTGACTAAATTCACATTTTTTTCGAACAACAAATAGACTTATTTACAGATTTTTTTTCCTGTGACCGAAAAGAGGGAAAAGAACAAAAAAGGGCAGTAAGAGCCACCGGTCACTACACCCTGTTAAATTGGCCTACAGTCAGCACTTAACAAAAATGAGATTAGAAGAGCTGCAAATATCTTATTACTTTTACTCCTTAAGGTAAAGGAGTAAACCTTTTTAACCCTTGTGAAAAAGGCTTCAGCATCCCTCAATCAAATAAAATCTAAATTGAGAAATTTATTTAACAACCTAATTGTTAAGAGTCCCTTACACATTTAATGGAACTTGAAAAATACACTGTATATATAAAACTTAACTTTCTTCCCTTTCTTATAATAAAAATAAACATTTTACACAATCATTCTCAGTTGACTTAAATTTTTCAATGGTATTTTGTCATGTCTGCATTCATGTAATTCTTTAAATAGCATGTAAAATAATAGTGGGGTTTAAAAAAATTTTTTTCTCCCTC
This sequence comes from Maratus michaelseni, assembly GCA_963931845.1. NCBI lineage: Eukaryota > Metazoa > Arthropoda > Arachnida > Araneae > Salticidae > Maratus > Maratus michaelseni. The sequence goes on along the minus strand of OZ007593.1, from coordinate 301,505,000 downwards.
CCAAACATTACAACTCCCCTCCATTTAAAAATGTTGGTAAGGAGACTCCCCTCCTTGGAAAAATTGAATTTCAAGCCCTGTACTTTTGGCTCGGCATTAGTTACCAGGGAAATTGGCATATGATCACTTTCTGCACCGAAACCGTTGATCAAAAAATACATACATTTGCCAAATTACATGTTACATTGGTTGTTAGATTATACATTTATTGCCAAGCTTGGTGAAACGATCCAGAAGTAGAATTAAACCCAAAAATAGAATTATCCATTCATGAAATTTTAAGAAAACTTAGTAATATCATATTGAAAGTTACTAAATTAAGCCCTTTAAGTCGCCAAACTTATGTTTATATGTTTGCGTGAGTGTAAAGCATCTGTTCCCAAAATTCAATAAACTTACCTTTCCATAAAAAAAAATATAAATTTACTTTTTTATTTAACTTGATGAAAATTTGGTTATTAAAATGGAATACTTTTGTATGTAGACCATTATTCTTCTCAAGAACACATGTATTTTTTTTTTAGATGCCCGTATTTTTTTTTTTTTTTATTGCATTGAAATTTTATTCTCATTATACGTTTTCATGCACTTTCTTGTGGAAGACCCACTGAAACATCTGCATATCATTTCCTCCTAAAGTTGAAGCGTTGGCATAATGATGGAACACTGTTAATCCAGTTCAAATATTAACTAAGAGATGGGCAAGCTAATAATAGTAACACAGGAGATGTATAGGGGAGGGTTGATTCCAATTTGCTGAGACGTACAATCAGGAAGCCACATTTTTTATATATGTTCGCAACGCTTTTTGCCAGTAATCAAATTAGTTTGATATTTCATACTTTAAGAAAGGCACAATCGAATTTGTTTAATATTTCGTCTTCACGGGCAGCAGTTTTCAATTTTAAAATATCAAAATACCGAATACCGTTCGGAGAGCAGCTCCGCACTTACGGTTTGTTTTCAACGGATACTGCGAGCCTGTTGTAATACACTTATATAAAATGTTTTTTAATTACTTAATTTTCATATTGAAATCTGATGTTTAAAGAGTAAAAAGAATTTTAGATTTCTTATTCCAATAAAGTTTCTTTTTTTTCATATGCAATATATTGGACAGTAATCTTGTGACGTCATAGCAAGTAAAATGCGTCATGATCGTTTGTTTACGCTTTACATTCACGAAGGTTTTTTCGCTATCTCTCTTTTATAGTCACGTTATTTTATTGTCACACTTATGAGCTCATAAAGCAAATTAATGAAAACGAATATATATTCTTTCATTATTTAATAATTAATTAATGAAAAATTTGATAAAAGTCTGATTTGCAAAATTTAAATGACAAATTTTCTGAATACTAAAAATTAACATTAAAATCAAGAAATAAAAGCATATTTAAGTAAAATAAGTTTAATTTACATAATTTATAAACAAACCACAATTTAAATACTTGAAATTTCACTCATTTTTATAGACATTGGCTATAACTTAATTTGTTTAAACGTTATATTTCTAATAAATTCGATAATTAACACAAATGAATGAATATTCCGGAAACGCATTTTGTCACCCATTCTCAAACACCTGTTAATGCAATAAAACAGATTGAAAACACATCTGGACACTTAAGCGTTTATAATGTGTTGTATTATGAGTAAAATATGTTTCGGGGATTTGCAGTGTGGCGTTGGACTGACTCTGACTTTGATTCCTTACGGTTACGGAAGTGAAAGGACAGAGAAGAACGCTTGCGCAATAAGCATTCAGTTACAGGTATTTTCTTTGTAAAATTACTAGCAGCGATTAATTACAGATGATTTCCTAGTAAATGCTACAATATCTGTAATGATACTAAGTATTTTTTAGTAAAATCACATACTTTTTTTACAGTATACTTTTTTCTTATCTAAACGAAAATGATATGATCTGAAATATTTTTTCTTGGCCACCATTGACATTTCAAATTTTTTTGTCGTACATTGCAAGTATTGCTTTTTTAGTGATAGTAAAATAACTGCAAATGAAAAATATATAATAGTAAATCTTCTTTTGCCCGTTTGCTTCATAATGAAAAACCAGAAATTTACTAATCGCTGAATACAAATTTCGTGTACTATTCTGGAATTGGATCCACGGTCCTGAATTCCCTTCAAATATAAAAGGAACAATTTCTAACAATATAGTAAATACGCCAATTAGCGGGTGAACCGATTTCAGAAGATTAGTTCAATATTTTTTTAAAACGTTCAAAAAGATGATAAGATATGCATAAAAAAAAACGAAAATGAAACGAATGTTTTTTTAAAATGTGTGTTAATAATTTGTATGTGGCAGACATTTACACTAAATTTTAAATATTTGACTCATCTTTTATAATATTAACTGTTATTTATATAGCTTACATTAGTATAAAAAAAACCCTCCAAAAATGTCGTAAACTTCCAAAAACAACATTGTTGTAAACGTCGCTCGAACCAATGTCACGCTTATGCCTTTTTGGTTTAAAATAAAATTATTTGGCGGCAAACGTAAAATCAAAATCGTAAATAAACAAATAACATGTAACTCCCACATACAGTCATTTTTTGCACTTTCCAACCTAGTTGAAAAGTGCTTATGACTTCGGTTTGTCTGGCCGTCTGTCCGTGCTCTAACTCCCGTAAATATGCTCGGATTGCTCTGCAATTTTTATATGTTATTGTCGTTATCTATGGCACGTTCCCTATTTCAACTGAAGTGTGTAGCACTTATAGTTTTCTTACAGGGACACTCAAAAGAATTCCGTTACATTACGGTCTATGGGGAAAAATCATTTGCGGTTTATTTTCAAAATGTTTCACTATTGTAAACGCATTGAAATTTATATAGATCACTAAGATGCATTAGAAGAAGCTTAATATGGAATAGTAGGTGTATAGCACTTAGAGTTACTTTACAGGGACAGTCAAAATAATTCCGTTACATTACGTCTATGGAGAAAAATCGTCTGCGGCTTATTTAAATAATGTTCCACTATTTTAAACGCATTGAAGTTTATATATATTACTAAGTTGCATTACAAGAGGCTTACTACAGAATAGTGTGTGTATAGCAGTCATCGTTCATTTACAGGGACACACAAAAGAATTCTCTACTGTCTGTTAACAATAATTCCTGGAAGTTCGTTTTAAGTTACTGAACGCGATTTTAATCTTAACTAGCTTTTTGTCTATTACGTGGTGTGTATAAATTCTGTAGATCCTATACAGGGCAGCACAAAAGTTCGCGAACACATTTCCGTTTTTTGACAGAAACTCCAGAAGGAGAATTTAAACTGTGCTACGCGTTTCCTAACTAAACTAAAATTTAGCATCCTATGTATATATACAAATCTATAGATCATATACAGGGCTACATAAAAGTATTCGGATATTTTTCCGAATATTGTATATATTGAAAATTCCTGAAATTACGTTTTTAAATATGTTATGCGTTTTCCAAATTGTTTACTTAGATGTCATCTTTCAGCTTATTAAACGGTAATGATTTGTAAAATTATTTTAGAAGCGTTGGAAAGTGCTACATAATCTATGCTTGACGCATGATTTTTCGTTCTTGTTATAATTACATCTGCTATTATGGAGGAGCTAGAAAAAAAATATGTTACTAAGATTTTATCTAATAAATTTTTCAGATGCATTTTTCTTAAACTGACGCAAACGAGAAATCGCCAAATATAGTTTCAATTGCAATATTTCACATTGAATATTTTTTTAAATATTGCGAACAATCCCTTTCACGTTTAAATTAAATATTTTCGTTTTATAACATTATATTATCTGTCATCGTTTTTTTTTTTTATTATTTTTTAATTTTAAATAAATTAATAAGTTTTTCTTTTATTTTTCGAAGTGTTTGTATTATTTTCTAAATAATATAGTAATTTCAATCATTTCACCAACGATAATATTCACCAAAAAAAAAAGACCAATGGTAACCTTTTCGTCCAAAATAACAGAACCTTCCATCATAATTCTATAACTAATCTAAGTACAACAATATGTTATATACTAAAACCTTCCCTGAAAAATTATCTATCTAACATTGCAAGTGCCATCAAAATCCATTCAGCAGGACTCGCGTTATAAGCAGCCGGCACGAAATTTCCGTTTGTATTTTATACATATAGTAGAATATTTTTGAAAATGCTCGTTTTATTTCGAATATGGTATCATTATTTTTTCCAGCGAAATATATTTTTAATAACGTAAATCTTGCCAAATTTCTTTTCCTGGTAATCGTTGCTTGAATTTCGGCAGAAAATTCTCATCTGTATGGAACTTATATTAAAGCTTATTAATCAACATCGATAAAAAAGTTTTCAGTTTTTAAATTTAAGTATGATGTCATTAATCATCTACTTTCATTACTTACTGATATTTATGCTCCTTGTATTATTACAAATATTTGAAAATGTGTGTTTTATTTCAAATATAACGTCATATTTTTTCATGTGAAATATTTTCTTATGAATATAATTCTTGTTCATTTTTTTACCTTCTAATTATGCCGCAATTTCCCATAGAAAGTCTCTTCTCAACGTAACCGATATTCGTACTTCATGTTTAATAACTAGCAAACATTCCATTTTTTCGTTTATAATTCTACTTCATATTTATCTTTTTTGAATCTTTTTATTTTTTATTTTTCACGTGGAAATCGTTTAAGTGTAAATAAATCGCTGTGAATAAATTATTATTTTTGGTTTTAAAGTCAGGCAACGATAAAAAAATATAAAAAAATATATATATAAGAAAAAAAGTCTATTAATTCTCTAGGAAAATACTGAAATTTAAAATTATTTGAATAAAAAATAAAACATAGCCTATGTTCCTTTCGGGGTTATAATTCATTTATACACAAATATTAAGAGGCATTATATCATCCATTTTGACGCTGACTTCATCCATAAACATTCACACATACAATGAACATTTATAGTTTTATATTAGGATAGGATAATGGATGATTTTACGTAATGCAGATGCAAAATTACTGAACATATTTTTTATTTCGAAACAAAAAAAAAATCTGCTGAAAATAGAAAAGAAATTCCATTTTCAAATAGTAAGTATGTTGTACAGGGTTTAAAAAATGTTTGGTAACATTTATGCTGTTACATAAAAACAGTTTACATTCATGGGAATCACCTCATTCAGTAATAATTTTCAACGTACTCACACTGAAATTCTTAGAAAAATATAGAACAAACTGTAATAAATATACACACTTATCAGAATATAATTATTCAAGTATGGGTGTAAGTAATTTAAGAATTGTACGTACAATACTATTGCACACTTTAAGAAAAAAAAATTCAATAAGAAAATGGAAAATGTACCAGTTAAATGCAAAGTTACCGTTTATGCTCCGTTTTCCCCAAAACTTCAGTTTTCCTCCATTTTCCTCCGGTAATTCTCCATTTTCACGACGGAGATTATCCGCTTTTTAAAACGGGAAATTTATGTTTTCAGAATTAAACGTGAGCAATAGCACACTATTTAAAAGAAATAATAATTATATATACTGATGCATATCTATACTGAACGGGTATTTGTATTGAATATTATCACAACCGTTTTTATCGCCTTGTCTTCGTTCCGAATCCGTCTTCTATCGAATGTCTGTACTCACCAGTTGCAATCATGTAACCATAACCCTGGAAAAAATTCGATAACTGGTAGAAAAATAATCCTCTTTTTTTCATCCAATGAAATCTTCATAATCTTCCGTAATCGGGTCCATAGATTAGTTTGATATCAAACATTAGAAGTTTTTGCAACGATATGGTTACAAATGTACCAGAGTTGACTAAAAAACGAAACCGCCAAACTACGTTCCATTAAATAATGCCAAATGACAAAGTTAAATTTTATTTTATAGATCTTTTACCAACAAAACTCCTTGAGTATGAAAAATAAAGTTAGTTATGCAAAATGTTTAGTAATAATATTTTTGTTGAATATTTGAAGAGAAGATTTTTTTGCATTTCTCTAATGAGCATAATGAAACTTAGAAATAAATATGCTTGATATGTATTTTATTTTCATGATTACATTATTCTTCAGTCTGTTGTAACCCTATAACGAACCTACAAACCCCATAAACCCTAAAATGAACATAATCGTTAATTTGTCACTAAGTTTAGAGACTAGGGCTGTGCGTCTGCCGAAATTGCTTTATAATGATCGAAATTTTATCTAATCTGAATTCCAGGTACTTTTTTCTTATCTAAACGAAAATGATATGATCTGAAATATTTTTTCTTGGCCACCATTGACATTTCAAACTTTTTTGTCGTACATTGCAAGTATTGCTTTTTTAGTGATAGTAAAATAACTGCAAATGAAAAATATATAATAGTAAATCTTCGTTTGCCCGTTTGCTTCATAATGAAAAACCAGAAATTTACTAATCGCTGAATACAAATTTCGTGTACTATTCTGGAATTGGATCCACGGTCCTGAATTCCCTTCAAATATAAAAGGAACAATTTCTAACAATATAGTAAATACGCCAATTAGCGGGTGAACCGATTTCAGAAGATTAGTTCAATATTTTTTTAAAACGTTCAAAAAGATGATAAGATATGCAAAAAAAAAACGAAAATGAAACGAATGTTTTTATAAAATGTGTGTTAATAATTTGTATGTGGCAGACATTTACACTAAATTTTAAATATTTGACTCATCTTTTATAATATTAACTGTTATTTATATAGCTTACATTAGTATAAAAAAAAACCCTCCAAAAATGTCGTAAACTTCCAAAAACAACATTGTTGTAAACGTCGCTCGAACCAATGTCACGCTTATGCCTTTTTGGTTTAAAATAAAATTATTTGGCGGCAAACGTAAAATCAAAATCGTAAATAAACAAATAACATGTAACTCCCACATACAGTCATTTTTATAATTACATCTGCTATTATGGAGGAGCTAGAAAAAAAATATGTTACTAAGATTTTATCTAATAAATTTTTCAGATGCATTTTTCTTAAACTGACGCAAACGAGAAATCGCCAAATATGGTTTCAATTGCAATATTTCACATTGAATATTTTTTTAAGTATTGCGAACAATCCCTTTCACGTTTAAATTAAATATTTTCGTTTTATAACATTATATTATCTGTCATCGTTTTTTTTATTATTTTTTAATTTTAAATAAATTAATAAGTTTTTCTTTTATTTTTCGAAGTGTTTGTATTATTTTCTAAATAATATAGTAATTTCAATCATTTCACCAACGATAATATTCACCAAAAAAAAAGACCAATGGTAACCTTTTCGTCCAAAATAACAGAACCTTCCATCATAATTCTATAACTAATCTAAGTACAACGATATGTTATATACTAAAACCTTCCCTGAAAAATTATCTATCTAACATTGCAAGTGCCATCAAAATCCATTCAGCAGGACTCGCGTTATAAGCAGCCGGCACGAAATTTCCGTTTGTATTTTATACATATAGTAGAATATTTTTGAAAATGCTCGTTTTATTTCGAATATGGTATCATTATTTTTTCCAGCAAAATATATTTTTAATAACGTAAATCTTGCCAAATTTCTTTTCCTGGTAATCGTTGCGTGAATTTCGGCAGAAAATTCTCATCTGTATGTAACTTATATTAAAGCTTATTAATCAACATCGATAAAAAAGTGTTCAGTTTTTAAATTTAAGTATGATGTCAAACATTCCATTTTTTCGTTTATAATTCTACTTCATATTTATCTTTTTTTGAATCTTTTTATTTTTTATTTTTCACGTGGAAATCGTTTAAGTGTAAATAAATCGCTGTGAATAAATTATTATTTTTGGTTTTAAAGTCAGGCAACGATAAAAAAATATAAAAAAATATATATATAAGAAAAAAAGTCTATTAATTCTCTAGGAAAATACTGAAATTTAAAATTATTTGAATAAAAAATAAAACATAGCCTATGTTCCTTTCGGGGTTATAATTCATTTATACACAAAGATTAATAGGCATTAAATCATCCATTTTGACGCTGACTTCATCCATAAACATTCTCACATACAATGAACATTTATAGTTTTATATTAGGATAGGATAATGGATGATTTTACGTAATGCAGATGCAAAATTACTGAGCATATTTTTTATTTCGAAAAAAAAAAATTCTGCTGAAAATAGAAAAGAAAATCCATTTTCAAATAGTAAGTATGTTGTACAGGGTTTTAAAAAATGTTTGGTAACATTTATGCTGTTACATAAAAACAGTTTACATTCATGGGAATCACCTCATTCAGTAATAATTTTCAACGTACTCACACTGAAATTCTTAGAAAAAATATAGAACAAACTGTAATAAATATACACACTTATCAGAATATAATTACAAGTATGGGTGTAAGTACTTTAAGAATTGTACGTACTATACCTATTGCACACTTTAAGAAAAAAAAAATTGAATAAGAAAAGGGAAAATGTACCAGTTTAATGCAAAGTTACCGTTTATGCTCCGTTTTCCCCAAAACTTCAGTTTTCCTCCATTTTCCTCCGGTAATTCTCCATTTTCACGACGGAGATTATCCGCTTTTTAAAACGGGAAATTTCTGTTTTCAGAATTAAACGTGAGCAATGGCACATTATTTAAAAGAAATAATAATTATATATACTGATGCATATCTATACTGAACGGGTATTTGTATTGAATATTATCACAACCGTTTTTATCGCCTTGCCTTCTTCCGAATCCTTCTTCTATCGAATGTCTGTACTCAACTCTAGAGGATGAATCTATGTACTTAACGCCAACTTCCCACATCCAACGACTTGGGTATAGGCAAAAAGATCAATTACGAAGTTTGAACTGGAAATTTTACGTTTTCTCTCAATTGAAAATACGCCTTTCCGGTTGTCTGATTACAGTTTATTCCCCAAAAAATTTCGACTTCCACTCAAGATAGAATGTTTCTTTTTAAAGACAGAAATGTCACACAGTGTAATAGTTATAGTAAATGATATAGTAAATGTAGATGTAGTCGATATAGTAGATATAGTAAATGTAATAGTTACTTGCAACAGTGAGTGTAAAATAAAACAAGAGCTGTCACAAATAAAGAAACAGGAAAAAAAAATGTTGGTATACATTTTATTCACTGTGTTCAGATGCAGTCTCTCTTTCTAGAAATATTGCAAAGTTGCTATTCCTACACTCATTTTCTTGCAAATAAAACACCCATATATATACGGAACTTTTTTATAGTGTAAAGTCCTGTCCACCCCAATTAATTACAGAACGGCGACAGCCATAGTCAGAAATGTTGTGTGTACAGTAAAGGGTATATGTGCTACGCGATGAGATCGTTTAGCGCCACCTATCGGTGACCAGTGTATTAACGTTCATTTCATCAAAACTGTACGAGAAACGGAAAAAAAAGTCAATCACAAAGTTGTAGAGCGTTTTCGATTTAGTATAATATGATGTATTTTACGTAAAAATATCTTTATTAGAATCCCCGTAATTGATTTTTTAAAAACCTAATATCACCTGCCTAAACACGCTACAAATTGCATGCAGAAGTGTCGTGTTATAAGGCAGGTGCATATTTACTAATAAAGTAAACACGTGTAAGCAAGGTACTGTCTTCTTTAAACAGAAAACTAAGTTAAGTATGCTAAATATGTCCGTCTTCAAACACACTGTAAAAAAAAAAAACAATATTTTTACAGCATAAAATACTGGCAATATGGGTGCTAGTACATCTTATTATAAATTTACAGCAGTTTTGTTTTTAATGGGAAAACAGCGCATTTGTAAAGTTTATAGCATCTTTTACAGCAATACAATAAATTTTAGAGCAGTTTTTTAAACAGCAAATAAGTTATTTTTACAGCAATGTTAACAGCATAACTGTAAAACTTTTAGTATTTGTTGATGATATATATTTTTGCTCTCCCCTCTTTCCTCTCTGTGTATTGGTTCTTTTTTTTCTTTCTTATTTTAACTGGAGACATATTTTAAAGACTTTGCTTACTAAGTATTATCCCTTTTTTTTTCTCATATCACTGTTTTAATATCATTATTATACAATGAGTTCTGTTATACATATGCAAGCTACAATTTTCAGTTTTTAGTCAAGTATATCACCGACAAAAAATTTAATAATTTGCTTAGAGAAAAAAATGTTTTTCACTAAATCGTAACAAGGAAGAATTTAATTGTTTATCTAGCTTTTAATTAGTATAATTTGTTATTCAGTATTTCCTTACAGCACTTCTTTTATTCATTTGTTTGTATTTCAAAATATCTACTAATCTAAATCATATATAAATATATATATATATTTTTCTTTTTCTTTTCACCAATAAATAACGATTTTTGTTATTTCAATGTAGTCATTATGTCGCCCCCTCCCGCCACAAAGATATATAAAACTTTCTGATATTTAAACTATCAAGTATAAATAATTAATAGCAAGACCTTATTGTACGCAACTTGCTGATACGAAATCTTTATTGATAAGGAACATTTTATGCAAACATAATTTCATAAGCCAACATTTAATTCCATAAATATCGTCAGGTCCCAATGAAAAATGAACACAAGAAGAGAAAAGAAATCACTTATGAGGACAAGCAACTTTTAGCTATCTCTAACTATAAATAAATATAATAAATAATAATGAAAAAAATCTATTCTTAAAAAAAACATTAAAATTAATTGTAAAAAAGAGAAAAAATAGATAATTACAAAAGCAATATACAAGTTGCTGCTAATTAGTGCTGCGATAGTAAACAAACCTTTAAAATATCCTTGAAATTGATAAAACAGTGCATCCAGCTTACATATAATAAATCATTTGAAAATTGAAAATAATTCACTGGCCAAAACTTAGCTTAGTGGTATTAAGACTTAGAAATTTAGTGAACTATAATCTATATATTTAAAACGTTAAGCGTTTTCTTTCGACTGTTCGTGAGAAAAAAACTACTTCATCAAATTACACGATTCTTATTTTAAACGAAAGATATTTGTCTACAGATTTGTTTTCGTGCATTCATTTGTTCAATACTTATATTAATTTGCAGAATTTTAATAAAAAAGTTTTTAGGGTTTCGTTTATCTTATACGAAACCCTATTAGTCATGCTTCGTTGTCTGTCTGTCACAGAGCCGATTCTCAGAAACTATATAACTTACAGTCATGAAATATTGTGTACTTATAACTGAATACCTACTATGAAACTCAAAATCATAAAATTTGTAAAAATCGTATTATTTTAATATATAGAGATAAAAAACCCAAAAATCTAACAACCTTTTCTTATTAAATTTAAACATTTTTCGTTATAGCAGTTGCCAACAATTTAAAATGCGCAATAAAATTCTTTCTACAATAATCAATATTTTCTATTGGAAGATTTCTACGTGAAAAATGAAAATGAAATAAAAAGTTTCACCAATTGAAAAAATGATTAATATGACGTCCTATTGGTAATAAAACGGAAATTTTCAAACATTTGTCAATAATACAAGGAGTATGAGTACAGAAAGAAGCTTAATATGACGTCATTAGAGAATTTAAAAAAAATTAATCTGACGTCTAACATTTTGAAGGTCTCTATACAACATGTATAATTTTGAAATTGATTTTTTTTAAATATCGCATTTAGTCCACACGACAAATATTATTATGACAGAGAAAGCTTGAATTATTTTTCAAATCTATCTCAACAATGGACATCAGTTTGCATAATGTAAAATAGCCCCTGGGAAGGTTTCCACAGTTAGAAATTGTTTGCCCTAACCAACATAAAATGAAAAAAAAAAAAAACTTGATAAATCATAAGATCAGATTATCCACAAGATAGAGCATTTTGGCGCTAAACTGAAATCTGTCAACGAAAAAACCTATTTTCAGTTTATGTTGAACATAAGATTGATATCGTGTTTAATTCGTTGATATATGTGTTGCAGCAGAATATGCTAGGAATTGTATTTTATTTTATTTTTAAAGATTCATTAGGTATTTCACTGCATAAGAGGGAAAATATTCCTGATTGTCGAAAAGGGATAATAATCCTGGTTAGGGAAATGGACCGAAGAATCCATACAAATTAATTACAATTGGATACATTCAAAATCTGCCTCATACGCAGATTGTATATTATTATTTAAAAACAAATTCTCCAATTTTAGATAAAAATTGATTAGCTTAAAATTATGGGTGCATTTTAGAAGATATGGATTTGAAACGAACAAGGATTAAAGAGGCCATTTTAAAAATTTTATTTAAACATTTAAATTTTTTTTAACGTCGAATGTAGACAGTGGCTTTGGGGATATGCAATGCACATGTGCACAGGAGCTCACGCGGTTGCATTATCCCAGGGGGAGAGATGTGTGCTTTATTTACTAAATTTTTACTGAGTAAGATATGGACGTAGGAATATACTATTTGTTTGTTTGATACTCCATAGATCCATGAAATTTTCATTCTTGCAGTGGTGAGTATGGCGGTAATTTCAAACTGATTACACAGTTGTTTACAGATTGTCTGTTTGGAGTTTGCATCGAAAATAGTACTCTATTTCTGGAGTAGTACTGGGTACTCTACTCTAGTACTGCGAAAAAACTTTTTAAATGAAAATTTTTAAACACTGTTTCATATTCCCCCTCTATTAAATAATAAAGAAGCTTATTTTACTAATATTGTTATAGTATTTTTTTTCCGTGAAGCTTTGACGGGTTCCATCTAGTAATATATTAAATAAATAAAAATATGTAAATGAACTTGGAAAGTGAACAAAAGAAAGTTAGCGAGTAAAATATTTATATCTTTAAGAAAGTATTTTCGAATACCAACGCATAAACTGTAGTTTTGAAAAATATATAATAATAACGAATTAAAGCATAGCTAAAAAACATGGATCCTCTTAAAAAAAAAAAAAAAAAAAAAAAAAAAAAAAACTGCATGTATAAAGTTTATCTGCATAACCAAGTTAAATAAACCTTTTTTATGATTTAAGACAAAATACTTATTTTAGGCAAATGACTTGAAAGCTATTGTCGTGATATACACGTGGCTTAGAGCTAAATTCGTATCCTATAAATATAAATATAAATTACATGATGTTATTAAAACAATAATATAAGGAAACAAAGATAAAACTTACTTTTATTCTTTAAAATGTTTTTTAAATAATAGAAATAAATAATGTGTTTATTGCAATAACTAATGCATTCGGCTGCATGTAATAGCGGTCAAATCTCATATCATCTCAGCTGCACTTGCTCTGCCTGTGTTTTTTTCTCTCAATTGAGATTTGGTCAACAACACCAACAGGTATCGCTTTTTATCTTTAACGATTACAGCAGTTATTGCTGTAAATTAGTGCAAGAGCTGTTTTTAAATGCTACATGAAATATTTACAGTAAATTTTGCAGTTTTTCTCCCGTGTTTAGAGTGCACATGCAGAATGCATGCTATAATTCTGCCGTTGGTGAACTCATTTTGCATACTTAACTTATGCAATTAGTGGCGTATTTTAGAAGGTAACTGGATATAGAAAGTTACATCTCAGGTCTACTAATAACGTTATGTTTTATGAAAGTGATCATATCATACTAAATTGAGAACGGTCGAAAAGTTTGTAAATGACGTTTTTGTCGCATCTAGTATTATTTCCAGATAGGAATGTTAACTCTGTTGTTTGTCACTATTTGGCGATGTAACCAGTCTCTTCACGTAGCGCATGGATACTTTACTATACATAAACACTAGATCAGGACTATTGCTGTCCTCTTTCTGATGTTAATGCTGGTGAACAGGACCTTAGTGAGTACCTTGTATATAATTTTACTGACTATCTATTAATCTAGCACGATGTCGAGAGCTATCATGGCACTTTGGCATTTCAAAATGCAGTTAGGAGAACTGTTAAAACAACGACGCGAAAACTTTGCTAATAATTATCTCGTTTTTATATTTCATCAACCTTGAAACTTCTATCTTACAGAAATTGAATTAAGAGATGTATTTATGATTCAACAATATGAATAATGGCTATGTAAATAATAATGTAAGTAATAATGGCTATGTAAATATAAAATTGTAAAGATATTTATAGATGTGACACATGCATGTGTTTCTGAATATGACAAACAAAATACACATCGAAGCAAATTTCCGTTTAACTAATTTGGAAATTAATTTTTAATTGTGAAAATGTAGTTTGCATTTTGTTTACATTTTTACTGATAACAGAATTTAAGAAACTGAAGTAATATAAGTACACATTAGATCAATTATTTAATGATTATATTCATTTTAGTGATTATGATTAATAATTGTCTTTACTTATTAAACCAATGGTAAATTTTACTATTAACCATACTTTCACCGAAAAAACAATTAATAATATTAACTATAATGAGAGATGAATTTTACTAAAGATATAAATATTATATATTAACGATAGGAATTATTTAAATAGTAATTACATATCTGTATAATTAAGAAGATAGAAAAGAGTAAACATGAGCGATTGAGTACTAAAGATATAAATTGAATTAAAATTTACACATTGTTTTTAAAATAGATTTATTCAATCTTATAAATGTTATGCAATTGATAATGTCTTAAAATTTAATCTTAGCTCAGAGCCACGTAAAGATTTATGCTCCGTAACTAACAATGCTACAATTTAGGAAAATTGCATTAATTTCTTTACTTGAAAAATTCTCTTAGGAAACAGTCTATTCTTAACGTTAAAACATAATGTTCCTTACTTAGACTTTGGTCATAATTTCCAGATATTGTAACTTTAGTTTACATCCTAAAGTTTTCTGAATCGATTGCTTCCATGTCTCCAAATCTGGTTGGCATCCAGCCTTTAGAATGGTTCGATATTATTAATGATCTTTTGCAGTTACCTAGAAATTCTCTCATCCATGTTCAAAACTATTTTGCTATTTTAATTTATATTCAACTGCTGAACTTATTGTTCATTGATAATACAAATGAAAATATAATTATTGTTTAGGTAATAATAATAGTAATATAATTACTAAGAAGTTATGAGAAATATTTTATATTATGAATATTTCATATAAAAGAAAAAAAAATATTATTATTATTAGTAGTAGTAGTAGTATTCTTATTATTAGTATAATTATTATTTTTGTTAGAGTTATATATACGAAATATTACCTTCTTTAATAAATTTCAGTGTTACAATTATAGAACCCCCCCCCCCCCACCCCACCAAAAAAAATCAAATCTAACACAAAATATGTTTATAGTAATAGGTTTCTTCCCAATTTTGGAAAAAGTTTAATAAATTAAATATTCTAATACAAGTAATACACGCCTTTTTAACACTTTCCAAGGTAGTTGAAAATTGATTTTGACTTCAGTTTGTATGTTTGTCTTTCCTTCTGGACGTCTGTCCTTCCGTACTCTAACTATCGTGTATATACTCGGACTGCCATGTAACTAATATATGTTATTGAGGTTTAACATAGCATGATCGGCATTGAAAAGAGAGTGTGTAGCATTTATAATTCATTTACAAAGACAAGCAAAAGTATTCCTTTACATATGGTCAATAGAGAAAAATCATTTGGAATGCATTTTAATTATGTTACACTATTGCAAACATAATGAAATTGTTATGCCATCGGAAGTGCACTAAAGCATGTTTTCTGTAGAATATGGGGTGCAAAGCATTTGCTATTCATTTACAGGGTCACACAAAAGAATTCCGTTACATAATGCTGTTCGAGGAAAAACCGTTTCAAGTGTATTTGAATGTTACATTATTTTAAATTTAATGAAATTGATATGCGTTACTGAGGTGTACCATAAGATGCTTACTGTAAAATATAGTGTGCATAGAATTTATCGGTTCTTTACAGGGACACACAAAAGAATTCTGTTAGAGTACTGTCTATCAGCTATGAATGTTGGAAGTGTTTTTTCCGTTGTTGTATGCGTTTTAAAGTTATTAACTACTTTATGTATATTTCGTGGTGAGTATTAATTCTATAGTTCATATATAGGTCTACACAAAAGAAATCGTATATATTACTACCTATGGCCGTGAATTGCTCAAGGGTGAGTTTATATTGCGTAATGCATTTACCTGCTGAACTGTATTATTATGCTAAGAGAAGTGTGGAATATAAATAATTTGATGTACAGGGCTATGCAAAGAACTGGATGCACTGCCGTTTATAGTTGGTAATTGTTGAAAGTGCGTTTTTATTCGTGTTTTGCGTTTTTTACCTGAAATAAAGTTTAGATTAATATGTTGTGTTTATAAATATCTCTAGATTTATATATACAGGACTGTATATAATATATACATATATATACTTATAATATACAGGACTGTACAAAAGAATTCGAATGTATTTGAATTTTCAGCTATGTGATGCATTTTCTAACATATATATATATATATATATTAATCATATACAGGCCTGCATAAAATATTTCGACTTATTTTCTCACTACGGCGTAATTGCTGGAATCGAAATCTTAAATATCTTATTTGATTTCTAAACGTTTTATTATTCTTCTACCTTATTTAACGGCGAAGTTTCATTAGCCTTTTTCTGGAAGTGTTGAAAAAGTTTCATAATCTATGCATGATTTCCCGTTCTTGCTTACATTTCTAATTGATAATAGAGTTTAAATAAATGGTCGTCATGTTAACAATATATCAATTAAGCAAACAATAATAACATGTTTCTTCATCACTGCCTTTACTAAGCTTAATTTTCCTGTGTTGTCTGTTTTTGAAAACATTTATAAATCTATTTAATAATGAATGGAATTATAAAAATAATAAATAAAGATATTTATATAAAATGTAACTATGAACGACTAAATACAGATTTAATTGCATTATACTTTACAAATTATTGTCATAATAAATTTATTTAATGTTTGAAAATATCTATACGGTTGATATTGCTTTAACGTTTTTAAATCAATCTCAGAGCCATGTAAGGATATATACTTCGTAAGTAACAATGATGCAATTTTGAAAATTGTATCAATTTTATTGCTTGAAAATGCCTTTTCACCTTATTCTTACCATTAAGCTATAATGTCTTTTTCTCAAACTTTGGCAAAAATTTAAAGTAAAGGTAATTTTATTTTCAGCTTCCTGGAACTATTCTTTTCATGTCTGAACCTGGCTGATAGCCACTTTTTCAGTGGGTCAAAGTTATTAACAATCTTTTATAGTTACATAAAAAATCATTCATCCGTATTGAAAATTGTTTTGCTGTTTTAGCATACATTCAGTTTCATAACATATTGCTGAACTCATTGTTCATAGTATCGTATAACGGAAAATACAAGTCTTGACTTTACAAATTATAGTTATGAAAAACCGTTTTTATTATATTAAATGCATACTTCATTTAAAATAGTTTCTTAAATAGTCAATTACATTTATATTATTTCTACTAAAACTATTTTCCTATTGGGGTTATTGAATTCGAAAAAACAAGAAATTTGTATATAATAATATCAATCATTAGATTTTGGAAAATATAATTTATAAATTACATATTATATTAAATTTTTTATTAAAACATAATAAATAAAATATAAACTTTTGAAAAAAAAGTGTCTAATTTTATCTATACATGCAATATAAAAGGCATTAGTTTGGTGCCTTTAGCTTAAAGGAAGCGTAAATACGGAAAAGAGACTTCTTTGGCTTAAAATGACCGATGAAGATTTATTCTAATATAATCGAATATCTCTAACTATAATTTAAAAAAAGCATGTGAAACAAATATCTGTGTCACTTTAGTGTCATGAAAGTTTAGAAATCCTGCTTTTTAAACCGAAATTTAATTAACAAAAGAATAAAAAAAACTGACTTGCGTTAGATATTACACATCACTTTCATGATAATTTATTTGATATTTTAAAATTTCAGCCCTTTGAAAATGTTTTAATATTTACTCTTTTTATAAATATCAAATCTTTGTATGATTTACTTTTCCTTCGTAACAAGCACTGTCGCAATTTATTAAATTTCATTAATTTCGTTGCGTGAAAATCTCTCTTCAGAAGTATCCTTTTCTAAGGCTTAAAACCTAACGTCTCGTTTTCAATAATTAATCATAATTAATGAAAATGTAGATTTTCCTAACACATAGTATGAGAAAAGTAGTATTGTAATTATTATTTGTGTGTGTATGTGAGTGAAGACGGTAACTTTTAAAAGGTACCTCATACTTAGCTGACATCTGGCGAATATTTATATCACTGACGCATTAACGCTATAGACTGTCGCTATTTAATCCATTTTTAAATCATTTTTAAACCATTTTGTAACCACTTTTTATGGAAAAATCCCCAACGATGTGTGTCAAAGAGTAAGGATAAAAAATTACGGCGATGTAAGCAAGAATGTGTGGTGCAGAGGTAATATCATTAGTTGCAAAACGGGGGAGGTGTTCGAATCAAGCCGGTTCTATTATAATATACTGTTTTGTAGCATATTTAATAATTGTATAGCAGCTCTACTTTTCTGTAAAATAATGTTAGTGTAATGTTAATTTGTCAAATATATTTTCATCGTAGGTCAAAAGGATCTCGTATTGTATTTTCTCCTTGACACCTAGTCAGACGAATGTTTATTTAGAGAGGGTGGGCGGTCTTCGAAATTAGAGGTTTTTACCAGGTTTGGTCACTTGTTTGCAGCTCACAGTTAGTAGTTTATCTTCTGGCAGGGATGTAAGCTAAAACGTTTTTGTTAGGCCGCTCTGTTCGATTTAACGTGTCAAAGAGGTATAAAAAATCCCTTTTTTTTAATTTTCTGGGCACACACATACTAGCATTTCAATGATCGAGTGGAGTGTATTCGGATTTGTTAATGTTATAATAGTTCTGCAATTGATAATGTCTTAATGCTTACTCTTTCAGTTCCAGAGCATTGTAAAAATTTCTGCTTCCTAAGTAACAAAGCAGGTATTTAGGAAAATGCATTTATTTCGTTCTTTGAACATTTCTCCTCAAAAGCGACCTATTGTTACCATTGAAACACAATGTGAAATCTTTGATCATAATTCAAAGGAAAGGTAACTTTAGTTCCATTTTTCTTAATCGATTATTTCCATGTCTGGGAATCTGGATGATATCCAGCTCTTAGAATGGGTCAATGTTATTAATGTTCTTTTGTAGTTACCTAGAAATTCATTCATCTATGTTGAAAATATTTCTCCATTTTAAATTATATTGGATGGCTGAACGCATTGTTCTTCGTATAATTTATCAGAAAAGATAACTCTTATTCATCTAACTATAGTTATGAGAGGTTTTGTTCATTAGAATTGAAGACATGCCTCATTTAAAAGAAATTCTACTATTATTAATATTGTTAAAATAAACATGCACTGTAAAAAAAAAAAGACAAATGTTTCTTAATCTACTAAAATGAAGTATAGCCATGAAGAAAAAAATATTGGTTTGACGGAAAATATGTGCCGTTTGGGAAAATTAATTTATGCCGTAATATTCTGCCCATTAATTATTAGACATTACCTATAGGAATTAACGGTTAATAATTAAATGATAGAATTTTCCGGTACGAATTAAATTTCGCAAACGAATTTTCCGGGCAACCCAATACAGTAACCTCTTCCGAATTAACAATAATTCCGAAGAACGCTATTACTTACCCATCATACGTAGTATAGGGTAAATCTTGTAATCGTTTTGAAAATCGAAAAAAATTTTTTGACTGATTTACACGTTTCAGACACTGGAGATTCCAAAAAACATATTTTTAGAAAAAAAATTTGCCGTCCGTCTGTGTGTGTGTCTGTAAACGCTCTATCTCCCGAAGAAATTGAGATAGAGACTTGCAATTTGGTATGTACTTAGTAAGTAATAATGGGAAGAAGCCTATTTCATTTCAAAAACCTCGATTAACCGGAACAATTCTTTTCGGACTCTCGAAATATTCGTTCTGATAAAAAGGTATATAAAAATTTTCGAAATTGGTTATTTTAAGAAATGAACATAAAAGACAATAAAAAAACATAAATTTTGCATGAAGCATGAAGTCGATCGGATAATAGAGTTGCCGAGATATTTGGAATCCTATTTCCCACACTCTTCGATTTTTCATGATCCTGTATTTCATCCAAATTTCAAATCAAAGATATATTCTAATTGGAAATTTGACGCTTAATCAGATGCAATAAACCGCTAGTTAATAGGATTATTATTTTTGGAGTTATAAGGATGTTTCTTTCAAGCAATTCAGTAACCGAGCCTTTAAAGTTTATGACGTCATCAAGCCACGATTTTATTTGAATTGCAATGCACTTTATAAGTAGTTTACACATGTTTTATTTTAATATTTTACATTATGCATATCCATGATGAGTAAGTATTACGGTGGCCCCCAACGACTAGTTTATTTGTAGAATCTTCATAAACAAATACAGCTTCCATATTTAAAGATAAGTTTATAAAAATGAAGTTTCTTTAGTTGCCCAGTTGCTACTAATATTCGGAAAAGTTTCCGGATTAGTTTTTATAGTATATTAGTCAAATTTTTGAAAGCATAATAGCGGTTTTCAGGAAGCTATCAATTCTAAATTAAACATTTTAAGATACATAATACAATTTGTAAGAGTAACAAAATAATATAATTTTAATGTTAATGTTATTGCCCTTAATTTATCATGATTGTCTGTAAAACATGTTTATTAAATATACAAAAGGTTTGTTTGGGAATTGATAGCATCCTAAAAGACATATATTCTGGATTGAGAAAACTGATTAATACACTATAAAAACTACTCGGGAACGTTTACGAAAATAAGTAGCAGCGAAAGAAATTTTGTTTTTAAAAATGCGTCATTAAATCTCGAAAACTTATTAGTTTCTGGGGTTCCCAAAGATAAAGAACGCTTTTGGATTTGTGGTTAACTTGGAAGAGGTTATTGCAAATTTTCGTTAGTGGTTATATTACATTTTCCCAGATTAATATATATATATATATATATATATATATATATAAGTTAATCAAAGTGATTTATGTGCCATATATTACAGTGTGCAAAATAGCATCTAAACTAAAACTCAGCGTTATTTGTTGACACAATGCGCCTTGAGGTGCGTAAAATCATATGTCCGGGTAGCAAATTCACAATCACTCAACACCCTACGCATTTGACGCCAATCTCTGTAGCCCAGCACTTTGGCGAGAAAATGAACATCGCGCTTGCGTGCATGGGCATTTGGCCGGCAAACAAGAAAATTTTCTTGACTAATAGTTAATTAATTTTTTTTTTCGTATTTGTAGTGCCCTGTGCATGAAATTTTGTACACAATTAGCCTGATGTATATGTGGAGAATAAATTACATCCATTATTTGTATTTTCAAAGTTTTTGAAATGTTTGCTAAAATATAAAAATTAGTCAAATATAAAAATCGCCACTTCCTACTTAAAAATCGTCTTTTCAGAATATTTTTATACATTCTCATATGATTAAACTGTTGCTTTAATACATATTTGTTTTATTTTATATGAGCATATTCAATGCGATTTTGGGTATAAGTAGAGCTTTGACAATTTAATTGGCTTAAAATGATACGCATGCTTTTACACACATGCTCAAAATCGTACAAGTAGCATTGCATAGTTGTTTTACTACAATTGTACATCCTACAACATTCCCTCCTACCTTTTTATCCCGAGTTTTATCGTCAGCATTAAAATGCTTTAAAAAATAAATGAAAGTTTCATTTTTTAAATATATTACAAAGATTCAGTAAGCTACCAAACTCATGAAAATTTATCATCTCATGTTTTGTAAACAGTTATACTAAATAAACAATAATTGTTTTTATAAAGTAAGCTTAGAAGGAATTAAAAATACATTTTATAATACATGATATTATTTACTGTTTTTTACCTTTTATATTACTACTTTATTTAATCTAGAATAAACACGAATACTTATTTATTATATTTAGTTAAACGCGTTTTCACTTTTAAATTATTTTCGAAAGAAAAATTATACAGTTTGTTAAGCACTGATAGAATGAGATACATCCCTTATCCCTTTTATTTGATACCATATTATTTGATACCATATCCCATTAGAATAAGATACATTCTAAAGGGATAATACAGCATTGCTATAACACCACAAGTTGAATAATAAAATAATTAGTATCGTTAGGTTTCTACTTTTCAAGTTCATCCTAATTAAGTATAATTTGTTTAAGTAAATTTGCTAGTAGGTTAGAGAAGAAGCCTAATTGAGCATTCCAGTAATGAATACTAGTCCTAAATACTTATAAATAAATAAAATTTTGTAAACAGCCAGTAGTATAAATATTCCAGTTTTCTATTATAGTTTCTTCATTTTTCAGTCTTTCAAAGTCATGTTGAGATTCTTATATAAGTAACTTTTGATATAACAATTGCTCTTATTGGTCATTTAAACTTTTCTCCAGTGATTTATATTTTTATCTGATGTTATAAAATTTTTGTCTGAATTCCGTCACAGTTTTTCCATTTTATTTTGGTTATTTTCTATATGTAGATCATGTGACATCTGATGCTGGAATAGGATCTCGGAATCAAGATATAATATTAAGCTAAATATTAGCTTCTGTTTTAGTAGATGAATTTCTGATTTTTTTTTCTGATTTGAGATTTTTTCTGATCTTTTTGAGATCTTTAATTTTCCTTACATTTGTGGTGTTTTCTTCTATGGATTTATTAACTTTTAATTTTAGTTCTTGAATCTCTGCATGTAGAGCAAATTCCTCAGACTTGGTGTTCTTATACGTCTGTAGTTTTTGTTTTAGCGTATTGTTTTCTGATTAATTATTTTCTGTTCTAAATCGAGATTATTGATTTTGTTCTTGAGTTCTACAATTTTCTTTCTCATTCTTAGCATTTTCTTCAATGGATCTTTTAAGTTTTAGTTTTATAGATTGTACTTCTGTTTTAAGAGCTACATCTTCTACTGTAGCACTTTCTAAAGGTGATTCATAAATATACTTCAAGTGCTTTCCTTTTCTTTCAGATCACTAGCAATTTGTTTTTACTTTGTTTTCAAAAATGTTCTATGTTTAGAAGTCTTCTCAGCAGTGCCCTTAGCATGATGCTTAAAATGAGTTGATAATTAATTGAGAATCGTGAGGAGTTATGGATGGGAAATTCTCTTCGTATTGATCTGTTAATGAGGTATCAAGATTAGTAGTAGGTGGAGGAGTAGTTGATGGAATAGTTTCCGAAATGACTTCTGAGCCGATATGAATAAAATGACTACGAAGTGGATGATTATCAAAGTGCGGAATTAGAGGAGTCTTAAAAGGATGCCAAGGAGTCGTTGGTAACACAAGTCTGATAAAACTCTCGTAAATTGAACGATTCAAGAATTCGAAAAGAGCTGTATTACCGTGAAGTGCAACACCAACCGAACTATAAGGGAAGCCATCGTCTATACAGTTTTCTTGTAAATCTGAAAGGTGTTAGTAATTTCCCTTTCTACCTAAAATGTCATCATAGCATAAGTATTACGACGTCTATGATCGGATTTAGTAGGAACAAGTGTTTTCTTTTGGCACGTATTTCAATCAGTGATGAATGTTTTTGTATGTGACATATTTAAAAAAAAAAGATCTATGATCCTTTTTCCTACATTTATAAAGTACTTTTTAATGGAATATATTTTGTTTTTGTAATTTGTATATTATAGTTCACATACTGATCGCATTTTGCACTGTTCCTATTTCAGCTTAGTGTGTGAAACATGCCAAATTACTAGTTGTGTTATGATTAAATATTCTTTTCATAAACTTTCTAATTACTTTCTTTTATAATGTTTCTTATATATATATATATATTGAAGTGCATATATATATTAAGAAATGTTGTGATCTGAACCAGTATTGTAAAAACTAACTTTGCACGAATTTTATTTTAATCTCTAATGCAATATTCTACATCTGTATTCTAAAATATGAATTTTCAATAAACATTTCCCCTCGTGGAGAAAAGTTCCTATGCTTAACGGCTGGATCTCCACGAGAGGGTGGTTTCGTGTGACTTATTTGAGAGGAATGACTCAGGATAATTCAGGATAATTCCTCATGTATCTTTCCAGATATTTAACAAAACGTCTAAAATCGCAAGTGACCGGTCATCATTGGAAATATAGTGTATAAGAAGTACATATATATATATATATATTAATAAATGTTGTGATCTGAACCAGTATTGTAAAAACTAACTTTGCACGAATTTTATTATTCTACATCTGTATTCTAAAATATGAATTTTCAATAAACATTTCCCCTAGTGGAGAAAAGTTCCTATGCTTAACGGCTGGATCTCCACGAGAGGGGGGTTTCGTGTGACTTATTTGAGAGGAATAACTCAGGATAATTCAGGATTATTCCTCATGTATCTTTCCAGATATTTAACAAAACGTCTAAAATCGCAAGTGACCGGTCATCATTGGAAATATAGTGTATAAGAAGTGCATATATATATTAAGAAATGTTGTGATCTGAACCAGTATTGTAAAAACTAACTTTGCACGAATTTTATTTTAATCTCTAATGCAATATTCTACATCTGTATTCTAAAATATGAATTTTCAATAAACATTTCCCCTCGTGGAGAAAAGTTCCTATGCTTAAAGGCTGGATCTCCACGCGAGGGTTATTTCTTGTGACATATTTTAGAGGAATAATTCAAATATGTCAAAATATATATAAGAAGATTATATTCTGTAGTGCTGTACTTAGTATTATGGTTTAGCGGAGGATAATTGAAATATAAGCTGAGAAAAATCACTAGAAGAAGGTATAATATTTTCAAACAAGAGGAGCAATAATGATATCAAGAAGTCTGAACTCCACGTGAGCATTCCGCGAGACCCATATCGAAGAAGGAAAGGATGATAAGCTAAGCTGGGGAAAGAAAATAGTAAAACCCAGCAGTCGTATCCCCTGAAAATAGCTAAAGATATAGTATGGCCAAAAATGGGGCAAAATAAAATAAATAAAAAGAGTATTGTTGAGAATAAGGGAAAGATTCGTGCTGAATGGCTAAATCGAGGATGACGATGTTCAGCGAACAGGTGACTGAAAAGAAACTGCACTGTTTGAGTCAAAAGTAGTAATTTTAAAAGAATAACTTAATTAGAGTGACATATGGAGTTCAAAGCAAATGAAAAAGAAGCAGGGTCACCACAGGCCCGCACAGTTTGATACATGGAAGAAAACCTTTGGTGCAGTAAGTGTTAAGTAATACCTTAAACGAATTACTCTTGTTGCCAGTTGTAATTTTTTAACTGAGTGAAAAAGTGTTCAGACGCGAATTCTAATCAGTGATCTCTTGGCTTAAGCTGCCAATGGTCTACCAACTGAGCTATTTATGGACGAATTTGGCGAACACATTTCAACCAGCTAACCTTTTGTTCATGTAATCTGGTCTGTTATTAGAAACAGCTTAACATAATAAACATCAGGTAATGAAACTCAAGGAAAATGCTGGATACGTAATTACAATTGATTAATTTAAATACAATTATTCTAATAATTATTCTTCTATACTTGCTTATTACTAAATATTTTCCCACACAAATTTTGAAATTCTTAATAATCCAGATTAATTGGGTATTTTTTTCATTGTGTATCTGCTCCGTTAGTGCAGATGACTATTTTTTTACATTTTAATTCAGAAAATGTAAAGTCCATCTGGTTATAGCATAATACTGAGCTATTAGTTCCAATACCTGCGATATTCTGTTGAGCTGTTTCAGATAACAGACCAGATGCCATGATCAATAAGGCTAGCTGTGTAAAATGCGTTTGCCAGATTCGTCTAGGATAGCTCAGTTGGCAGAGCACTGGCAACTTAAGCCAAGAGCACCCTGGTTCGAATCCTGGGATGGACACCTCTTCATTCACTTGTAAATTTACAACTGGTAAGAATTATATACAGATTAGAATAGTTGTGCTAAAATTAATACATTATACAATATATGAATAATTCCACTAGCTTAACATTTAAATAGGAGGAAGGGTACTATTAGACAAATGGGTGAAAATGTTGATGTGAAAATGTTTAAGTAATACATAGAATACTAATTCAATAATTTTGCAATGGGGAAATAAATTGTTTTAATCAGAAGGACAAAGGCACTGTTTGAATCATAAAAGGGAACAATTGGGGAACATGAGGAACGTGCTATGATATCTCACTTTAAAAAATTTTAGAATAAATTAAATAATCTAGCATTAATATCAGTAGGAGAAAAGACACTGGTTGAATTTTGACAGGAAAAGGGTTAAGTTGCACTGAAAATACAACATATTAAACAATAATTGTAATAGAGAGAGCATATAATGGCACCGTTTTAATTAAAAGAGCATTGTTTGGTTCAAGAAGAAAATTAAAAAAAAGTGGCAGTAAAAGTGTTAATAATTCACCAAATTAGTAATTACAAAGGTACAGAAAACACTAAATAATAAGGAGTAATAATTTGATAATATCAAATGATATCAAATGATATCAAATTATTCATACTAGAAAAAAATTTGGCAAGTAAGTATTAGATGTTAAATTATGGATGAACATTATTAGGTTCATATAAATAGAAATTAGAAAAATGACAGAAGTAGCATCGTTTGGTTCATTTAAGGACATTTTTGTCAGAGGGAGGGTTAAAAAAATATAAATGAATGCAATAATTTTTGAAAGACAAGATGTAAACAAATTATAAATACAAGGCAATAATTTTCAATTAATACTGTTAAAATAATAACTATAATAAAATTAAGTGGAAATTGCAGCATAAGAAGGGTTAAGCTTAACAGTTTCAACTAAGATAGCAATTAATCTCAAGTATAAATTCCGTAAGAAAAAAATAACTATTATCCGAAAGTAATGACAAAAACTAGCTCGTCCCAACCCAAGTATGGCATCTGTACATACATAAAGTATAAGAAGTTCAGAGGAACAAAAGAAAAATATAAGTCACATAAGTTATGAGCCATATAACTTACTTAAACGAGCAGGGAAGACCGAGCTATGCTCGGTCAAAATTAAATTTGGGTTCAAATATCATGACCCATGACCAAAATGCCCCACTAATTGAATTTTCTCGAACATGTGACTTAGCCCAACAGTCTTCTCGTGCCCGAAAACCATGAGATGCAAAATTTAGTGTAAATAGTCTGAGCCGTTTTTAAGATAAAATAGCTTGACCCATAATGACCAATAACTAAAATGACCCACTAATCGAAATTTCTCGAACATGTGACCTAGCCTAATAGTCTTCTTGTTCCCTAAACCTGTAGGGTGCTAAATTTATTTCAAATCCTCTGAATCGTTTTTAAGATAAAATAGCTTGACCCATAATGACACATGACCAAAATGACCCACTAATTGACTTTCCTCGAACATGTGACCTAGCCCAACAGTCTTCTCGTGCTCAAAAACCATTGGATGCAAAATTTAGTGTAAATTGAGCCGCTTTTTAGATCTTGACCCACAATGATCCAGAAATGACCCACTAATCGAATTTTCTCGAACATGTGACCTAGCCCAATGATTTTCGCGTGCCCGAAACTCGTAGGTTACAAAATTTAATCAAAATCGTTAAAGCAGTTTTTTAGATAAAATTAATTTGACCCGCTTTCACCCCAAAATGACCAACTAATCGAAAGTTCTCGAACATGCGACCCAGACCAATAGTCTTCTCGTGCCCGAAAATAGTTGGATACAAAATTTCGTCAAAATCGTTTGAACCGTTTTTTAGATACAATTAGCTTGACCATGACCCAACCCACTAATAGAAAGTTCTCGAACATGTGACCTAGCCCAATAGTCTTCTCGTGCCCGAAAATGGTCAGATACAAAATTTCGTCAAAATCGTTTGAACCGTTTTTTAGATACAATTAGATAGACCATGACCCAAAATAACCCAAAATGACCCACGAATCGAATTTTCTCGAACATGTGACCTAGCACAATGGTTTTCTGGTGCCCCAAAACGGTAGGATACGAAATTTCGTCAAAATCGTTAGAGCCATTTTTAAGATAAAATTTGCATATATATATATATATATATATATATATATATATGTGTATATATAACCACACACAAGATTTGCTCGTATTAGAATATATGATACTCAATGAGATCGTAAATATCGCCAAAAAGCAAGTGGATGTTTAAGTCAAAACGTAAATATTTACATAAACACACGTGAGAGCCTCGAAGCCAAACAGCAAATTACATCTCCGCACTCAAATGTTCGTGCTTCTTCAAGGCCAAATTTAATTCTGACGGAAAATTTTAAGAGAAAAATTATAACTCATTAAATAATGAACCTAGAAACTTAAAACTTGTACGGAATATAAATTTAGAGGGAGAATTATATAGTAAAAATTTCAAGACAGTAGAACGAGGCTCAACCCGGATACAGTTCCTAGAGTGGTTACAAACAACAGAATTATTTTTGAAGAACAAAGAAATTATTTATAGTAATAAAGAGTAAATGAGACGAAATTGAATAACTCATCTAATTTTGGAGTTAACGATCTAAAATTTTTAATAAAAGGGTACAGTAATATTTTTAGAAGAGTTCGTAATTATATAAATACGTAGCACCTATAGTCGTCGTCTGATCCGTCCGTCCAGCGCAAAAACTACCCAACCGAATGGTTTGAAATTTAAGATATATAATCGTTGCAAAATTTTGTCGAGTCATTTAAAATTTTATGAAAATCGAATCGAAATTTAAAAAGATATTAATAAAAATAATTATTAATTTTATTTTATTTTTAAATCGGTACTTCTTTGTTATAGCAACTTCCAAGGATTAATCGTAAAGCGACCGAGATATTTCGCCAAGTTATCTGACATGTATGACGTTATAGTCATATATGACGTATATGACATTTTTTAACCTCTATGACCATTGACCAAGTTATAGTCACATTCTTCATTTTATTAAATCCTATCATACATAATTATCTAAATGATATCCCATGATGGGTAATGATTCTAGGTTGCCATGGTGATTACGTCATATTTAAGATGGATTCATTATATTTTTGTATTACTGAATTTAAAAACCGAATTCGTATATTAAAATTGTTTAATTATAGCAATAATACAATCAACCGAAAGTTTTTTGGATAGATGTTTCTGGAGAAATAGATATTAAATGGAAAAAGTGTCTAAATAAGGTTTTCAAGTTCTGAAATTTTCAAAGCTAGGCTTAAGTGTCCCATTAGAATTTTCAGTAAATGTAGACAAAAGATAAAATGTTGTCAACTTAAAATGTACTTATTTTATTATGGAAATTAACCAAATCATAATAACAGACGATATAATTCATTTCACTGAAAATTAACAGTACGGACGCACCTCATTTGTCACGTTTAACGTACAGTTTCCAACTTGTTTAGCTCTGACATAAATTTCAGCCTCTAGTCACCACATCTTACAAGTAAAATTAATTTTAAATGGTGTAATCTGGAAATGTAAATAGTAAAGTTAATTTTAAAGATTGGCATGGGTAATTAAACAGCATTGTATAACTAATTAAATACTATACTTTAGCCGAAAATCACTTCAGTATTTAACAACAATAAATCTTAATAAGAAGAAAATATGAAATTTCAATAATTAATTAAGTTCAGTAAAAATAATTAAGACAATTGTATCAAATTTTTATGACAGTTGTAAAAATATAAATTATACAGTAGTAAAAATTTTTAGAATGATCGGTTAAAAACGTTTCTTAATAATTACAAAATAGTATTATCAAAAGATGAATTTCTTTGAAATTTCTTTAGAACATAATGAGAAAGAAAAGTAAGAATAAGTAAAATTTTCAAATTAACATAATATGAGAACTGCTGGACGAATTTTAAACCTTCAGGCACCAAAATTTAGAAAGCTAAGAAAAGAAAGGAAAGATATAAGTCAGGAAGCACTTACTCGCTTACAACAGTTACTACTATCCCTCCATGTGGGTTCGTGAAACTCTGTGACTTATCAGCGCTGCGGCAGAAAGGTGCAAGACCTCAGATACTATCCATATAACATTGTTGAAACAAACAGTTATGAAGGAGGCGGGATCATGGTTTGGGCTGGAAACTCTCTGGATCGACACAATCGAGGAACTCTGACTGATGGCGCCTATCTTGACGAGATCTTTGTTCCGTATATCACATATGTTGTGGTGTTATTAATGAAGAATTCCTTCTAATGGATGATAATGTCCGATCTTACCAAGTTAGGATTTTTAATAAATATTTCGTGGATAAAAGTTTGGAGTGATTAGATAGTCCATCTCAATTTACAGACATTAATCCGATAGAGTATCTTTGAGACTGTCTCTGCAGAACGGTGGTTGTTTTAAGTCCTCCTCCGAGGTCGTTAAATGAGTCGTTGCTCCGTGTATGGGCATTGCTTCCCATTTCAGTGTCCGACACCGTAACTGACAACATGGAAAATCCGTGTCGCCAATGAATTACAACTAGGACAGACACACTCCTTATTAAAATCCATTTATTTATATATTTTAATCAAAAAGCTGCGATTTATTTTTTTTTATCCAAGAGTGGACTTTGACAAAAAATTGCAATTATTTATTCGTAAATCATACTTTATGTTAAAACTATGTAATATTCAATAAATAATTGTTTAAAGCACAATTCTTATAAATTTCAAATTTTTATGTTAATTTGTTTTTAAATAAAGTACAAACGATTGGCTGTACCTTAACTTTTGGATGTGTTGTAAATGTGTGTGAACTTACATCTATGTCATTTTAATTCCATAAAAAGTTAAAAAAATTAAATTACTAACGAATAATGTTTAGATTGCTTTAGATTTTACACACAGTTTTCATAATTATTTATTTAATTTTATAAAATAGCTTCAGTTGAATAATGTCTTAATATTTGCTATTTCAGGAATTTATGCCTGTAAAAATGTATGCTTCATAACTAATGTTACAATTTAGTGAATTATATTATTTCATTGCTTGAAAAGATCTCCTCGAAATAAGCCTTTTATTATCGTAGAAGCATACAATGTTCTTTATTCAAACTTTGGTCATAACTTAAAGAAAAGGTAACTTTACAGTTTTCTGAATCGATTATTTTCATGTCTGGTATTCTGGCTGACATCCAGCCCTTAGTATGAGTCAAAATTATTAATAGTCTTTCATAACTACCTACAAATTCTCTCAACCATGATGAAAACTATTTCACTACATTAATTGATATAAGATGCACTAAAATCGGTGTTCTTAGTATAATGTAACAGAAAACAATAATTCCTGACTTAAACAAGTGTTTTTTGAAAATTTGTTATCATTAGAATTGAAGATTCTATAATTATTAATGCTGCTACTATTGTTATTATTATTATCAAGGTTAAATATGCAAAATACTTTCTATTGTAGCTAGTTCCGGTATTGTGAATGCTGAAATTAAAAAAAATAAAACACAAATTAAAAAGAAATATATTTATATTAAAAGAATTGAAAAGATGTTTGACCAACGTTTATTTAAACTATAAATTTAAGTGTTAGAAGTCTGTTTCAAAATTCTCATTGATAACAAGCAGTATTTAATTAATTGTCATTGTTGTAGTTTTAAACTGTATTACAGACTACTTCGATTGCAGACGACAAGATATGTGAACAAAACTGAAAATAACATTTGGTTATTAGGTAAGTTGTATTCTTAGAATTTTGATTACACTGTGATAATTTAAAAATATTGAATCTTTGTAAATATTGTATTTGTATTTTCGTGCCCTGGTTCGTATTAATTGAAATTAAAATATTTTTCGTTTTAAGATAAGTCTTCAATTAAAATAATACTTGGGCGATTCTCCAATAAGTGTGTAATTTCACTCCGTGATTTAGTGAAGAATAAATGTTAAATTTTAAACGATTTTTCATTATAAATAGATAAGGCATAGGCTGGTGAATAATATACAATATTTTCGCATAAACTTTAAACAGTATTTTTCTATAAAAACATTATTTTGTACAGGGTATCTATTCTATACAAATGAGGAAAAACACAGTCGATAAAAAGGGAATACACCAGTTTTTTCTTATAAAAAGAAATGGATTATTAATCACTCAAACAGCACGAATTTTTCCATAAAAAATATTGGTGTTTATCACTTTTATTTTACTGTGTTTTTACTGATCTGTAGCCACACTGTATAAAATAATGTTTTTAAAGATAACATTAAAGCTATTTCACTGTTTAAAGCTATTTAACATTGTCACATGTGAAATAGCTTAAGTAATTCAATTGAAATTTACCAATTTCAAATTTATTCAAAGTTAGCTGATGTAATTTCATTGAAAGGGGGCAGAAGTAACAGGGGAAGTAGTGAAAAAATTAAGAAAATGGCTTTCGTGCGCATAGTAAGTTAGGTTTATTAAGATTGCAATATGAAATCGTGTACTAAGCAAAAGTACTTTATATCATGACACAATCATAAAAAAATAAAAATAATAACAAGGATACTTTAGGTCCGGGACAGTAGTGAAAAGTAATAAACCTATTCTTACATTTCTATCCATTTTGTAGATTGTAACTGCGTAAGTCCAGAAAATTAAACTATGTGTTTTCCTTTACAATCAAGATGGCTGCTTCTAATAAATGTACTTGTTCATCCAATTTTATCTGACCACCTGGTGGTCATATGGGCAGTTTTATACAAGGGGACAGTAGTGTCATAATCTAAGAGACAACGTTTCTCTGACCAGAATACATATAAAAATTACAATGAAAATGTTTTATTGTGTACTTTAAAGTATAATATTTTTTATTACGGGTGATAAAATTGGTAAAAATAGGTTGTCATTACATTTAAAATTGTTCCAGAAGATGAGTGCATGACATGAGTACAAGGCAGAGAAGTGACAATTTGACTATATAAAATGCTATTGGAGTAAAATTTTCAGTTATTTTCTTAAAAAGACTTTTTGGAATTGTAGAAAGACATTTTATGCTAAAAACATCTGTATAAATAACAAAACATAGCATATAACCACGAAGGACACAAATTGCCCACTTATTGGAGAATCGATCAACTTACACAAGGTGCAAAATAATAAATGCATAATGGTATAAATGCATTAATAAATCAAACGAGGTAAGAGAATTTTTATAAATTCATTATTCAGAAAATATTCTTCTTAACAGTTACATTTATTATACTTTTTTTACTCATAATCATAGATTAAATTTTAAGCCCAAATAATAACAATTTAATATCATTCTTAGTTTTAAAGATTAGATATGTTTAAATTTCCTGTACATTTTATTCCTAAAAACATGGGAAATACTTTTATTAATTGACGGTATTATAAGAAAAATAACTTCATATCTTCTTAATTAAGAAAATAGAGAAATGTAAGTATGACGAATAAATACAAGATTAAATTCAAACAGATTTTATAAGTTGTTTATATAATAAATTTATTTAATGTTTGAAAATATCTGCAGTTGATAATGTCTCAACTTTTACTCTGTGCATCACTCTCAGAGCCATATAACAACTTATGCTTAGTAACTCACAATGCTGCAATTTGGGAAATTGCATTAATTCCGTTGCTTCAAAAATTCTCCCCAGAAGCAATCTATTCTTACCGTTAAAACATAATATTCCTAACTCAAACTTTGATCATAATTTCAAGAAAAGGTAACTTTACTTACACTTTTCTGGATCTATTATTTTCATGTCTGGGAATTTGGCTGACATCCAGCCCTAAGAATGGGCCAATGTTACAAAAGATCTTTTGATGCTACCTACGAATTCCTCTCATTCGTGTTGAAAACTATTTCGCTATTTTAATTAATATTCAAATGCTGAACTCATTGTTCTTAAAATGATTTAATAGGAATTATGATTTTTAGCCTAACTAAGTAAAGTTATGAGAAATGGTTTTATTAGAGGGAATTATTTTGAAATTTATTGAAATATTGTAAATAAATATGTCAATTAAAAATATTGTTTATATTATTATTATTATTATTATTATTATTATTATTATTATTATTACTATTATTATTATTATTATTATTATTATTATTATTATTATTATTATTATTATTATTATTATTATTCGTGTAATTATGCGAAGGACTACTATACTTCACTTTAACTAATTTCAATGCTGTAATTTAGGGGCACACTGTAATAGTAAAGAAGTCGAGTTACCTGGAATCACAATTTTCAGATTTATGTAATACATTATTCAGCATATAATAAAATATAAATGTGCACTATACTCATTGACCTCAAAATTGAATTTTAGATCATATTAAAGGTGTATAATTTTAATAAGGAAATTTATAATTTTTAAACATTTGTAATAAGGATTAAAATTTGATTACAATATTGTAATAAAAATTTATTCCATATTATAAATGTTTAAAAATTATAATTTTCCCCTTAAAGACAAAGGGAGCCGTATACACCTTTAATATGGTCTAATATTCGATTTTGAGGTTAATGAGTAGTGCACATTTTTCTGCATAATATGAAGCCAATCTTCTGAACATACAATAATTATTTATAGAGATATAAATAAATTATAGTGAATAAGAACAACAAAGTACCTAAAATTACTTAATTTGCAGCGGGATTTTTATAAAAATGAAATTGTTACCGATGAAACACAGGATAGTTCAGAATGCAATTATCAAAATTTGGTGTTCACCATGAAAACCAAAGTTAGAAACATAATTTTTGAAATTTTAATGCATAATTGATAATCAAAATAGTTTTTTTTAGCTTTAGTGTTTTTATAGTATAAATTACACTTACTAAGTGTGTGGAAGAGGGACATTAAAACTACAAAGTACCTAAAATTAATTAATTTGCAGAAGTATTTTTAAGAAAGGAAATGTTTACCGATGAACCACAGGATAATTCAGAATGCAACTATCAAAATTTAATGTTCACTATCAAAATCAAAAGTTAAAAACTAAACTAAAAAACAAAATCTTCATTATCTAATTTTCAAAAGTAGCAGCTAGCACAGAGGCACATCAAATTTTACTTGCATGCAGAAGATCACTCATGGTCGTTTGTTACACAATAAAACTACACACTCGTGATCTTCAGAGAGCAATCAAACCCGGGGATATCCACCAGACATCGATTTCTTCATATGTTTCACTTTTCATATATTGAGATATTAGTTTTTGCCAGAAGTCGCGTCAAAAATAATATAAATGTTCCCTAGAAAGTAGTTTTTACCGAAAGCAAAATAACAACATTTCAAATTCTCAATTTCAACGAAATTCATCATTCAGAAAAAAGTGCAAAATTCATCAGTCGATCACTATAAAAGTGCAAAATTTGTCAGCCGAACATAAAAAAAAACCCACAAAATTCTTCAATCATTCATGTAAAAAATAGCAAAATTCATCAATCGGCAGACTTATATAAAACCAAAAACTTTCTGCGCACATAAATATTCGGTCAAAAACTTTCTGCAAATCAATTTAATGTTTAATAAAATTACGTGTTATTATATTATTTTGACGAAATGAATTAAAAGCTGTAGTTTAAAATGATTACCATTTAAATTAAAAATTAATATTAAAGAAAAATTATTTTGGTTCAAAAAATAATAAAGCTAAAAATCCCTGATAGGAAGGGAGGAATTCTTATCAATTATTTTGTCAATATATTTAGAAACAGCCAATTACATAATATTGTGACATGTTTGCACAAAATGCCAGTCACTCTGTTAGCAGAAATAATGTGACATTGCTTGTGAAACAACTGAATCACATTTTGTAGGTATAGATACAATAATAGGTATTCATACAATTTAATTTGAGAAAACCCTCCCCCCCCCCAAAAAAAAAACAAAACAAAAACAGAAAACATGTGCCTTAAAATAATAACATCAATTCCTCTGTGTCATTTATAATGTTTTTTTTTCAATTATTAATATTATTATTATTATTTCTATTTGAAAAATTTCCAGCCGTCGATTTATTTTTGGCTAGCCGGCCAATCAGTCATTGATGTTCATTAAAATTTGCTGTTTTTGGAAATATTTAAATTTAACTTTAAATCATTTTTAAAAAATCAATTAAAAATGTTTTCTAACACTATGAAATTATTTGATTTAACCACTGCCACCGGGCTAAAAATTCATTGCAGCTGCTGATGGAAAACCAATCGCCGTCAAGATCTAGTCTCCGGAAAATAGAAATAAAATTGTGTGATGTCACAATAATATTTTGCGTCTTTTTACTTTGAATTGTGCGCAAACAGTAAATAAATCATGCATAAATTTGAGAAATATTTTTAATTTTTCAATATTAAAATAATAATAGTAATAAAATAAAAGAAAAAAATAAAACTAGTTGAATGTGCCAATCCTAAAACTTTCTTCTACCTCATTCAGGTTTCAAATACACCAAAAACGAATCAGTACCAAATTATATCAAGGTGTAACTGAATCTGAAGTTTTATTAAATTCCGTGCATTAGTTCTTGAGATATGACTATCGCTAAAATTATGCAAATCCTGAAAAACGCAGCATAGCAGCACCATCTGTTGGGAGATCTACACCAAAACCTAATCAAAAACAAATTATGTCAACGTCTAACCGAATATCAAATTTGATGAAATTCTGCGGGTTAGTTCTTGAGATATAGATCGTGAAAAATGTTGCATAGCAGCGCCAAAGGTTGGGCGATTTACACAAAAAACAAATCAGCACCAATATATATCAAGATCTAACTGAATTTAAAGTTTTATTAAATTCCGTGCATTAGTTCTTGAGATAGAGTGCTTAAATTTTTTTTAACACGCAGTCAGACTCAGGCATTTTCTAAAGAGTCAAATCCTGTTCAGGACCTTCCAAAACGTATAAATCCATCAAAAACCGAAAATTTTCATGAATCCAATACTTTCTTGTAAAGATACAAGAAAATAATTTAAAAAAAAATACGTTTTGCTTTTCTAAAATTTTTTCCACAAAGTTCCGAATTTTTTAGAAAAGTTTTCGCGTACAGCGTGCGCCCATGCATCTATATCATACAACTCTGTCAATCAGTAGCGGGAAAAAATTGCGAAATCAGTCGATCGTGAAATACTTCAGCCGGTTGTGGGAAAAAAAAACGTGAAATTCGTCGATCAGTTGGGGAAAATAAACTGCGATTTTTGCTAATCGGCTAAGAAAAAGGCATAAAATTTGCTAATCGATTGACAGAAAATATCTTAAAATTCACAAATTGTTTGCAGGAAAAAAAAGCGAAATTCATCAGTGGCTCATCAGAAAAATTCTTCAATTAGTCAAGGGAAAAAAATGCAAAATTAATCGATCGGTCAAGAGAAAATATCGCAAAATTTGCCAATTAATTGATTGAAAACTCTCAATATTGCGAAATTCGTCAACTTGATGCGAGGAAAAATTGCAAAATTCATCTGTAGATTGTGGAGAAGGTTGCTAAATTCTTCAATCAGACGCAGGGAAAAAACGCGAAAATCGTTGTTCGGCCGCCAGAAAAAAAACTGCAAAATTTATCAGTTGATTGGGAGGGGGGGGGGGGGGGGGATCGTGAGATTCTTTAGTCGGTTGCAGAAAAATGCAAAATTTGTCGATTAAGATCAGTCACGGAAAAAAAAAAACCCATGATTTTTGCTAATTGGTCGTGTGGAAAAATCGCAAAATTTGCCAATCGGTAAAAGAAAAATATCCCGAAATTCGGGTCGTAGGTGAAATTCGACAGTGGATCCTCGGAGATATTCTCGAAATTCTTCAAACAGTAGCAGAAAAAAAATAATTTGTCAATCGGTCACAGGAAAAAATCATAAATTTTAAGAGTCAAATGAAAAATCTCAAAAATGTTGTGAAATTTGTCTAGAGATCGTGAGCGAAATTGTGAAATTCTTCAATGAGTCACATAGAAAAATGCGTCAAAAAACGAGAAATTCGGTTATAGGTCCCGAGAAAAAATAGCAAAAGTCGTCAGTCGATCAAAGGAAAGAAAAATCTCAAAAATATTACGAAACTTGTTAATCGTTCTTGAGAAAAGATCGCAAAATTCATCAGTCTTTGGAAAAAATTTCACAAAATTAGTCTGTCGGTCACGAGAAAATAGCGTAAAATTTTACTGATTAATGGGGACTCAAAACAAAACAGTTCAACAAAATATGTCTTTTGAATAGGATGCAAGAGCGTTCCTTTTTAAAACAGCGTGTCGCTCAGCGGCCCTTTTGTTTTAGAGTCAACACTATATGCATTATTTACTTGCAGATCTTGGCGATCAAATCAAATTTTTTAAGTCGTAGGGTACAATGGAGTTGCCTCCAACAAATGTTACTCATAACCTGTTAGATTTAACATGTATTCAGTATGAAAGAAAAGCTCATGGGCCTCCACATGGACATAAATCTATTAGAAAACTGCTAAAATTTGGACTTATAACTAACTATGCATGGATCAAATTTCTAAACACATTTGCTCCATAAAAGTGATTATCTCAAAATATGTCACTTCTAAAATTATTGACAGAACTGTAAATTCTTTGTTAATGCCATGGTTTTAAAAATAAATCTTACCACAAAATAATATTTCTTTTGTTGTGTGTGTGTCTGTGCTTTACGAAACGTCTTTTGAATTTCTAAATAAGTTGATTTTTTTTTTTTTTTTTTTTTAATCATCTGAAGGTTCGTTGCAGAACACTGCAAAATATTCTGTTTTGGGAATAGTTTTTTACTTAATACTTATTTCATAGAGTCTCATTTGTTGTCACGATTTTCTTTTATTAAAGAGAAATGGATCAATTGGAAGTTTTTATTGATAATTATGAATTTTACGAAAGACTGTCGACTCCAAAAGTTGTATATTTTTGTAGTATTCGCATTAGATAAAGTTTGGGGGAGGGGAAGAATAAAAATTTTCAAAATCTTTGTAATGTTTTATATATATATATAATTGTTTTTCTGAAAAATTTAAAACTTCCTACGAGAAGCAATGCATGATCAATCAATCAGTAAAGGAAAAAAAACACATATTTTGAGTTCATTCATTCAAAATTAATTATTGTAAAAATATTTAAGATAAAATTTACAAATACTACAAAACACATTAAAATAGAATATAAAATAAATGAAAGTACTTATTCGCATATGATCCTGCTGGAATAAAGATTTTTACAACATGTTTGAAAAGTAAACATGAGTCGTTGTTGGTAAGCCTAACGTATTTCCAATAAACAAGTCTATCTGCGTCCTGATTCAACTCTTTATAACAGTATCGTTTTTTAATTTATTTCAATAGGTTGAAAAATAGATGAAAAAATATTTACACAAGGATATTATACAAAATATTTACATTTAAACATACATTTAATTTCAAAATATTCATTCTTATTTATCCTTCTTATAAAACAAAAGCAATGGCGTAATGTAATGGCGCTTCTGTTTTCGTTCTAATCGTCGAAGAACATCGACTCTAAGGCAGTTTTACAATGCCAAGAAGTGAATTAAAATAGAAAACTTTAGAAATAAATATAAAATACTAATTAACAGTAAATAAACTTAACTTCAGATTTCAGATATCCAAGAGAAAAATAGCAGCCGGAGCCGGATCTAACTGCGCTACGAAACACGAAGCCTAACTGTTGCCAAACGGCAAACATTAATTAAAATAAACCTTTCATGATATTTTGGCTTTCGGTTAAACATAAAATAAACCATATACCAGGTATTTCATTATTAAATAATAAAGTTTTAATCATATATTAATAAATTAATAACTTTAAAATCAAAAGCTTATTTTATTTCAAATTATACATATATGTGTGTTTATCTTTTTCACAGTAAAATAAATCATATTTTTAATTTGAATGTAAGTAAATTTTAACTATATTTAGAGAATTTAAGAAATATTTAATTATTTCTACCTCATCCATTAACTTTTAATAATGTGACAAGTAACAATTTATTTCAATAAGTTTTAAAATCTCAACTGCTGGCTGAACAAAAATGGTCCAATTACAATCCAGTATTACTAGAATTTTCAGCAGTTTGGCAGTAACGGACCAATGAAGATTGCCCAGCTTTATTTCATAGCCCTAAAATACTTAAAAGATCCAATACTGGACCAGTACTCTTGAATCCATGTGATGCTATACTTCAAACAGCCAACAGTGGGTCAATAATGTTCAAGAGATGTGCCATCACTGGCCACAAATGCCAATACTGACCCAAAAGTAGCCAACAGTTCTATGTTTTCTGGGTAGTCATTAAAAACATGAGTCATTAAAAAATGGCCAACATTTTTCATAAAAAACATCACTACACAATAACGTTTTCGTCTCCGGTCCGGAGCGTCCTCAGTTGTAAAAATGGATGGTTTTTATGAAAAATGTTGGCCATTTTTTAATGACTCATGTTTTTAATGACTATATTTATATTGTCTGCTTATAAAAATTGGTAATATATACAGATGTTTCTCATTTATAAATTTATGCTTTTGATTTTTTTCTAAAACTTCTTAAATAAAATTTTATTTTCCACGTATATTTTTATTGAAAATTTTGCTTTCATTTTAAGTATAAATATCCTTTTTTTTTATAAGTTACAGAAATTGAAAGTTATCGAATAAAAAAGTTTTCATCCCATGCCAATTTGAAAACGATGCACACTAGAAAATAGTACTGAAGATACTTTAATTGCTTTTAAAAATTTACAAAAACCTCTAATGTGAGATTATATACGTAAAATATTTTGTTTTTCTGTATACAACTACATGTTGCCAAAATATAAGCAACTACTAGAAATATGACGTAATTAAATTAACTATGTAATCAGTTAGAAATAGAGATAATTTAAAAAAGGAGAATCAGTAATATGCCTTTAAATGCTAAAGGTGTAATTAATACCTTTAGCATTTAAAAGTAATATATCATTACAAGGTGTAATAATTTATTATACTGTCAGTAATATGCCTTATGTAACTTAAAACAAAGAAGTGTTACATAAATATTTATATACTTTTTAATTATCAGAGAAAGCTACAAATGTCTGAAATTAGGGCACAAATAATAAATGCATAATTTCACATATTAACAAGTTTGATATCACCAAATAGTAATTCAGGCCATGCAGAAATTTTCAATGATTTTAATGATGTTGTGTGATTATGATAAAAAAAAGGTTTACTTATTACATAAATTATTTCTGAGCACACCTAAGTTTTCAAAACGAGAAGTTTATGGAATCCAGGAGACGCATCGCTCGAGGTTTCCAAACATGCCCCATAATAGTAAAATTCCGAAATTAGGAATATATTTTAAGTGCATAAAATATATATCAAATATATATCAATACATATCTAATATAAATCATACATATCGAATATAATCAACCCAAAATAGCGATTCAGGGCAGACAGGGAATAATTTATAATATGGCTTTACTGTGTTTCATTAAAAGGAACATTTCAGATGATAGAAATGCCGATTTGTCAGGAAAAGTTTTACTCAATAACACTTTATACCAAACTAGAGGAAATAAAACTGCATAATAATTAATTGCGTTTTTCAGATTCAATCATCCGTTGAACAAAAATTGATTTGGTATTTCTAAAAAGTTTAGGCTTTATACTTTGCCTGTCATAAATGAGAAAGCTAATAATATTGTGAATATATAGTTTATCGGAAAAAATAATACCAATCAGAATCTATGTGTCCCAAATATATTAGAAAAAGTTGAAAAAAATTATATTATGGTATGCATAATAAATAATCATAACTTTAAAAAATGCTGAAGCTAAATAATTACAGATTTCTGAATTATTTTACTGTTAAGTACAATTTCTAAAACAAAATAAAATTTATATCGTAATTTCTTTTTCTATATATTTGTGTATCTTTATAATTAACATAAATCTGTATATTATAATAGGGACACAATTATATAAATCTTAAAAATATATATATCTACATAAAAAGTAGACTTCTGAAACCATAGTTAATAAATAAAAAAATATATAGTTTATAGATTTTCAAGAGTGAAAGAAATATATGTAACAATGATATGTTTTTCGTATTATAGAACTAAAATTTATTGTATTCAATAACGAGAGAAGCTATCAAATATTACAACCCATTATGTTAAAAGCATTTGTTATGAATAGAATTATTAACCTTTTGTTGCTGGAGTATTCCTTTTTTGTGTATTCTCATCATTTAAATCAAATATGAGTAATGATATCGTTTGATAAATGTATAGATTTTTCTTATTTTTATCTCATTTACAAAGATTGTATATATATATATATATATATATATATATAATTATTATAAATATAAAATTTAGATGGATAAGTTTTGTTACATTCGCAATTAATATTCCGTACTTTCCGGATATTTATGGCCACGATAGGATTTTCATTTTAAAAAAAAAACATTTTTTATTTAGTGAAAATATTAGATATTATTTACTAGTTTTCGCTGTTTTCTTTAAAGTTTTCTGCATATTTATTATACAAAAAGAAAAAAAAATGGATTCATGTGTTTTTTCGACACTTTCCAACATAGTTGAAAAGTGAATTCGGTTTGTCTGCATGCTGACGCGACGGTCCGTGCTGTAACTGTCGTAAATATTCTCATATTGTCATGTAATTTTATAGGTTATTGAGGTGTACTAATGAAAGATCGGTATTGAAAATTAAGTGTGTAGTATTTACAGTTCGTTTACATGGGCACTCAAAAGAAATACTTACGGTCTATGGAATTTTTTTTAACCGTGTATTTTATCGATGTTACACTGTTTAAATATAGTGAAATTGATGTCTATTACTGATGATTATCACTACAAAATTCTTACTTTTGAATATGGTGTCCATAGAATTCATCTTTTATTTACAAGGGCACATAAAATAATTCGGTTACAGTACTGACTATGAACTATTGCTAAAACTGTGCTTAAAGGATAATGTCCAGAGTAGTCACCAGATATTTTAGTTTAAAAATTACAGAAAACTATAAATTTTCCTGAAAAATTCAAAAACGGAAATGTATTTTTTAGGAAAATATCAAACATTCCAATGCTGTATCATTTCATAGCTTTGCTTAAAACTTGTAATGTGTCAAAAATATAAAATTAATGGGGAAAAAAGGTCAGAAGGTAAGACAAAATCCTGGCCATTAGAACAGTGACGAGAATGCTACCTCGATATAATGAAGACCGCGTTCAGAAACGGCAAACCAGTAGATATTTCAAACGTATGCTGAAATTTAATCTCCATTTTCTCAATAGCTAAGACCCGGTTGAAGAAAACCCTTCCCCGGCATAATTAGAGATACAAACATTATTATACACTTTAAAATGATAAAAATTGGTGTGCACCATGTTTGATGATCCCCTTGTGAGTGAAAAACTGTTCAGGCCGGGAGTGGAACCCAAAACTAGACACTTTTTTATTCAGTTGAAAATGTCATTTCCTATGATGTCTTTACCATTCAGTATGATTCAGTTAAAAATATTAAATTATGTGTGCTGCTCCATCGTTTTATGTAATTGCATTACCTGCAATATATTTTTTTGAGCTGTTTGAGATAATACAC
Source organism: Maratus michaelseni (assembly GCA_963931845.1). NCBI lineage: Eukaryota > Metazoa > Arthropoda > Arachnida > Araneae > Salticidae > Maratus > Maratus michaelseni. The sequence continues at coordinate 301,461,313 of OZ007593.1, read as the reverse complement.
TAGATGCTAATGCTAAAGTTTCTCTGAGTGAATCGTCTCGGCCGGTTGTCAGTCCAGGTACCTCAATAAGCAGAGCGTTGGTATTTTAACCTCGAAGTTTTGAGTTCAACTCGTTTTAACTCGGGTTAATGGACACTTCTTCACTCAGTCCGAAAAATGGCAATTTGTATGTAAAACTATTTCCTACCGTATTTTCAGCGACATTTCAGCGTACAAATATTAAACTGTGAGCAAAAGTGCAACAAATACTGTAAACATCTGCTTGCAGAAGTTTTACTTTAAAAGCAAAAATAATAAGCTATTATTAGCCTAAATATTATAAAATTATAAAATAAGTGTGAAATAAAACAAAGATATCTGAATAAAGTCTTCGCACGTTGGCACGTTGAGTAGTTTTACTAACCCCCCCCCCCCCCAATGTATTTTTCTTTTCTCAAACATGTGCAAAATACACGTCTGGCGAAACTAAATCATTAGAAAAGTTGTTAATAACTTGCAGATGCTTAAAAAAATATTTACTATCTCCAGTTTTTATTATTTATTTTATTTTATTTATTATTATTAATTACCATACACTACATTCATTTGTATTATTTACCACATGCTATCACATCACCTTCCTCTTACAATTTGTATTTTCACATATTATAAATTTTTATGTATTACATAAATACACCTGAAATTGAAATTTCATTTTTTACCCTAAAAAAAAGGTAAGTAAATCTTGAGAACATTTTAAATTGATTATAATTTATAAAGGATGTCTAATTCTTACATGTTTTTGAACGCGCTACAATACAGTCATTATTCAGCTAAAAAAAAAAAAAAAAAAAAAAAAAAAAAAAAAAAAAAAAACTAGGAATTCAAACTTACGTTTGAATTTTTGAAAAATAATTTATTTTTACGCACAAATAAAACCTGAAAATGCTAAAGATATTTATTACATTTGATATTAAATTTCATGAAATTGCCAGCTTAAAACTAGCAAAATCAGCTCCCGATTTAACGTTTTTGAGAACTGGAGCATATTGTTTAATAATTATTTTCCTACGTATCTTTGTTTAAATATCTTCAAAACCTTCCCGAAAATCTTCTTTTGAATATTGCGACGATTAATATTCCGAAATAATGATACTGTCTAACCGGGAGAGCTACCCTGTCTGATCCTGCGCTATTTAAGCTCTTTTTACATCAGCAATTAAATAATGGATAATTAAATCGATTTTAAATAAGAATCCGAAGCTAAGACCTATTTCATAATCATGGATATTCTACTGTTATATTTATTCTGAGACAAATATATTTTTAGACACCATTTATTAAGTTCATAGGGATAAATCGGTTTCTTTTCTTTCGAAATTAGTGTTTAATTTGTTCGTGTAAGTCCCATTAAACTGAAAAAAAATTGAAAAATTTAAAGATAACAATTTTTGACATATAATGTATCAATTAGCACCAAATTTGATTCATAGTATTTAAATCCACCCCCCCCCCCCCGCCACAAGAATAGAAACACCCAGTAACTTTATTATTATAGAACCATGGTATACATAACATTTTTAAATACTTTTTATTAATAATTACGAATTGTAATTTGATACGCGACAACATAAAATATGTTATTTCAATTAATTATAGAAAGTTATAATGATTCTAGACAACAGAATTCTTTAACACTATATTTCCAACGGTGTTACATGGCACCTTTTTAAAAATTCCGATTTAGCGTTATTTTATTTGCAATTTTTAGATTAAAACAATAAGAAGTCCTTTTTAATGCATTCAAGACTTTTTTTTTTTACTTATTAACTTTAAAAATTACAAGTAAAGTAAACATAAATCAAAATTTTAAAAGTTGTCTTTTAACACCGAAAAAATTTTAGAAAAATTTAGAAAAGAAAATTTGCGCAATTTCCGAAACTTCACCTTATTTTATCACAGAGTTTGTACTAAAATTCTGTGGAAGAATAGGACGAAGATTATTATTGTAAATAGTGGTACTCAAAAGTAAAGAAGGGGAACGTAGCCTGAGTTTAAAACTGAACTATGTCTAGAAGGTCCATCTAACTTGCTTAATTGTTTTTTTAAAAATTCTTTCGACCAATATGTAATCTACCAGTATGTTCTCTGTTATAATATATTTAAAATCATCGTGTATTTGAAATATGTAGTATTTTTACCCTTTGATTGTGGAATTTTAAAATAAAATTGCTGCAAAAATTGTGTATTATACAATTTTTTCTAGAAAGGTTTTGCCGGTAGAAATCGCAGGATAAGCAGTAAAAGGGTTAATGGCATCAATTTATTTTCGATAGAACCATGAAATTTCTTCTTAAACTATATCAAAACCTTTTATTTGAGAATCATATTTTTTTTTAGAATTTTTTTTACATGTAACAAAATCAAGAAATGAAAATTTTTGTCTAGAAATGAGCAATTTGAAATATGCGTTGTGTAAATAATAATGGTTTAGGCAAATGCAGTAAATAAAAATTCAGACAGCAGTTTGTAAAACTTATAGTAAGATTATAGAAATAAATTAATAAAAAAATAATATATTCAGATTTTTTTAATTTTAGAATCTAATTTAGAATGGAGTAATTATAAAATTATTATAGAAAAACTTAACTTTTAATTAGAAGAAAAAAAATTAGTGAGTACATTAGAAAATATTCAATTAATAACTAATACACTGGATATGATGTTATTACAAAATAATATATGGGAATTTAATTAATATTAAATCTAGTACTTTATCAACTGTAATTACAAAATCATATTTAAAAAAAAACCAGTTACTTGTAAGATAATTATGTTAGACGTTATTAGTTTACGGTGAAGAAATTTAATCTCCGGGATGGAAATTCTATTAAAATTCTAACAAAAGGCAGATATTGATAAAACTACATTTTTTTTCTAAAATTAATGATTTTATTTTTTATTTTTTTATTTTTTAAGAGAAAGTTCCTTAATGAAACGTAAATACATCGATGATATTTTTAATTAAAATAGTTTTATATCACAAAATAAATATTTGAACTGGAGTTGTATAATATTTTCCTTGCTTAAAATCTGAAAATTGGTATTACACCTTAACGAAGAAATAATCGCTTGCATTTTAAAGTAAAATTTCATTATTTCATTCTTTCAATAATTAAAGAAACTTATATATTATAAAATATTATATATATTTGCAACGCTTTTGAAAAAGATAAATTATATTAAGTTTTCGAAAATACAGTTTGAAACAATTTATTATTATAAAAAAGTTATATAATTAAGCCCGATACTGAGTATAGTCTCTAATAGATTCAATATATTTTATAAATGGTTATCCAAACAAAGGAAAATCTATCAGATAAAAGTTCAGTGTTGTCTATTTTAGAAGCATTTAAAATTTTCTTTTTCATACGAAACTTTTTACGAATATTAGACCTATCGGAATTTTTTAACCATAGCAGGTAGTGGTTTCAAACGCTTTAAGCTATTCAAATTTAGATGCTAGTTAGTACATTTGTTGCAGAACGATCACGGTTAGTATTGATAAGAGTACTCTAGTTGTCAACTGTGTGCTTAAATGTGCTAGTATTGACTTGTGATTCAAACTTTTGTGCCTGAATCTGAATCCGATTCTGTCATTCTTTGAATTCCATAAAGTGTGAAAAAGCTCCAGGAATTGCTTTGTCACTTGTATTTTCGTCGACTTATGTTAATTAGGTATTTGTAGTGGACTAAAAAAACTGCTTTGTGCCTGTTGGACACGTAAAGTTGGAACAAATTTCTCATCAGAGGTTTTATGAGCTGGTTTTGCTCATTAAACCTCTCGTTTAACAAAAATAAAATAATTATGCCGGTATCTCATCAAAGGTTTAATGAGCTGGTTTTGCTGCAAGTTTGCGGTGTTTTGTAAGCAGTTTATATTTTTGTGTGCTTCAATAAAGAAAACTGCGGATATTCAGGGAATCTCGTTATCCTTCAAATCACTATTAAGTGAATTGGGCTGCTAATGGTAGATTTTATTATAGTATAGTGCTGTATAGCCAACCTCAAAACAACAGGAATAGTTTAGACTGAGTTTATATTTGAGGGAAATTACAAAAGGCTTTCCTCTTCTTTAGTTTGTCTTGTTATTTGAGTTAAAGTCATTTAAATAGTTTATTTGCTTAAATCCTATATATTAAACCGCCAAGCTAACATCCTAATTTTCAGTGCAAATTCGATGTTTTTGTGCATGCGTGAGATTAAATCTAAAACCTGTTCGGTTTTAAGGTATGCTTGAACGCGTTCAGCGTAGCCCAGAGGTTTAAGGCGTTAGTTAAAGCTTTGGCTCTTTGCAAAAAACGTGAGTTCGAATCCCGTTTCCAACAGAAATATTTGTGCCATGCTTTTGGTTATAATTCATTTAAATTACTGTCATATTTTCAGGAAAAAAAGTTACAGGATTTTTGTTATTTATTATTATTATTATTTTTTAATTCGAATGCTTTTAAATTAAGCAAAATTTAACACCCAAAAATATTTTTACAAATTTAAAAAAATTGTATTATAAATGTGGTGTTTTACTTCAAATAATAAATGCTGGAGGGCAGCACCACAAGAATAATTGTAGTCCATCCTTTAGCGCCATCTATAGTAGTAAGTTTGTTTTCTACTGTTTTAGACATAGAATGTATTCGTAGTTCTGTAAGACTTGATGTTGTGATGTCTTGTGATGTTAATTAAATATGTAAAAGTAATTTATTCGTCCGCCTCATTTATGCTTTTGTTCTACTTTATTTAATATTAAATATATAATAATAAATATAAAATATAAATAAAAATTATTTGTATTAAAAATATTTAATAATAATAATAATAATAATAATAAAAGACAAAAAAAAAGACAAAAATTTAACACATAAAAATAAAAGCGAGAAGAAAACATATTTCTTTTAGAAATAGATAACAATATTTATTTCAAGAAATTTTTACACAGGCTTTAAAATCATTATATTTGTAACCGACAAAATTTTTATAATTTGGACAATAAGAATTTTTTTAAAACTATGAAATTATTCTTCGTGAAAAAACAAGAAAATGTCTTCTTACGAGCATTTTTACCACTAAATATCAATATAGTTCGTGAATTTTTCATTTAAAAATATAAACTCATACGATATTCGGTTAAAGATAGAAAATCATACAAATTTGAGGTTTATTTAAGGTTGTTATTACGGGTCCGGGCAACGCCGGGTGGGTGAGCTAGTATTAGTTAATCTAAAAACCATTTTCATTGTTAAATAATAATAAAAAAATATTTAATAAATTTGTGGTATATGCTCATTTACAACACGACAGAGTCGCCAAAGGCCACTCCACATATTTGCATAATCGTTTAACAGTTGAAACTACTGGGAAATGAAAATAATAAAATTTCAATACATATCGATGGTCTAACTCAATCACCAGTTTTTTATCGATTATAAAACAGCAATAGCGGAAGACGGACAAGAACTACAAATTTAAATTCGTATTTTTAGAAAAAAAATCTTTCAAAAATCACTTTAGAGAAGGGAAAATTACATTTATTATTTGGGTTCACATTTCAATGTGAAATTATTAGTTTTGTTTCTATGATATATAAAACACGAGTCACACAATGATTCAAAACTCGAATTTACTCAACCTCTTGCGTAAAAGACAATCCTGACGAAAATATATTTGATTTTGGCAAAGCTTTGGAATTCGATTGGTATTTACAGCATTGCTGAATTGAATTATTTTTAAACAGTTAATATATACATTTAACATCTTAAATCAATGTTTGAACGAGATAATGTAAAATTACTATTAAGACTGTTCAATTAAACTAGTCGTTGAGGGCCACCGTAATACTCACCCATCATGGATATTCATAATATAAAATATGAAAATAAAACATCCGTAAACTATTTATAAAATGCATTGCAATTCGAATAAAATCCTGGCTTGATGACGTCATAAGCTTTAAATCGAGGCTATCGAAAAAGACAGGCTAACGCGGTGCATTCCACTTATCTTTTTTTACAGACCGTTACACTGTTAAAAATTTGCAGCAAACTGTCCAGTCATTTGACCGTTTTTGTAAAAAACGGTTACATAACCGAAATTTAACTATATTCCGACCATAAAATGAGCAATAATACGGTCAGAATATAGTTAAAATACGGTTATGTAACCATTTTCTACAAAAACGGTCAAATGACTGGACAGTTTGCTGCAAATTTTTAACAGTGTAGAGTGACGTGATGCTTCTTTCGTACACCTGCATTGGTGCATTCGAGCATCATGTGACTTCCGCGGTCTGTAAAAAAAGATACGCGTAAGGCACCGCGGTAGCCTTTCTTTTTCGTTAGCCTCGCTTTAAATGCTCTATTACTGAATTGCGTAAAAGAAACATCCTCATAACTCCCAAAATGATAATCATATTAACTAAGAGTTTACTGCGTCGGATTAAGCGTCTCATTTCCAATTAAAATATATATTTTAATTGAAATTTGAATGAAATACAGGGTCAAGAAAAATCAAAGAGTGTGGCAAATATGATAACAAATATCTCGGCAACTAAAAAAATAGAAAACTATCTTTATATTTGTGCCTACATGTCTGAATAAAACATAAATTTAACTGTAAAAATATTTTAACAATTATTTTATAAATAAAAATTAACATCATGAACTTGTTTTATAATTTACATTATTCCTGCTCACTATATACAAAACTGGAGATTTGTAATTTTGTGATTTTAAACGTCCTCCAATTAAAAGCTAGGGTTCAGTTTTATACTAGGAAAAGAAAAAAAATACCGCTAAATGAGATTTCTGGGAAAGAAGTTTTCAATCTAGTTAAGAGGATAAAATTTTCGGAAAAAAAAAAAACATTCCAAGAACACTTCATTATACTATTCAATTACAGAAGTCCGGAATAAAAAGAAATTGCAGAAATAAAACAAATGTGGTTCATTTATCTGTTAGCTCTGAAAGAAAGTACATGATGGGGTATGACAAATTGCTTTGTGAAATTTCGTACAAACTAAGAATAACTTAATTGAGAGAAAGTAAATCAATGTAAATTTACAACTTGTATTATGAAAATAAATAAAGAAGATGATTAACAACATATGATAAAAAATAGTTATGTAATTGAAAATCCATGAAAAAAATATATAAACGGAATTATTTAATTAGTGTTTTATAAATTATCCTAGATAAAACACATTTTAAATATTAACATATCTTAAATTTATTCTAAACTTCTTCTCATTTAATTTACTATATTTCTTCTTAAAATATTTTTGTTCCGTTTTCCTTTTCAAAACTTAAATTTGTTTCAACTCGTGTCATTATTGTTCTTGTCTACACTGTTAAAACATTTTCTGTGAAATTACAGAGAATCTACTCGTAATCCATTATCTTAAGTTTGATGTAAAATTACAGATATTAGGAAAAACAGAGATTCTGTTAAATAACAGGGAAATTATTCAGTACATTTACAGAGTCTACTGTTAATTTTATCGTTAAAAAACTATAATTGTTAATTATAAAAAATAACAAATAGACGCCGGTTCTACGCAGCTGTGATTACTAGTAAGAATTCTTCGAATGTACTTTTGTAATGCAGTACTTAATTAATTTTTATAAAAATGGCTTCGACCATCGCTGGGATTTGAACCCCAGTCACCCCGGCGGAACACTAACAGAATAGCCATTATACAAGAAGGGTAGTTACAGTACCATGTCAAGGATGTCTTTTATGATTCAGTAGGAAAATCTATTGCAGTTACAAAGTTTGTCATCACTTTTCAACGGTTGTGTTTAATGCGATTGGTTAGTTATAAATATAAAGCCTTAAAAGAAGGATTTAATTTTTCTAGTATTTAAATGGATTTAACTAATATTTGATTATGCCATATTTGGCATTATCGATATATTTAAAGCGAAAAGCGCATTCTGTCAAATTCACTCTCTCTGTTCCATACGAAAATCGTCTCTTTGCGCATGCTTCAACGTTTTTTTTTTAAGGCTTCTATCCTCAGAAACGGCATATGTGTTTAGCCCTCACCCGTTTAGCCTAGAGCTGTTTAGCCTAGGGGAATTGAAAAAGGTTGATTGAAAACGGATGGCGTAATATAGCCATTGCTTTGAAAACTTTTTTTTTCTTTTCTTTCTTTCTTTCTTTCTTTTTTTCTTTTTTTTTTTAAGAAAACAAGTTTTCACTACAACATATGCATATTTTTTCGTAAAATTTTAAAGAGAGCTTGGATACAGTTATATTTATAACCGATTGAAATTTCAAAGAGTTCGGAAGATGAGAACTATTTTTTTTTGTTGCTATGTTAAAGGAGCCGACGCAAAAACAAACAAACAAACAAAAAAAGCGAGTAGAAAATATTTATTTTACTACTTGATAACAATATTTTTTCACGGAATTTTTACACGGGCTGTAAAATCGCTTTATTTATAACCAATAAAGATTTCAAAGAGTTCGGAGAAAAAGAACACGAAAATGAGCGTTTTCATCACTAAACATCAATATTTTTTCGCGACCTTTTCCTTTTAAAATATAATTTCATACAAAATAGGGTTAAAGATATAAAATAATAAACACATGATTTAAAAATATATATATATTATCACGGGTCCGGTCAACGCCGATCGGGTCAGCTAGTATACGTTTAACTCAAGGTATGTTTCTTTTTCATATGAAAATACTTTATTGATTTACGCTGTTTAAAAATTGTACTTTAAAAATATTTTCTTTTTTTTTTTTTCTTTTTTTCTTTTCTTTTTTTTTTTCTTGTTTGTTTTTTTTCAACTTGACATCATTTAGAATTCCTTTTAAAACACAGAATAAAATGCATTACAAACGTGTGTAACATTATATGTTATTTATTTATTTATTTTTTTTAACATGTAAGAAATAATTATGTGAGTTCCTTTTTTTTGAATGAATGAATGGATGAAAATTAATTTTTTTTGCAATAATATTAATAATGTTTTCGAGAAATTTCTTCAATAGTAACATAATATATATATATATATTTTTCATAATGCGCAAATATTTTTTGAACGGAGTATTTTTGGAAAGGAATTTTTTTATTAATAAATAAAATAAAAACATTTTTTTAAATGAAAGTTATTTTAAATTAATGTCCCATAATGCTTAAAGTGATTAAAAACCAAAACATAACACAGAATATTTAAAATACCTGTTTTTAATGTAGATATGTAGATAACATATGTTTCATGCACAACTACCGGTGACATCTTCAGATCTTAATGATAAATACAAAATTCTCGCATATTTGAAAATAGTAAAACATATTGTTATGAATTTTGTATATATCTGTAAATATTCCATTTGTTTAAATTTATTTTATTTGATTATTGTGAAAATTGCAGTATTATTAATGTATTTCCTATTGAGCATCATGTAACTCAACGCTAAAGGCCTCAGATGGTTTGCAAAGAAAACAACCTTACACCCTCATCTTTATAATGGAAGTCTATGGAAATATCGCCAAGGAATGGGTTTATCGCCAAGTTGGCGATGGTTTTGGCGACTTATTATTGCCGCCAAATTTGGCGATATATCGCCAAATGTCGCCAAGATGGCGACGGATTTGGCGACTTTTTGTGCAACCCCCCCCCCCCCCTTATACCTATACATTGGGATCCTTTCTTCCTTGGGTTCTCTATCGAAAGTTAAAGCACTTTCTGGTAATTTCTAGCATCTGAAGGCTCTGGAATAATCTGGAAAGATCTCTGAAACCTATATAAGGACCTCCATCAGTTCAGTTCAGTTAGTTGTCTGTCAACTGCGATTGAATTCATACGAGAGGCTTTGCATTGAGAACTGTGTTTCTCGGATTGATTTTGTCGTTGATACGTCGTATTGAACGCATTGTTTCTGTGTGAAATTTTGCTGTGCTTTTATTGGATTTGAAGATTACTGAATATCTTGTAATTTTCAGAAGATATTGGTGTTCGTATTGCACTGTTTATAGTGAATAAAGCCTTTTGATTGTTCTTATATATTGGCATCAGTCCTTTCGAACCCCGAGCTCACAACAATATACTAGTCCAGTTGAAATAGCGCAAAAAAGGGCCTTGCCTTACAAAAATTCGGGTGGTTCTGATTTTTGGGTATGCTGTAAAGGTTGACCCTCTAATAAAAACCCCCAAGTTTTCGACCTTCTAGACCTTGTGCGTTTTTCACAATATTGAAAAAACCAATATTTTTCAGCACTTTTTTAGATTTTTCTTAAATAGCTCGATTTTAGAGCATTTTACAGAAAAAGCACTTTCACCATTTTGTAGAGCATAAAATTCCCTACAACATGCAGTATTCAGGTTTGTAAATTGTCCAAATAGGGGGTAAAATACGGAGCCGGGAAAATAGGGTAAAATTTGCAAGAAATGCAAAAATCCACTAAAGACGTTAGTTTTTGCTTAATAACCTACTTTTAGTGCGTTTTAGAGACAAAAGTGTCAATATAAAGTTTGTAAAGCATGAAGTAGTCTATAAGTTTCATTTATTAGATCATTAAATGTCTATACTAGACTCTAAAAATCAGAAGAATACAATTTTTGGTTAAAACAAAAAAATACCGCCTGACAAGTCATTAATTTAAAAACGAGCTTTTATTTTTGATATTGATTAAACGATGCGATTAATTAGTTATATTATGTACAATAATAGGTAACTGCTGAATAGTTGAGGGGGTGGGGGCGAAGTTAACCAAAAAACCTAGTCGGTAGACATAGGTGCAAATTTAACCGTATTTTCCCGGCTCCGTATCTTACCCCCTATTTGGACAATTTACAAACATGAATACAGCATGTTGTAGATAATTTTATGCTCTACAAAATGTTGAAAGTGCTTTTGTCTCTAAAACGCACTAAAAGTAGGTTATTAAGCAAAAACTAACGTCTTTAGTGGATTTTTGCAAATTTAACCCTATTTTCCCGGCTCCGTATCTTACCCCCTATTTGGACAATTTACAAATCTGAATACTGCATGTTGTAGAGAATTGTATGTTCTATAAAATGGTGAAAGTGCTTTTTCTGTAAAATGCACTAAAATTGAGTTATTTAAGAAAATCAAAAAAAAGTGCCGAAAAATATTGGTTTTTTTCAATATTGTGAAAAACGCACAAGGTCTAGAAGGTCGAAAACTTGTTATTTTTATTAGAGGGTCAACCTATAATAAATGAAACTATCGACTATCTCATGCTCTAAAAAGTTGATTATGACAATATTGTTTCTACAACGCACTAAAAGTAGGTTATTAAGCAAAAACTAACGTCTTTAGTGGATTTTTGCATTTTTTGCAAATTTAACCCTATTTTCCCGGCTCCGTATCTTACCCCCTATTTGGACAATTTACAAACTTGAATACTGCATGTTGTAGAGAATTTTATGCTCTACAAAATGGTAACAGTGCTTTTTTCTGTAAAAAAGAGAAATTACTAAAATTGAGTTATTTAAGAAAAATCGAAAAAAGTGCCGAAAAATATTGGTTTTTTCAATATTGGGAAAAACGCACAAGGTCTAGAAGGTCGAAAACTTGTTTTTTTTATTAGAGGGTCAACCTTTACAACATACCCAAAAATCAGAACTACCCGAATTTTTGTAAGGTAAAATGCTATTTCTACTGGACTATACCACGAGATCGCATGTCCAAAGTTAGTAGGTACTTAATTTGGCTAAAACTGGCAAACGTGAAAAAAATTATTATTTATTTTTATTTTTATTGCTTTTCCATTTATCGATCATCGCGTGCCAAATTTTAGCACATTCAAAGGAAACGGTTTCGTTACAAATGCAATCTTTTCGCAAATATATTTCTATAGATTCACGGATAATGGATGGGAAATAAGCTCTTGATTGAAAAATTATTTTACTGTTATTGAAATCTATCTGTAACTTCTCCTTATTATATTGTCTGGATAAAGCGGTGGTTCTTCTGCCACGTTTGATGTCTGCCATAGGTTCTTTTATTCTTGTTTTAAATTTTCTTTTTTTAATTCCTATATAGTACTGTATTGTTCCATCTGCCTTGGTGAATGGGATTTCATAAGTTATTTTTAAAAATTGACTTTTAACGTTTTCATATATATATATTAACATATTAAATTTAGAAAAATAAGCTTCATTTTTTTAATTATGTAATATTTATGCATTTAGAAGGTTAATATATTTTTTATAATGCATATATCATTAAAATTCTACTACTTCTAATAATAATAATACATTATAATTTTTTACAAATATTAACAGAAATTATAAAATAGACTAAAATAATATTCTAAAAATATCTTACATAAATTTAAAATCTGGATTTAAATAAAAATTCATTCTTTAAATAATCACACTCTCTTTCGATCTTTTGATAAAAGTGATAGTCCATAAAAATCCCCTCTAACTCCACAGAGACGAATTTTCAATTTCTAAAATATTCTAATTTTTAATATAACATACTTTGTACCATATTTTCTTCTTTATTATTTTTAATAAAATTGTAAAAGGATTTTAAAAATGTGCATTTTGAATTACAGGTTATGAAAAAGACAAAAATATCTTTAAATAAAGACATGTAAATCTCTTCAGGGAATTTGATATAAGAAAAGTGAAAAGTCTGTAAAATGATGACCGATAAACTCAATCTAATGCATTTAACCGAGATCTAGTGTAAATTTACAGAGAGTCGATTTTGTTTCTATGTTTTTACGGAAATTTTTAACAGTGTATTTTTTTTTGCAAATTTTTTATCCGAGTTCTGTAGTTTTTATATTTCAATACATTCGATTAAAAACGTTTTTTTCTTTCTAGATATTTCTGGAGGATTTTAGAACATTTTTTCGGGCCTTACTGTTGTTTGCTTTCCTCACTTTTTACGAGTCCGCCAAAATAGTTTTAAACGAGACTTTCCATTGGTTTAGATGATTTTACACAAGACACTCTTTGCTGGAGCATGTAATTTTATACGATGATTTTAAAAGCTGTCGTATGATCTCGGAGCGAAAAATTTTGTGTATGCCGTGTGCTTTAATAACTTTCGCAGCGTCAGTCGATAGTTTCAATATGCTGGGTTCTATAAATTTTAATTACTTATTTATATAAATGTGTAATATGTAGTAGTTTTGTGAAGCTTGTCGTAATGCATTAAGTTTTTATAACAGAGCCATATGTATTGGTGTAAAGACTGGGATAAAGAACTTTAGTATATGTGTGGCTAAGCCTTTTAAGTTTCTGAGGAATTTTCACTTGGTGTCAAATTCATTGCTATTTTTGCTTGGTTCACTGACTGCATAAATATAATTAAATTTCTGATTGCTAAAAATATGGCTAAATTAATACATTCACAACCAGGCCATAATCATAATCTTGTGTAAGTGAGTTAGCGAAGATTCTAGCGGTAGAATTGATACATTTTTCAGAAAAACTAGTCGTTGGGGGCCACCGTAATACTTATCTATCATGGATATGCATAATGTAAAATATTAAAATAAAAATGTGTAAACTACTTATAAAATGCATTGCAATTCAAATAAAATCGTGGCTTGATGACGTCACAAACTTTAAAGGTTCGATTACTGAATTGCTTGAAAGAGGTTTTTCCTTATAACTCCAAAAATAATAATCCTATTAACTAGCGGTTTATTGCATCTGATTAAGCGTCAAATTTCCAATTAAAATATATCTTTGAAGTGAAATTTGGATGAAATACAGGGTCATGAAAAATCGAAGAGTGTGGTAAATAGGATTCCAAATATCTCGGCAACTAATTATCCGATCGACTTCATGCTTTATTCAAAATTTATGTTTTTTTATTGTCTTTTATATTCATTTCTTAAAATAAACAATTTCGAAAATTTTTATATACCTTTCATCAGAACGAATATTTCGAGAGTCCGAAAAAAATTGTTCCGGTTAATCGAGGTTATTGAAATGAAATAGGCTTCTTCCCATTATTACATACTAAGTACATACCAAATTGCAAGTCTCTATCTCAATTTTTTCGGGAGATAGAGCGTTTACAGACACACACACACACACACAGACACACAGACACACAGACGGACTGCAAAATTTTTTTTCTAAAAATATGGTTTTCGGAATCTCCAGTGTCTGAAACGTGTAAATCCGTCAAAAAAAAAATTTCGATTTTCAAAACGATTGCAAGACTTACCCTATACTACGTATGATGGGTAAGTAAAAAGGGATATGAGTTAATTCTACAGATAGTAATCTATGTTAAGTAATGCTAGCAATATTAACATACTATCTAGTGCCAAGCATTACTTGACAGCATATTCGAATCAGAGGATATACCATATGTATACTGATTTATTTTTAAATTTTACATTATGCTGATCAATAAGTTTGTATACCTGAATCAATCAATACAAGTCTAATTGTACAATGATTTTAGTTATTGTTTTAATAAGAGAAAATATATCATAAAATTATTAGGCTGTTTGGCAGTTTTCACATACAAGATCGAAACTTTTAAGATTCCTCTATTTAAAAGCTAGAGTTCAATTACATACTAGGAAAATATTAACCCCTTCGCAACGAGCGTACTTTATAGAATTTTTAATATTTTACCACCTGTATTTCAAAACAGAAATTGTCGCCTAATTGAACCGCGGAAATGCTATCATTAAATAAGGCAAAGTTTACAATAAAAAGTAACAATAAAAGTGGTGGAAATAATCGAGGATTCTGAGCATCTTATGTGTCACGTATACGTGTCGCTCGTCCCCAAGGGGTTAAGCAATAATATTAAATTAGAAGTTTTTGAAAGAAGTTTTCAATCTAGTCAAAAAGTTAAATTATTTGGAACAGCATTCCAGGAACACTTCATTATGGAATTTGATTATAGATGTCTGGAATAACAAGAAACTAGTGGACCAGTGCGATTCTTCAGCATTGTAGATTTTGAGATTATTTGCTGATGTGGTTTTAATTAATTTTAAATGAATTGCAAATTTTTATCAAACAACGTGTTTTAACGAAATGATATTGTACTATGGGAAAAGGCTGTCCAAAAAACCTTACGTATGATATCTCTTTGATCGTTGTGCAATTTGTAAGTGCATAGAAAAAAGAATGTTGACATCAGAAATAATATATATGACTAAAGAAATAAAACAAAAGAGGTTCTTTTTTTCAGTTAGCTCTTAAAATAAATTTATGATGCAATTTAACAAATTGCTTTGGGAAATAATACGCATCGTAAAAACGAAGAATAGAAGAAAATAGCTTAAATTGAGACAAGTAAACAAGTGCAGATTTCCAGCTTATATCATCAAAATAAATAAAGAAGAGTATAATATCATATCGCAAAAATATCATGCAATAGAAATCAAATAAAAACAACATAATCAATATATGTATATTGAATTACTCTTTCATATGTTTTTGTAGATAAATAAATATTGATATATTTTCAAATTTATAATTGTACCACTTTCTCTATTGAAAATCGTAAAGTTTCGTAAGGTAATTAATGACTTGTTTGAATTTTTTTCAGGCACAAGTAAAATATGAATCCTGTGACAATCGGATATGGGGATTGGAACAATAATTTTTACAAGAACAACTAATATGAGATGCTGCTAAATAATATTAGAATTGTATAACATACCAGGAAAAAAATACAAAAAAATATACCACTAAATGAGAAGTCTGGGGGACAAATCAGTCTAGTCAATATGATAAATTATTCGGAATAACACAATTTCAAAAAACACTTCATTATGCAATTCAATTACAGAAGGTTGGAATAAAAATAAATTGAATAAATGAAACTAAGGCGGTTTTTTATTCCGTTATCTCTCAAATGAAGTACATAGTGTAATATGGCAAATTGTATTACGAAATAAATATTATCTTGAAAAAGAGCAATACATGAGCATTTTAATTTGAGTAAGTAAACTAATGAAGATTTCTATCTTATGTTGCCAAGATAAATAAAGAAAAGTTGTAATATCTTAAAAAAGACATGTAATCTAAATTAAAGGAAATCAAATATGCATATACTGTTATTTCATAATTTTTGTAGATACATGTATTTAAAGAAGTTCATTAGTCAAGCTCAATATATAGGTGTATACATTATTTGAAAAAAAAAAAAAAAAAACATCATTAATATAACTATAAACATGTTACCATTTACTTCATCAATTCTTTCCGGTTAATATATATATATATATTTCAATTTGGTTAAAAATTACTTTTACGTTAATAATAATAAAAGTAGCTATCCAAATTACAAAAGTTAAGGTTTACCAGAATTTAAGAAATATGTAATTTACTGAGAGCTAATGAATATAGATATTTCGCATACTATTGATACAATACACTCTCAAGAAATGTTCTTTGAAAAAGTAATAATTTGAAGCAGCAAGTTGCCGGAATGCCCCTATGATTAGAAAAGATTTTTCTCTTATGTAAATCAATTTCCTTCTTTTAACTGGAAAATATTTCAAAAATTTTGAACTTAATTTCGCGCATATTTCGTGTTTTGACGGAAAAAGACGTACACAAAAATTCTAATTCTTTATACGAAAAAGTATTAGGGAGCACAGTTGCCGGGACACTGGCTTTGACGAAAATGCAGTTTTTGATTCTGGGATTTAAGGTAAATTTTACGTTTGATTTGTAAAGTTTCTATATTCTGTGAGCGAAATGGTCAAATAAGAACGACAATTTCCGTTTTTAAACGAAATATAATCAATTAAAAAGGTCCATTCAATTCACAGATTTTTTTTTTTTAAAACGTAGGACAAAGAAGAATTTTTGAAGACGTTTGGAAAATATCATATTACGACAAGATTAAAACAGATATAAAAAACTTTAGTATTTTTTATGTTTTATTATAAATCATTTGCTCTGAAAAGTAGCCTCTATTTAAGTGTTAAGAGTAAAATAAACTTTTCAAATAAAAGAATTATCAACGGTGTAAAGAAAATTAAACGATCTTTTATTATTAATATTATTAGTAAACGCTGAAACTTAAATGAACTCATAATAATAAATGCATAGATACAGATATGAGTATATGTTATCATATACTGTCATTACAATTATTTGCACATAATAACAAAAATGGATGTTAAGAAAGTATAATACACAATCAAAAGACTTGTCCTGTTAATAAGACGTCCAATCCGAAAGTGTTAAGAGAAAATATGTGAAATTACGTTATTGGAATCAGACAAAAAAATAAAGCTTTTAAGAACACGAAAGCTAGTGTTGAGTTTTATTACTAGGGAATTAAATAAAATAAACTACTAGATTAATAAAAAGAAAAGTGCCCCGTTAAACTGATGGCATTGAGCTCACAGGCTATTCACATTAATTGAATATTATACCCTTATTTAAAAGAATAATGCACTCGAAAAATAAAGAAATCGATAATAAATTAAGGGAGGATTAGCCCCTTGTTCCTCCCTTTTTACTTAACCAGTGAACCTCCAAAACTAACCAGGGAAGTGCCTTATCACAATGAACCTATATACAAAATTTGAAGCAAATCAGATAACTGTGCATGAAAAGTCCA
This sequence comes from Maratus michaelseni, assembly GCA_963931845.1. Classification (NCBI taxonomy): domain Eukaryota; kingdom Metazoa; phylum Arthropoda; class Arachnida; order Araneae; family Salticidae; genus Maratus; species Maratus michaelseni. The sequence goes on along the minus strand of OZ007593.1, from coordinate 301,443,724 downwards.
TTTATCTAACTTAAAGGGAGGGGGGGAATTAGCCTCCCGTTCCTCCCTTTATTGTTAACCAATGAACCCCCAAACTAATCAGGGAAGCGCCTTATCACAATAAACTTATATACAAAATTTGAAGCAAATTGGATAATTCTGCATGAAAAACCCATTTATCTAAATTAAGGGGGAGGGACTTAGCTCCTGTTCCCCCCTTTATACTTAACCAATGAAACTCCAAAACTAATCAGGGAAGCGCCTTATCACAATGAACCTATAAGCAAAATTTGAGGTAAAACGGATATTTCTATCAAGAGTTATCGCGTTACGTACATACGTACATACGTACATACAGGCATGCATACAGAACGGGCGGGCACATTAGCTCTCAGGCTTTGATAGCTTGTGAGCTATAAAACTGGGAGAGGCGATTTAAATTTAGTCAAAAGGATAAATTATTTGGGATTAAATTCCAACCACATATCATTGAACAATTTAATTACATAAGAATAGAATAAAAACAATTATAGATATAAAATACACTGTAAAAGAACCTTTAAATTTACAGTAAAATACTGTCAGCCAGGACGCCAATAAAAAATTTTATTTTATAAAAAAAAAAAATCTGAAAACTGTTTATTTTACTACAAAATTTGTTAAAATAACATAAATTTCGTAATACGTAAAGATTTCATTTCGGAGGAAATCTGTAAACTGTATATTTCATGGACAAAATCTCTTAAAATAACAGAAAGGTTGTAATAAATACAGATTGATTTTGCAAAATATACAGTGTTTACTGCCGTCCTGGCTAGTAAGTCCTCCTTTGTAAAGTCAACAGTCTTTTTGTATCGTGTACTGGGAAACAGACCATTTATTTACTGTCATATCATTAGTTTAATGTCATATCTTGAAAAAAGAAGCTTACAGTCTAAACGAAATGGAAAAAAAATGTGCATACATATTAAATTTGGATTTCATCAGTTTACGAAAAGAAATGTATACTGTTTTCAAAATTGAAGTTGTACAGCTCAGTATGGGTTTGTACATTATATGAATATTCATCAGTTATCTTAACTCTAAAAACATTTTGCATAATATTTTATTAAGAGAAAATTTATTAAGAACTTACTGTACAAATTACGTTATTGTTAGTTATCCGACACAAGATTGAAGTTCTAACATTCATAAAGTTAAAATTTAGAGTTCACTGAGCATGTTGAAAAAATATGTAGATAATGCTTTAAAAAACAAATCCACCTTCGGAAAATCTTGAACAATTTCACCTAAATATTTTTCAGAACGTTTAATACTGAATTACATTTTATGTATAGATGTTTTGTCTGACAGTTTTTTGTCTGTATTTTCATATTATTTTTGTACAGTGTAAAAGCCATTATGTTTTCTGTTAACTCTTAAAAGAAGTACACGACGCAATAGGACACACTGTTTTCTGAAATAACTATATGGATATAGTTAAATTAAGAACAAGTCAAGTAAATGAATGCATATTTGTAGCTTATATTATCAGATTAAATAATAAATAGTTTCAACACTTTATAGTAAAAAATAGGCTTGAAATCTAAAGGAAATGAAAAAAAAATATATTTATATTGAATTAATGTTTAACAGGTATTCGTACAGATAAATGTATATTTATATCATTTTAAATTATAGAGCTCAGAATGCACATTTACATTATGAGAATAAAAAATATATATAAATACAACTGTATAAACATTATCTAAGTTAAAAAAATTATATTATTGCTAGATATCGGACGAAAGATTGTAAGCTTTTAAGATTCCTCTATTTGAAAGTTATAATATAAATTCAGTTCAAATTTATATGAGGAAAAACATAAAATATTCCAAACTGAGTTATTTGGGAAAGAATTCTTCAATCAGGTAAAGAAGAAAAATTATTCGGAAAAACATTCAAAGAACACTTCATTATAAAATTCAATTTCAGAAGTCTTGAAAGAAAAATAGAAATATTGAAGAAGTGAAATAAAAGCGGTACTGTTTCCCTTTAACTTTTAAAAGAAGTACAGGATGTACTATGACAAACCGTTTTGTTAAATTTCTTAATTCATCGTAAAAATGACGAGTATTCAAATATATGCATATATATATATATATATATAGATAGATAGATCATAATATGCAAATATGTTTAGCAGAACCAGACTATTTAAACATTAATTAACAAGTGAAAAACAACAAAACATCAAAAATTAAACAAATCAAACAAATCAAACAAGAACAAGATAATATGAAATAAAGGATGTGGCCTCATTGACAGTGGGTATAACATAATAAATAACAGCCATGAAAATTATGCAGGGTAAAACAGTGCAAAAAGTAGCAGTGGCTTTCGGCCAGAGTGTCGCAATGCATAAATCAAATGCAACCATTCAAAATCATATTGCAAACACTCCCCACCGGACCCTACGCCACATTAACCAGTATATCACAGTCCCAATAAATAGCTGAATTACAACAGATACATATAAAATATAGTAGGAAATAAGTATAATTTTGTACCCAAACCTGATTCTTGTTCTGATTCTGGCTCTGATTCTGGTTCTGCTAAAAATACTTGCATATTATGATCTATATATAATTTTTGTGTTTATTGGCTGCTGTAGTGCTTACCGCATAGATACTATTATTTTGAAAAAATTAACCTGATAGAGATGTGTAGCTTATTTTGGAAGAAACAAAAAAAATGTGCATATTATCAATATCACACTGTAAGCATATGCAAGCAATCAAAGTATAATGAAAATAAAAATAAGCTTGTGTTTTATAACATTGCAAAATGAACTTAATGTGTGTAATTATATCAGTTTATTTTAAACCTCATTTTACTCTTAAATAAAAATAATACATACAAAGTATAGTGATAGAACGAAACATTTTTATATAAAAATCTGTATAATTACTTTTAAGATATTAAATTAAAAAAATTCATTAAAACTTAATATTGTATGCTTATACATTAAGTGAATAAAACTTTCGAAATCTAATTATACAAACATTTATATCTATTAATTTATTTAGATTAATTGCAACATAATTTTACTTTAGAAGTTACGTTATTAGTAGTTATTATATACATAACTGATATTTTTTTAAGTTTCCCCTATTTAAAATCTACGAAATTGTACTACAAAACAGACGAAAACAAACAAACTAGCAAAACCCACACCATTAAATAGTGAAATTTCGGGACAAAATGTCAATCTAGTCAAGGGGACAAATAATTCAGAATAACATTCCAGGAGCACATCATTAAATAGCACAGTCACAGAAGTTGGAATTGAAACAACTGCAGAAATAACGCAAAAGTTGTTGTTTTTTCCATCAGATCGTAAAATAAGTACATGTTATAATATGATAAATTTCTTTATCATAAAAGTGGCATCGTAAAAATTTAGAAGCCATAAATATAATCTAATCCAGAATAAATGAATCTATAAAGATTTCTATTTTATAGTGTCAAAATAAATAAAAATGATGCTTTATAAGATGTAGTAAAAATATCAATGCAATCGAAATCAAATGAAAAAAATATGCGTATATTGAATTAGTGTTTTGTAAAATTTGTTAGATGAATATAGTTGAAAAACGATTTAAAAGCAACTTAATATAATGTTTATGAATTATCTGAATAAAACATTTTAATTTACAGTATACAAATTTATCTATTACTTTATTAATATAATATTTATCATAAACTTATTTTACAAATTAGGATTATTTCTAATAAAAAAAATGCTAATAAAAAAAAATCAGTCAATGAAATTACTAAGTAAAAAAGGTACCACTAAATGAGAAAATTAGAAAAGAGGTTTTCAATTTAGTCAAGAGTACACATTATTCGGAAAAACATTCCAAGGACACTTCATTATGCAATTCAATTACAGAAGTCTGGAATAAAAAGAAATTGGAGATATAAAACAAATGTGGTTACTTCTTCTGTTAGCTTTTAAAAGTAGTTCCTGAAGTTATATGGTGTATTATTTTAACAAATAAATACATGGCTATAGCTTAATTCACAAAAAGTAAATCAATTTCGATTTTTAGCTTCTACTACAAAACAAATTTAAGAATAGGTTTAATGTCATATCTTGAAAAAGGAAGCTTACAGTCTAAATGAACTCGAAAAAAAAAATATATGCATACATATTAAATTCGGATTTCATCAGTTTTCGAAAATAAATGTATACTGTTTTCAAAATTGAAGTTATACAGCTCAGTATGGGTGAGTACTTTATATGAATATTCATCACTTATCTTAACTCTAAAAACATTTTGCATAATATTTTAGTAAGAGAAAATTTATTAAGAACTTACTGTACAAATTACGTTATTGTTAGTTATCCGACACTAGATTGAGGTTCTAACATTCATAAAGTTAAAATTTAGAGTTCACTTTTATACAGGAAAATAAATGAAATGAAAAGATACCACTAAATAAGGAATTTTGGATGAATGTTTTTAAACTAGTCAAGGTGAAAATGTTTCGGAATAACAAGAACATACCATTACGTAATTCAGTTACTGAAGTGAGGAATGAAAAGAAATTTAACAAATAAAGCAAAAATGTCTCATTTTTTCGTTACCTCTTAGAAGAAGGTTATAATGTTATAAAATACTTATTGAAATAAATAGCATCGAAAAATAGAAGAATACAGGTTTTTCTCGAGAAGTGCGGTTTCAGTTATTGCGATTGCATTTAGTGCGACTTTCAGTTAGTGCGGTAACATTTTTTTAGAATCTTCCTCGATTAGTGAGAGGAGAAATATTAAATAAGTGCGCAAATCACAAAATGGGTGATTATTTTTTCGAGAGAAAAATGGCGTCGAATATTTGAAAATTCAATTTGTAGAAAATGCTGAAAACAGAAGTAACATTAAAAAATTTTGAAGAAGCGTTTCCAAAATTAAAATCCACCAAACACTATTTGATAGATATATACACAAACAATAGAAGCATATATACAATAGAAGCAGGGAAGTGCACGGATGACACGCTGATCAAATTTCGTGCTGATCAAATTCATCTGTGACACGAAAATCAAATTTCGTGTCACCACAAGATATGTTTCAAAAAAGAAGAAAAAACTGTCGAGTGAATACGTTTTCACCTAAATAAATTCAAATGTGTATAACTTTGAAGTAATCAAATTGTATTACAATAATTTTTAAATTATGTAAATGAAAAAACTAACCTAATAGTAAGTAAGTTAACTTAAATAAGATAAAGAATTGAATTATAGTAATGCAGAATTAAAAATGACTTTTTAAATGTATTTTGATTGTTACTTATTAAATTAGATCACACATTTATGTTAATGAAAATTCCTGAAAATTGGATAAATATGTAATATAATCGGTAATATGAATCTAATAATAATACATCAAAAATAATTAAACAGTACATTATTACATTGACTGTTTATGTACAGGGTAGCCATAATTAAAGTTACACTACTCAGCGTACCTGAAAAAAAAAATCGCCGCTTTGTGTAAATGTGGCGTTGTGTAATAGAAAAGTGAGTTTTAAAAATGCATATTCAATGCTGAAATAAAATTAACTTTAATTTAGCACATTTAACGATTAATATCAATCTCCAGATGACATTTTTTCTATTGCACAGCGCCACATGGAGGCCATAATCAAAGTGACAGTACTCAGAATGCTCTGTAGCGCGATCTAATTGCAAGAATGGATCTAAATTTTGTATTATGATTAAACAAGACGAGGGAGAAAGGATTTCGCGAAAAATATTAGGTACTGAAGTCTCCGCTTTGCGGAAATATGACGCATTTTAATATAAATGTTCGCATATTGAGATTGATTTTAATCGACAAATGTGCTAAATTAAAGTTAATTTGCATTTTTACTGACTTGCATTTAAAACCAACAGTTTGGTACAGATTTGTAGATGATATTTCTATAATTCGGGAACACAGTTTAGCGGCGTTACACCTTTTCCTGGATAAAATAAATGGGTTTAATGAAAATATAAAATTTACACTTGAATTAGAAAAAAATAACGGTAGTTTACCTTTTCTGGACGTCAATTTAATCATAAGCGAAGAGAACCCCACTATAGATAGAACAGTTTTCAGGAAACCAATCACATCAAATAACACCATTCCACATGATTGCTCCTCACAATTTTTCTGTAAAACGGCAGCCTTCAGATTTTACATCAGACGAGCATTTAAAGTTTGTACATTAGCAAACTAATATATGAACTTGGTCATTGGGAAAATTTTATTAGAGCAGTTCGTAAAGAAATGAAGTATAAAAAAATGGCTATATTCCTACTTTGTTTTAGAAATTAAGATATGCATTATTAAAGCATGATATAAATTTGATAGCCTGTCACCCACGATACTTGAAAGATTTAATTTGCACTAAAATAGATCCAATCCCAAAAATGAAATATCTGGTGCATACACTATCCCTTTTACAACCGGCGACGATAATACAATGGAATACATAAGCATGACGAACAGGAAAGTTGGTGAAAGAGTAAAAGAACATAAGGCAGATAATAGATTTGGCTGTCCGTCTATTGCTTTATCCCGGTTAAATTGTAAACAAAATATTGTAATAGATTTCAATCAAGCAAAAATCATTTATCCATCATCTAACATTTATCCATCATCTAACTACTATACATCCGTTATCAGAGAATCTATAAATATTTTGTGTAAAGGAGATCAGGTTTGCAATGATACAGTGTCATACAATACACCCAATATATGGTTTAATCTCCTAACTATTAGAAGATAAAGTATATGACCCCCTCCCCCCCAAATCCTCTTTCGCATACTTCACGAAGTTGTTTACATTATCATTCAGAGTATTCATAGAAACAAACTTAAGTAACACCTAAGAAATAATGGGCTTTTCCACCTCAGGACGAAACTGGAGTTCAGAGGCGAAGCACAGCAGTCAGTAAGGATTTTCGCTCTCTGATGATGGCGGCGGTCGCCGGCCGGAAGTACTAGGACATTTTTAAACATTTTAAACATCTTTTAACATCTATTTGTGTTTTTTAAATGTCACCTGTTAAATAACAGTGTGATCTATTGAGTTTCATATTGGAATTTTATGAATAAAGTAAGGTGAAATTTGCATTTTGCCCTATGTGTTTTGATTTAAAGTTAATGTTATTTCAGCATTGATTCTGCATTTTTAAAACCTTCTTTTCTATTATACAGTGCCACATTTCCACCTACCGATGACTTTTGGAACTATTTTGTTTGCGGAATCTTTCGTCTCCCGTCTTATTTAGTCATAATACAAAATTTGGCTCCATTTTCACAATTATATCGCGCTACAAGGCACGCTGAATAACTGTAAATTCAATTACAGCCACCTTGTATATTGAACTTTTGAAAGAGTTGGTGGTGGATCTATTGCAGTTTACCATTCAATGTATGCTTCGATTAGTAATATTGCGGGATTAATTATTCGCGCTAATCGAGTAAAAACTGTATATGCTGTAAAAAACAGACAAATGTTTCTTATTCTGTGAAAATATAATATAACCACGAACGAAACTATTCAATAACATCGTCCGAGTTACATACGATTCCAAGAAGCATTCTGTATTCGTAGAAACCTCAGAAACCTATATGTTTTTCGATATGTAAAGGAGCGTTTATGAAAACAAAGTTAGTTTTGCTGCCACTGATTTTCGGAAATCTTTCTGAATAGTTTTTATATTGCATAAATCAGTTTTCACAAATCGGAATATCGGTTTTTAGAATGCTATCTATTATCATTTAAGCATTTTCAGCTGCATAACCTATTACTTACCCCTCATACGTAGTATAGGGTATTACTTACCCATCATACGTAGTATAGGGTATTACTTTCCCATCATACGTAGTATAGGGTAAGTCTTGTAATCGTTTTGAAAATCGAAAATTTTTTTTGACGGATTTACACGTTTCAGACACTGGAAATTCCGGAAAACATATTTTTAGAAAAAAAATTTGCCGTCCGTCTGTGTGTGTGTGTGTCTGTGTGTGTGTCTGTAAACGCTCTATCTCCCGAAAAATTTGAGATAGAGACTTGCAATTTAGTATGTACTTAGTATGTAATAATGGGAAGAAGTCTATTTCATTTCAATAACCTCGATTAACCGAAATTATTTTTTTCGGACTCTCGAAATATTCTTTCTGATAAAAGGTGTATAAAAATTTTCAAAATTGTTTATTTTAAGAAATGAATATAAAAGACAATAAAAAAAACATAAATTTTACATAAAGCATGAAGTCGATCGGATAATGAGTTGCCGAGATATTTGGAATCCTATTTTCCACACTCTTCGATTTTTCATGACCCTGTATTTCATCCAAATTTCACTTCAAAGATATATTTTAATTGTAAATTTGACGCTTAATCAGATGCAATAAACCGCTAGTTAATAGGATTATTATTTTTGGAGTTATAAGAAAAAACCTCTTTCAAGCAATTCAGTAACCGAGCCTTTAAAGTTTATGAGGTCATCAAGCCACGATTTTATTTGAATTGCAATGCATTTTATAAGTAGTTTACACATTTTTATTTTAATATTTTACATTATGCATATCCATGATGGGTAAGTATTACGGTGGCCCCCAACGACTTGTTTTATTGATGCAAGAGTAACAAAATAATATTTATGTTAATATTAGTGCTGTTAACTTATCATATTTATCTGCGAAACATGTTTACTTAAGAATTGATATCATTTAAAAAACCCATATATATTATAGGTTGCGGCTACTGGTTTCAGAAAACTGATTAATACACTATAAAAACTACTAGGAAAATTTTCAGAAAATCAGTAACAGAAAAAAAAAAAAAAAAAAAAAAAAAAAAAAAAACTTTGTTTTTATAATCTCAGAAATATCATAATTTCTGGGGATTCTAAAGAAAAGATTACTTTACGGAATCGTGGGTAACTTGGAAGATGATTTTGTATAATTTCGTTTGTAGTTATATTAAATTTTCTAGATTCATAAATATTAGTTCTTTTCATCCGCAGTGTTATAGGTTAATTAAAAGCAATTAATTCATGCCGATTTTTAGCTTACATTAAATAAATATTTATAAATTACCAAACAACCAAATAAATATTTATTGGTTGAATGTCATATCGTAAAATATCGTCCTGTAATAAAATTTAAATGAAAGAATAATATATATTGAATTTGTGTTTCATAATTCTTTATAGATTAATGTCCTGTGAGTCCTAGAATAGATGGAATAAAATTTAAATAAAAGAATAATATATATCGAATTTGTGTTTCATATTTCTTTATAGATTAATGTTCTGTGAGTCCTAGAATAGATGGAATAAAATATAAATGAAAGAATAATATATATTGAATTTGTGTTTCATAATTCTTTATAGATTAATGTCCTGTGAGTCCTAGAATAGATGGAATAAAATTTAAATAAAAGAATAATATATATTGAATTTGTGTTTCATAATTCTTTATAGATTAATGTCCTGTGAGTCCTAGAATAGATGGAATAAAATTTAAATAAAATAATAATATATATCGAATTTGTGTTTCATAATTCTTTATAGATTAATGTCCTGTGAGTCCTAGAATAGATGGAATAAAATTTAAATGAAAGAATAATATAGATTGAATCTGTGTTTCATAATTCTTTATAGATTAATGTCCTGTGAGTCCTAGAATAGATGGAATAAAATTTAAATGAAAGAATAATATATATTGAATTTGTGTTTCATAATTCTTTATAGATTAATGTCCTGTGAGTCCTAGAATAGATGGAATAAAATATAAATGAAAGAATAATATATATTGAACTTGTGTTTCATAATTCTTTATAGATTAATGTCCTGTGAGTCCTAGAATAGATGGAATAAAATTTAAATAAAAGAATAATATATATTGAATTTGTGCTTCATAATTCTTTATAGATTAATGTCCTGTAAGTCTTAGAATAGATGAATAGTTTTTAAAATTAAATATAATGTAAACGTTGACCGCTTTTTAAGTTATTCTATCAGAAGACGTATGTGTGAAATCACGAATTTTGTCACTGTGCTTCGCTGTTTTAGTTCACAATATCACGAGTAGAAAGCATTGTGCTTTTTAAATTAGTCAGAATGCGCAAACTAGTAATTTGTAACTTTATACATATCATAGAAATGTATAAAGTTCACTTAGCTTTTAAAAAATCCTTATTCTTTTGGAATGTTGAAATGACAAAATTATGGTTTCCGTTTTGAATTTGCAAGTATTTATAGCGCAGTATTACAGCTGGAGACAGCGCATTTCCACCTATTGGTGATATTTGAAACTAACACAAAGAAGCGTATTAAGGAAATTCCTGATTTCATACAACATTCTTCTTCAACAATAGACCAAATGTGTGTCATATTTTACTTGTTATTGAAAAAAAAAAGTTTAGTTTATATTAGAACAGCCTGTACATTGCTCAGTTTTAAAAATTGCTGCTTCAACGAAATATTTTTGGATGGAAAACTAACAATGTGAAATAGATTTAGTCAATATTGATATTTTATAGGCTTTCCCCCCCCTACCTATACCCCCCACGCAAAAATTCCTACCTTTCATGTGAAAATTAAATTACTAATTTTTCTTTTAGAGCTGTACAGAGTTGCATAGAACTGTATAGAGTTGCCTGGAACAAAATAATGGCACTTTGGTACTTCTCCACTATCACGTGGACCACTTATTTAAAACCTATCGCCAAATTTTGACGCGCAATTAACAAATGAATGTTTGTTTGTCTTTGGAATCTCAAAAAAATGCAAGCACTTCGGAAAAGCTTCAGATTAAAATATCAATTATCAGTAACTCTCACCAACTATCAGGGACTTTAAAACAATAAAATTTACAATGTATTAATGAAACCAGAAAAAAACTCTTGGATGTTGATTTGTTTACAGTATTTTTCTTAATTATCTCTTTCTGCTGGTGGATAAATGTTTATGACGTCAGTTGAAACTTATCTAGTGTACGTAAATATGCATCACAATATTTTTTCAATGTTTTTTCTCTTTAATTATTATGATGTTGCCTTTTAATTGTGCAAATGTTATTTTAATTAATGGAATAACTAATAAATCAGAAAAACATCATTAAAGGGGTCTCATGACTCTTAAAATTGAAAAAAAATGAAAAAAATGACCATTTTTAACATTTAATATCTTAAAATGTATATGATTTTAAAACACAATTTTTATTGGGATGAAAAGATATAAGCGTGTTCTTTCATTTCACATATTTGAAAAGTTACAAGATGCAGAATTAATCTTTATAGCGGGCTTCAAACTGTCAGAGATTTGTCGAGCAGAAAATTGACATGACATCTTACGCGCGCGATTACATTAAGATTTTTGCATCTAGAATAACAATTTTGGAGCCTAATTATACTTCCTATTGTAATAATTACACTGAACCTAAATAAATTTGTATTTAAAGCATTTTTATATTTTTAATGCAAAGTTGTATTGAGCTAATACAATATTTTAAAATTTTTAACATGATAACCACTTAACAAAAATATTTTTTTAATAATAAAAATGAAATTTTAGGTTCAATTTGTGTAGACTAACATGATACATATTTTTAGAAAATTTCATGAAAAAATATTGGTAAGTTTTTGAGATATCATGCGCGTTATGCCCAAAACATCATTTTGAGAAAAATGACTTCAAAGTTTTCGGAAACGCCGCTTCAGCTTTGAGTTGGTATAATTCTAAAAGCCATAACGTTTGTTCTAATACGAATTTCAAGAAAACATTTACACTACAATGTTCAGAAAAAATAGGAGTATAATATATAAAAAAATATAAAAATTGAACATTTTGAAGGTTAAGAGTCCTGAGACCCCTTAAAAATACAGATAAAAATCAAATTAAAAATCACTTGGGGACTTAACAAACACATATAACCACATCTGACGTCCAGTGAATGTGACGCCACGATCATGCATTTTTGGCGTTAAATCCTATAGTTTGACGATAGATTTTTTTATGAAAAGTGGTCGACAGGATAGTGGAGAAGTACCAAAATAATTTCTAAAATAAGCGAAAGATAAATTATATTTGCAAAACCATTGGAAAACAATGATGCCACATAAAAGTACAAAGTTATTTCGACCTTTTCCCTTTTCATTCGATGACTGAATTTTCATTATTATCGATAAGATATTGCATGAAAAGACAATATTTCAAATTATTACATTCTTAAATATAAAGGTTAAAATTAAAAAAAAAAACAGGTTTTCAAACGTCATTACCATTTTGTCTATTGATAATAATAGTAAAAAAACTCCATTGTAAATTTTAAGCAGAAATCTACAACGATGATTATTATTTGAAAAAAAGTAGTAGAGAAATCTGTAAAAAGAAATATCTAAATCTCTAAATCGGTAAAATCATTTTTTAATTATACACTGAATTCATTATACAAGTCATATTTATAACTAACACTTTGAAAATAAATAAAACAATAGAGAGCATTCCAAAGAGTTTTTTAAAGTTATGTATTACAACAATGATTTATAACTGACATTTTAGCTGTTTTTGTATTTATATGTTCGGAAAGATAAATAAAAGAAAAAATGTGACATTGAATGTAATTTTAGGAAAAATTAAATTTTATTTGTGTTTTTCTTTATACTTTTTATATCAGGAAATAAAATATTATCATTATGGTAAATATTATCATTTTTTTAAAATAAAATATCTCAATTTAAAGACATAAATCATTTGGATGCTTTGGATCTTCTTACATTTTAGGAATTTCATGAATAATGTAAATTTATACACACGGATAATTCAGTTAATGATGCTTCATAACCCAGTGTAATAGGACGCAGTGTAATAGGAAATATTTCAAGTTTAGCTTAGAGTTTATGTTTTAACCCTTTTTCTGGCTGCTATTGATTACTTTACTTCATAGTATTCAAACTAAGGGAAATGTATGCAAATGGATAGTATGACGCAAAAAAAAAAACACTTACACAAATTTTATTTACGATTTCGGATAGCGTGACGCTGATGATAAATCAATTTATTGAAATAAATACTATTCAATTCATCATATAGCCTCAGTGAAAGTAATATATTTAACAGTGTATTGGAAAATTAAAAATATTATTTGGATGTGTAAATATACTTTAGAAAACAAACCAAATTTAAATTTAATTTAAAATCAAACTTATTAAAGTCACGTCAAGACGTCACTCGAATTTTGATATCATTTCTTTTAAAACTCATATTTTGAATTTATGAAAGATGTGAATCAAACAACATCAGCGAATAAATTTTATATATGTTTTCATGTTGAAAATAATATTTGCACCTACGTATATAAATAGAACAAAAAGAAAATGATGAAAGAAGAACATATATTTTAAAAATTAATAGCATAGCGTCACTCAAAATTTTATATCGTTATTTTTAAGAGCCATATTTAAAATTGTTAGAGCAATAGGGTAAAGCGCTGCGTGACAAACTTTTAACCTTTTAAGGGGTTTTGTACTGATATCATTATACAAGTGATATTTATAATTAAGACTTTGAAACTAAATAAAAAAAAAATTAGCTTTAGAAAGATTTTTTTTAATTATGTATTAAAACAACCATTTATAAATTTTAATTAAATATTTAAAAACTGACATTTCATCTGATTTTTTTTATTTATAGGTTCGGAAAAATAAATACAAGCAAAAATTTGACATCGAATGTAATTTTATGAAAAATTAAAGTTTATTTCTGTTTTTCCATTTTCTTTCTTTTATCAATAAGGAAAATATTATCATTATTATAAATATTATCACTATTTTTTTTTAAATTAAATATCTGAGTTTATAGACACAAATCATTTGAATACTTCGGAACTTCTTACATGTTAGGAAATTTATGAATAATATAAATTTTTATGCACGAATAGTTCAGTTAACGATGCGCAGTATAAATTATGATTTTATGAAAAATTTCAAGTTCAAAGTTTAAGTTTAAACCATTTTTCTGGTTATTAAAGTGACACTTCATTTTTTAAACCTATTTTACAATAAGTTGGAAATTGTACGTCAAACGTGACAAATGAAGTGCGTTCGTACTATAACTAGTTATATAAATATTCAGATCTTGATGATTTTTTATTCTGTGAAATGAATTATATCGTCCGCAGATTAATTTTTGTAATGAAATAAGCATCTCGATCGCTTGACGATTAAACCTCGGAAGCTCCTATAACAAAAAAGCACCGATTTTTGTAAAAAAAATTCAAATTTCTTAATAAATATTTTTATTGATATTTTCTAAAGTTTTGAATCGATTTTCATAAAATTTGAAATGTCTCGACGAAATTCTGCAAAGATAATATATCTTAAATTTCAAACCATCCGGTTGGGTAGTTTTTGCGTTGTTATATGCGGACGGATAGACAGAGAGACGGACGGACCAGACGATGACAATAGGTGCTACGTATTTATATAATTACGAACGCACCTAATATTTGTTCATATCAAAACTTTAGTTGAAGGCTCTAAATGTACATATCTGGAAATAAAAGTGGTCACCCTCAGGAACTCTGCAGAAAAAAAAAACATCTTGATAAAGTGTGACTGGCACCAGTCGATTAGTAATAACATCAACTAATTAATGCTATATTTATATTTTGCGTAGGGGGTCGTCTACAAAAAGAAATTGCAACAAAGTTTGAAATTTTGTACACGAGCACACTCTTTTGGACATCATATTTGAATTCTTCGGTCAATTGTACATTTCGATACCAAACAGGAAGTCATATAGTTTGGGAATTATGTAGGTGTAAAGTTTGAAACACCTAATGTTAAATAATTTAAAAAAAAAATCAAAACAGATTGCATAGACTGTAGTTTTTTCAACATAACTCAAAAAGTACTTGGTAGAATGAGCTGCAGTTTTAAATTCGCATATTTAAAGCTTCTAGAAATAGATTTCTGTTAGAAAAATCATGGGATACAATTCATATTTCTTTCAGAAATTAATTTTGTATATACATACATATATGAGGTAGTTAGAATGACAGTGGGGTAAGTCAATATTTAGTAATTTGAGAAATGAAGGGTTTTGTGAAACGTGTCGTATTGTTGTTGCATTAAGTGGTACAACTTGTTTCACCCTCTAGCTACTCTCTAAGTGAACTATGACTTATTTTACTGTCGCCCTGAGAACAAATTGATACACGTTCATTGAAAATTTGGCTATCTAGATATTTCAAATTTTTGACATACTTCACTGTCATTCTAACCCCCACATATATATATATATATATATATATATATATATATATATATATATATATATATATATATATATATATATATATATATATATATATATCTTAAAGTTAATTTTAGAAAATAGATATGAATTATAAGGTATGAATTTTTAACAGAAATCTATTTATAAAATCACCAAACATGAAAATCCAAAAATTATAACTTATTCTGCTAAGTAGTTTTTAAGTTTTGGTAAAAAAAAAAAAAAAAAAAAAAAAAAAAACATCTACCTACGTTGCAATTTGATTTGCTACGATTAAAAATGTAATTAATGAAATGGTGAAAAATGGATTGAGTTCCAAATTTTAAACATTTAAAATTTCTAAACAATTTGACTTCCCGTTTGATGTCAGAATATAAAAATTATTGACAAATACAAATTTGATGCAAATGAGATGTTAGTATTTAAAATTTTAAAGTTTGCTAAATTCCTGTAATTAGACCTCACCGTAAGCAAAATTTAAATATGGCGTAATTAGTAGGCATCATTATTAATAGATTGGTGCCAATAACATTTTTATATGAGGATTTGCGGTAGAATTAGTAAGGGTACTCGCATTGTTTTAATGGACTGTATATATTATCTTGACGTTGGTGTGTTAGTAACATCAAATAAAATATGATCATCAACAAAAAATACAATTTCATCAAGAATCACTTTTTGCACTTAAAAAATGCAAGAAGACACGAAAATCCTTGAAATCGATTACAAAAAATAAAATGTACATTTAGCAAATCTTTCAAAGATTTTCAATACTTAATTTATGACAAATTTATTCTGAAGTCAAAATCAAATATTGAAAAGTGAAACTACTTTAAATTAATACTTCATAAGAAATTCATTTGTTTTTTAATGTATGTTGAATACGAGATGAATAATGAAAATGTAATGAATGTATTTACTGATATGTAAATGACTATTATCTGTTATTTAAATTTGTTTTCTACTTTTTTTTCTGCATTTGTAATAAACTGAAAATCTATATTTTGTGTTTTTATAGAATTTTTACATGTCTATATTATTGATGATAAATGCATTTTCATTATCATTCATGACAGATATTTTAGTATACATGACGGAATTCCAATATTTATTTTGTATAAGAATTAAGTTTCATTATGCGTTTTAGATTAATCATCATAAGATTTATGAAACCATCGAATTCTAGTATTTGTATGTTTACAAAAAGACAGTTATTGATAAAGACTTATTTTCAACACACTTCGATATTTTAACTGCTGAAGCTTTGTAAAGGAGATATTAATGGTGGAAATATTTTTTTACTAGGGAACTAACATGTAACAAAATTTTGCGCTGAACTTTGAAATAAAAAGAAAACAGTATATATAAATTCATAAATTGTATAAGGGAAAGCTAGGAGTGTCTGCGCACAATTCAACAGAATAACAATAAAAAATCTAAATATTAATTTTTTGCGAAACTATCCATGAAAATTTTTTACTTCATTTGTTTTTAATGCATTTCCATAGCTATTTTGTTGTTATGTTGCAATTTAATAGAACAGTTGTAATAAAACCAAGAAAGTTATTTTGTGCAATCTATCCTTACAGGGTTGGTGTGATTGCGCACATGGGTAGGAGAGATTGTTACTTATAATAACTACAATTAAATTGTTAACAATAATAATTACATTTAAATGACATTGTTGTAAGGTTTTTGTGAACAAATATTATTGCATTAGGAGTGAATATTTCAACCTAATGATTAAATAATCAGAAAAAAAGGAAATAATTTTGAAAACGCTTAAAAAATTTTAATTAAAGGAAAAAAAATTAAAGAATCAGAAAAAGCAAGTCCAGATAATATTACAAAATAACATTAAGTTACTTGATCACACGTTTAAATAAAAATTAGTCCATTTTCATTTTTAAATTTTTTATGCAAATTTACCAATAAGCTGCGTAATTTGTCCTAGCATGGAAACTAATGGGGGCAATGCGCCATCTCTCCTAAGTAGCAGATGCGCAAACTCTGCAATTTCGGTAGGAGAGATTGCGCGGCCTTTTATTTAAACATGGCCGCTACTAAAACAAACCGTTGATGTTCACATTGTTAGTCTAGATTAGTAGCTTATGAGAAATCGTTAAAATTAAAAATATTTTGTACTACTGACATTGTATAGAAATTCTGACGAATACCTATGAAAATTCAAACACTTACTTTGAGAAAACAAAACAAAATAGCAATGCTTTATCTTAGACGCTCAAAATAATCAACGTGCACTTTCAAGTAGACACTCCACCACTGCTATTGCACAACTGCCTGGAGTCGCTTCGCGCTCACTCTACTTCTTCCCCCCGAACCTCTATGTGCGCAATCTCTCCGACACCGCGCCATCTCTCGTAGATGTACCTTAATTGTACAGAATTACAAAATAAAAAAAAATTGAGTCTCGATGTTTGCATCTGTAAAAAAAAAAAAAAAAAAAAAAAAAGAATTGATGACTTTAATAGAATAAAAAGTATTTTCTGTTCGACGCAAACATTTACATGCGTATTTTTTATAAATGCATTCTTACGTCCTTCTTCGTCATTTTATTTACACAGTATCTATGCAGATCTTCATATCTCTGTCTATGTTACTCATATACGTTATCAAAACACTGCACCGATATGAATAAACACGTTTAGCTAGACTAACATTAACTGGCGATTAATTTGTCGTCACAAATTTCTTAATTTTAAGTTAAAACTTTCAATTATTCTGGTATTTAATTAGTCATTCATTTATTATAGGTTTTTTTTAAATATTTTTATATTTTCGAAACGTATAAATGAGAAGAAATGTTTCAGAACAGTTGATACCGAAAAACAATGAAATACATTTTATATTTCTGTTTATTGTAAACTTAAATTTTAAATAAAAAAAATCAATTAAAAATCAAAACTATATTTCAATTAAATATTTCTTGCTGCTTTTGCCGCTTCTTTTTCATTTTCTTAAAATTATATATTTATTAAAAATAATTAGTTATATTATAAAAGTTTAATATTTAATTACTTTCAGTACAAAAAATAATGCAAATAATTATGTTATACATCAAAAATAAATATTTTAATTGCGATAAAAAAATAATAACATTAAAAAAATATTTGCGGGCAACCTGGTAATTTTAGAAAAAACAACGCCACTAGAAGCTAAAAGTTTCCAAATCATCGAATACTGTATGAGTAATTGATCATTTTAATATTTTTTTCACAATACACTTCAATGACAGCATTCATTAAAAATTCATTGTAATCACAGTAAAAACATCGATATCTGTGACCTCCATGTTTGTCGTAATTTGAAAGTCATGTTACAGAAACAACATCTTCACAGCAGCCAAACACTCTTGCTACATTTGTACATTAAAAATACCAATTCAGTATTCCTCCATATTGGCTTCAGCAAAAGAACACGGCATTTATGACTACAGTAGCATGAAAACATTTTATGTTCGATGGAAACATTTGCATAAGGACTTTTCAGCATTCTTACGTCTTTATTTGTGGATTTCATTTTGCAAAATCTCTGTAAATAATCATATATCCTGCTTATGTAACTCATATACGTAGCACTGTACTAACATAAATAAAAACGTTAAGTGGACTAACGTTAATTTATCGTCACAAATTTCTTAATTTTAAGGAGTATAAACATTCAATTATTATGTTATTTAATTATTTATGTAGCCATTATAGAGATTACTTAATATATAATATGTTTTCTAAATGTATAAATGATAAAAAATATTTCAGAACAGTAGCAACAGAAAATTAATGAAATATATTTAATAATCATATTTGTTGTCAACCTTCAAATTTCAAAACTCATTTAATTATCAAAACTATATTTCAAATTAAAAATTTCCTACTGTTTTTATAACTTCTTCTTTGTTTTATTAAAATCATGCGTTTGTTAAAAATAACTAGTGATATTATAAAGGTTTAATATTTATTTGCTCTCAGTACAAAAAAAAAATGTAAAAAATAATATCTTATGTATCAAAAATAAATATTTAATTGAAAAAACAAATAGAAAAAACAAATACTTATGAATCATTTAAATTATGTTGCTAGTAAGTATTTCTAAAAATTATATAAACCATAATTGAAATAGAATTTTTGTTATAATTTGGATGTTTAGACAATTGAAAAATTTAAAGGAATTAGAAATAAACAAAAACTTAAAATTAAGAATAACACTTGAATGATTATAATTAGGTTGCAAAATATTTCTAATAATTAGAAAAATCGCTATTGAATTGGGGGAATCTTTTTATAGTTTAGATGTTGAAATCATTTAAAAAATTTAAAATATTATTTTTTATCTTTAGAATACATCAGGAAATTTCAAAATATATACATTATACACTATACATTATACAATATAGACATTTGAACTATGTCTATGTTAATTTTGTCAAAGCTATATCTGAGGGAAGAGTACTCTCTGAAATCTGTTTTTTTTTCCCTAAAATATATAATTATTTCCTCCATTATTTTTAATATGCTCAAGTGGCTGCCGCGAAGTTCCGGAAAAAAACTCTGGAAAACTTTGTTCGATGCATAACTTGATTAATGTAAGAAATACCATCAAATGTATACTATAAAGCAAAAAGATGTCCGTAACACTGACTTTATATTGGTGTAATTTTGTTTTTAATTTCTAAGCATCGCACAATTTCAATTTTTATACCGTCGAATAGTTTGAAAATGCTTTTTCAAATACAATTTGTTTGAAAACTGTACACTCTCAGAAAAAACTATAAAGTTATGAGCGTTTGCCCTTCAATTTTCACGGGCAACAACCTTATTTGATGAAAAACGGTCTGATCCCCTAAATAAGCGGCCTTATCCCTTAGATACTTAGAAAATTACGAGCAATCCACATATTCTTACAGTTCTAGCCCATATGTTAACAAAAATACCGTACGACCCCATTCATTGTCCTCCGCTAGGGTGTAACCCTTCATTTCACTAGTGTTTCGAAAATCTTAACCCGCCAAAACAGCGATTCTGTGATGTTTATCTAACGTGCTACGTGCTACGGAACAGTAAGTAAAGTGTTATTGTGTTTTAAAATGCATTATATACTGTGCATTATAATGCTGCATTACTTTGCCCCGTAAAATTACGGGCTGCACAAAATGATGAACATGGATTTTTTTTTTACGGGGTATGACGGGAATCTCTGCTACCGGCCTCTGCCCGTAACTTTACTGCAATTTTTTTAACAGTGTATCTCAATTTACTGATTTCTAATGGTTTTAAAAATAATACTCCCGCATGATTTTTTAAAAATATATTTCTCTCGTGTGCAGCCCGATAACGAAATATTATACCGTTTGCCCTTAAAATGATATAAACAGTTCAGTGATGGAAATTAAAGGAAAAATATTTGAATACATTACTGTTATTTTTAATATAAAAAAGCTTTTTGGTGCTGTTTGTCTGTAATCTAAAAAATATATTAAAATTAAAAAATCAATTACAGTTAAAAAAAAATCGTTTTCACATATGTTCTGCTATTTATAGAACTTGGGTTCGATCTCCTATTAAGTATAATAAACGTTTGCTTTTCGTTTAAATAATAATATATTTTTTATTACAATTATGGCTTGAGGTTTTGTATTTATAATGTTAGCAAATTGTAAAATTTTTAATCTTTTCTATAGTTGTGTATGCAAAATAGTTCCATATCTATATTTTTTTTTTTTTTAAGAAGTCTCCTTTTCCTAAACATATATTGAAGATTTTATGATTAAATATTTTTCAGTGACTGAACATACATTTTAACTATTATATGACAATTAATTTCTAGAAATTCAAGCTATAATTGAAGTGTTGCAATTTAGAGAAAACATATGGTGCTAGTTAATTGAATTATCCTTGTGTAACTTCTTCGGATAAATTAAAAAAAATTAAATGAAACTTTTAGAAACATTTTAGTTTGACGGTGAATAAATCCTTTAAAACTAAACTAAACTAAAAAAAAAACTACAATACGTGCGGGACTTTTTTCTCAAGAATATAAATAAAGGCAAAATTTAAAGGGCGTAACTGTCGCGCAATATATAATAAAACTACAATCCACTGAATTTATTGTAAGAAAATAACAAGAAAATTAAGGTAACCGATTACTTGTATACGTATGTATTTTTGCTACAAAATTTTCACTTAAAACAATAAAAGAATAAAGATATAAATGATATATATTTATATTTCTTTACTTACGAAACATTAAATGATTATGACATTTAAAAATGTTTTTATATTAAAATGATTGTATGTAAATAAATAATATAAATTAAAATACTTTTTGGTGAAAATATATAATTTAAATATAAGAAGAATATATAGATAAAAAAATCTTTTAAAAAGAAATAAGTATATCGGATCAAACATATCATTTTGACAAAGTATCTCAGCGTATTCATAAAAATCTTTATATCCAAATTGTTATAAATATAGATTTATTAGTATTGTAAGCAGCCACCCCATTTTTGACTCATTTTATTTTCTTAGAAACATTTCAATTTATGGCATTATAAAAATCCATTCCTTACATTCTTTAAAAATGAAATATGTATGTTTAGGAGCTTAAAGGATTTTCCTCTTGCGTAAACTCTGTTACAAGAGGAAAACATTTTATTCACGAATTTTAAATTACGTTGTGTTATTTCGCATTGAATAAGAACGATGAATAATTCATGTAATTTTTATCTGAACCATTGATAAAAAGTTCTTGCTTTATTCAAAGAAGTTTTTGTTTTGTTTTGATGAATAACTTTTAACTTTTCCGGTTTACATTAGCAACTTTAATACGTGTAGACAATTTCCTTTAGAATATGCTTAAACTAAATGCATTTTGTATGTAAAAAAAAACAAAAACAAAAACAAAACAAAATGTATAAAATTAATTTTTAAATATGATATTAATTTTAACATAGCTTCTGTATATTAAGATATTCAGAACATCAATTAACAAAATCTTTTATTTAGGTCTGGACTTGGGACAACAAATTGAATTACATTTCTCTGTTTTATTACCATGTAATGGCTAAGTTTATTGGCGTATTTCGAATTGTTTAACATTGACTGAAAATTATAAAATTTTAATGGTAATTCTCAAATGTAATTGTTCCTTTTGTTTGCATTATTGAAATAAAAAAAAATGACTCACGAAAATCATCACTTTAAAGAGTCAACCTGATTTTAAATTTTATATAAATTAGTATCTACATATATTAAATACCAGCTGCTTAGCAACCAGTTGTTTATAATTTAAATTGCATGATGCCTGCCGATTCATTTTGGGGAAAAGAATTTTAGTGTTGTTATATATTTCAAGATTCTAGTGCTAGCAATTTCAACGGAAAATCGTAATTTAGAACGTTATTAGAACCATTCCACTCGTGTCACTCTTTTAATTTTCGAATTTTTTAGAATTCATTCCTTAGCAAACATTTATTTCTTAAAAGTAACAAGCATACCGAATTTCAAGTTTCTATCCCTAACAGTAAAGAAAGCGTAATTTAGAACGTTTTTGGAATGTTTTCCACTCATTTCACCTTTTTATATTTCGAAATTGTTAGAAACTGTTTTTATTAAGCATTTACTTCTCTTAAGTAATCTCCATTCCAAATTTCAACTTTTTAAACCTAACATTATCACGGAAATCGCGATTTAAATATATTTTTTTCTTGTGCACTTTTTTAAAATTAAAAATTTTAAAACTCCTTGTGCGAGAATTTACGTCTTAAATGCAAGAGTCTTGTCAAATTTCGCGTTTCTAACTCTAACAGTTCCAAATAAATCGTAATTTAGCTCATTTTAACAACGTTTTATCCTTATTTCATCCTTTTAAATTTTGAGCTTTTTTGAAAAATTCATAGCGATTATTTACATTTTAAAAGCAACCACCATACAAAATTTCAACTTTCTAGTGCCAACAAGTTTTGAGGAATCGCATTTTTAGAAGGTTTTTTTCCCCTTGCACTCTCTTGGTTCTAGCGCTTATGTCGCTAGTTCATATAGTTCTAGCGACATAAAATATAAACTGTGTTGCATCAGAGATGGTGATCAGCATTTTGCCACCATTATGTTTTAAAACGGCTCGGTAGTTCTACAGGTTATCTCCTACAAATAAACAAAGACACAAATGTTACTTGTTTATAATATTAGTATAAGAGGTGGTTAAATAAACAAATGTGATTGAAATTCTAAGCAATCCCCGCAAAACAAAATTTGAACGATTGTGTTAAAGCAACGAAAACCAATATTTGCGCATCAATATCTCCATAATAGTTGTTAAAAAAAAACTTAAAATCGCACCGACAGATGGCGCTGTAAAGTAGCAGAAACAAAGAATATCGTCTGAGGGAGGAAAACAGTGGACGGTACTTTGAGAAACCATCTTCCGTAGAACCTCTGTCATCATTGAACCTTTTCTGAAATTCTTAAGTGTCCTAAATCTTCTAACAGCAGTTGCTGCGCTGTCATTATTCTGATAATACAGTTTCACTAACAACACACGGTCCGTCAATGGTGCAGTCATTGCGAGGATTTCCATAGAATAATGAACACTACACGTGCGTACTTCACGTTTTAGACGCCAATGTGCGTGTGCCGGCGCACATTTTCAATCTCGGATACGAAATTAATGACATTTCCATGTACTGTTTGAAATATGTGTTATGTATTAATATTGTGTATTTTTATTAATATTTAGTATTTTTAAATATCTATATATATATCGCCCATAGGGCATAGTGTAATGAAAAATCGATTGCTTTTTGTATGACAGTCGAAGAGACACTTCGTCCGTGATTTTTCTTAAACAAAGTATGTAGAAGGCAATTTTATTAGTCTGGATTTATTGCGTGTCAAAGGTATGCTGAGTGACGAAGTAATGTGGGAACATGACAAAATGACTTACTTTAGACACATCCAAAGCCAATGATAATTTTGGTGGATGGCAGAAAGATTAAGAGAAGCTAACAGTTTTAACACGTTGACGGACACTTGCGGCTATAGCCGTCAAAGCGAAGTTCACTATATGGCATGACGGCAATAGCCGTCCAAAACGAAACGGTCATTTTTAGACACTACGGCTATAGCAGCACAAATGTGCATTTACAGGCGTACAAGTAGAAGCCCAGTGTCATGTTTTGGAAACAATTTTTTTGGTTGAAGTTCGTTTTCCACCTGTTATACGAGTTGCAGCTTCAGTATGCACGTGCAGGGTGGCTAGTAGTCAGACAAAAATACAGTAAAAGAAAATCATTATTACCAGTATATTCTTATAGAAAAATTCAAATTGATTATTTGATCGAATAACCAACATAAATTTTCCTATAAGAATATACTGGTGTTTATCACTTTTTTTACTGTATTTTTACCTGACCACTATCCACCCTGACGTGGTTGTGAAGGGAGTAGTGCAACCTAATTAAAGGTGCTGAATTAATCAAAATTAAGTTTATTTAAGCAGAAAGAGTAAAACTATACTTCTAATATTCTAAAAATTACAAAACATATAGTGTCAATTTTCGAACTTCACTTGTTCCTACTGTCCGTCAATGTGTTAAATAAGGATAGCCTGTAAGGGACCTATTTTTCTCGAGGTGATTAGTTGTAGCACATTCCGCCCAATACTACTATTACAGTGTCATGTTTGAGAACACCATTCTACACACAGACACGTGGAATCTGATTTTAACTTGCAGAGTTAGTTTGATGACGTGCTTTTAAGCATTCATGTATTAGTGACTTGTCTTGAAGCAGCGTTCTTGAGAGATTCTCTGGGCAGTTATGACTCAACTCATACATAACATTTTGATAGAGTTAATCTCTGTATCCATGCGGAAATGATAGTCGCTATTTATGTGACTTACTATAGAAGTATCCGTTTAGTAGAGCCTTTAAGATAAAATATTGCACCTTAAGTTTGCCCTTTTGGGACCATATTAAATTAATATTTATAATTATGTTCAATTGTTGCTAAGTTCCCAGGACGCTCTAAATGAACCCCTATTCTATGACGGAATATCAGGTACCTTCAGCTTCATAATTAGTTCTGAAATTATGAATTTACTAGCTGTTACCCGTGACT
Organism: Maratus michaelseni; assembly: GCA_963931845.1. Lineage (NCBI taxonomy): Eukaryota > Metazoa > Arthropoda > Arachnida > Araneae > Salticidae > Maratus > Maratus michaelseni. The sequence goes on along the minus strand of OZ007593.1, from coordinate 301,418,266 downwards.
TCGTTCACGCAATATTAAAAGAAGAATAAATACATTAATTAAGCAAAATATTTAACTCCCGATAACTAAAAACCTTAATAATTAACTAACGCTTTATCACATTTCATAGGAGACAATACAGTATTTTTTGTTATAGGGACCTTGACATAACTCAGTCTTAAAAAACTGAAATTTTGTGCCAAATAATCGCGAAAATGAAATTGCAACCAATGCAAAAAGGAGAGCCAAATAAAATTGCGGAAATAGACGAATTAGATAAAACAAATGTCAATTTTACCTGATAAACAATTTACTTTTAACGCCTTTGTGAAACGTTTTAACAGCCATCCTTAAAAAAAAACATTAATTAGAAATAGTATATGATTTTTCTTTAAATTCAATTATGCCTCCTTAGTTTAACGTATAACTGAAACAAATCTTGTTTTCTAAATGACAGTATGTTGACAGGTAATTTTTGTTCTCCAGAAGAAATTGATTCGGGAAGTTTGAATATGTGAAAATATGTTTTTATTTTTCGGATAATTTACTGAAATCAAGATTTTGTTTTCACCATCTATTCAAAGTGAAAATAAGTTCTGTTTTTCAGTTTTAATGAGAAAATGGTGTAAAAAATATACTGATCTGTTTTATTTCTCTTTTTTTATACACAAATATGGAGTAATTTATTTTCCGTTTTTAGAGAAACTTCGTTAAAATTTACAAAAAAAAAAAAATTAAAAAAAATCTTGGCATCTAATTTAATTTTTTTAATTCTGAGAGTTTGTGTGACATCCTCGGATCGATGATAACCGTTATTAAGTAAATCGCGTTGCGTTCGATAGTCTAGGAGTAGTTGCGAAATACAAACACACGGTCAGATTTTAATATAATAGATTCGTGTTCATTTTCCTTTTCTTAAAATTATGATGTGATTTTTAGCCGAAAATTCTCATCTGTATATAACGGATACTCATGCTTAATAATCAGTATAGATAAAAAAAAAACAATGGCACTCCGGGAGTGCCGACAGAAGCGAAAACTTGAACAATTACGTGCGTATTTTTTGAATCGTCAGGAAACGTTTTATTGTGCAGGAAATACTTTTAAATGAAGTGTTTTTTAATTCATTATTATAAACTACTACCACAAAAATTATATTACAGTTTTCATTTAATCCGCTATTGTACATTATAATATTATATTATAAATTGAAATATTTCATTATTTTCATTTTTTCTTTTTATATTACTTCTGTCTATTTTTTTTCTCGTGCTCGTTAAATTATAATATTTTCCGTGTTTTGTTATTTCCTTATCATCTTTTGATTTGGTCTCGCGAGTTGAGTCACTTTTATCTGTTTTCACCGCGCGTGGTAAATTTATCTTGAAATTATTTTCTGAATTACTTTTATTCATAATACCAATCATTTCGTTTTCTGCACGTGAACTATTTCCTTTTGATACTTTCGCTTCATTGTATGAATTGGCAACATAATTTAATTTTTTATCGGAATTATTTACAACTTCAAGGCAACCTACTTGAAAAGTATTGCGCTCGCCAACAATTTTAATTCCCTCTTCATCTATCGCCAACTTTAGTTTGCTGATCACGTCTTGCCCTATTACAATATCGTATGCCAGGTATTTTGAAACATGAAATTTCGTTGATATAAGAAACCCATCGACACGTATTTCATACACAAAATATCCAATTAGATTTACAGTTTCTCCGCCAATGTCAGTTAATATGATATCAATAGAAGACAAATTTGGCGACCCAATATGACATAACATTCGTAACTGAATAAAGAAATATAGCTGTCTGTATCAAACTATAGATTTGTTTCTTTGCTTTTGATATTAATTATTTTACCCATTCCATTAGGTTTAGACTTATTTCTGATTCGAATTGTAGCAATGTTAGCTTTTTCCTGTACATCGGCATTAGGATTGTGATTTTGGCTATTATAATTTCGATAGTTTTCGGTAGAGTTTTGAATGAACTCATTAGTTTGACCGTTATTGCTATTATTACACTGAGACGCTATGTGGCCTTGAGAGTTACATCTATCTAAAACATCTAATTTGAGATTTATTTCTTTTGTTTTGGTATTGGGTATGAAAGAAAGATTGAATGCCTAAGCGGGGCAGATCGGTCTGGAGTTCAGACCGTAGACCTTTAGCGCCCCGCCCGGGGAATGAAAGAAAGATTGTGAATTTTCATTTTTACTTACTTCGGGTTTTCTATCTTCAAAGTGGTGTGAAATTCTATTCATTGTTTTAACATTACGTCTCGCCGCATTATAATCGTCTAGTTTACTTACTAATACGTCTACATTTTTAATTTTTGGAAGATCATCAATAAAATGTGCTTTCATTTCTATAGGTAACCTTTTCTTAATTTGATCTACTACTATTAATTATTTTAAGGATTGAAAATCAGATACTTTAAGACCGCTAATCCATTCTTCCAAATGATTTCTTAATTCAAATGGCTGAAGATTCTTTTTTATGTGACATTAATTTCTGCCTAAATTCTTCTGGCGTCATTTTGAAGCGTTTAAGAAGTAAATCGTTTACACAATCGTAATTGTTCGCCAATGTTTCTGGCTCTCTAGCTATAATATTGGCGATTTCTAACGGAATTAAACTTAACAAATGTGTGACCCAATTTTCTTTTATTATATTCATTCGAGAAATTTGTCTTTCAAATAATGCTAAATAGAGACTAATATCACTTTTGCTGTCAAAGTGAGATATTAATTTAAGCAAATCTGTGGTTGCTTATCTGAACCAGCTATTGCAGAATCGTCGCCAAATATACAGAGGTGTCAGGGTACTTTTCGTTTATCCGGGCGCCAGTGATATATGTACATATATAAATACATATGTATATACATAAATTTGTATATATATATACATCCATATATGATACATAAGTATATACATAAATTTGTATATATATATATATACATCCATATATGCATATATATATATGTGTATGTATATATATGTATCTGTAGATATGTGTAGATATATGTGTGCGTGTATATATACACGTATATATATTACTGGCGCCCGGCTAACCGAAAAGCACCTGTGTCGGTAACAGTAACGGTAACAGTGTCGCGAATTCAATGTTTTTTTTTCCGATCTCAAAAAATTCCCAACGCGCCTAAAGAAGTTTTCACTTCAAAAACATTTAAATTTTTCGTTATAAATATGGCGTGAAACTCATCTACTTGCTATACTTACTGATCCTTGTATTATTAATGTAAGGAATTGATTCACACCCATTTTAAAACTTATTAGAAAATTCCCGTTTTATTTCAAATATGACGTCTCCATTTTCCCCAGAGAAATCCCTTTTTAATGACATAATTCTTGTTAATTTTCTTTACCAGTCAATTAATTTCAATACTGGCATATGGAAAATTATGTTACTTTAACGAAATAATATTAAATCTTTAGGTTTTATCAGTAAAAATGGAACTATTAACATTCGTCATTTTTGTTTTAGGTAATCGAGTTATTTCTTTTAGTTTTAAGAATGAAAAATCACTATTTCTCGCTATCCATGACATCATTTACGACATGGATAATTTTGCGGAGCATATTATTGACATTTGCTAACCATTTTCTTTTGAAACTTCTTTTTACTTTTTAAAAATGTAAATAAAAAATACGGTATAGTTATATTAGCCGTGCGCAGACGGTAAAATGCAAGTATTGTTATCATACAAAAGAAAAAAAAAAGAAAAAAAGTGAAGAAAAAAACCCAAGATTATTTTATTTCACCAATCAAAGCATATCAGCTTTATTTTCGATAAATGACGGCATATTTGCCTGTTTCGTATGGTTACGCATATTGAAACCTTGTACTATTATCAAAAAATTAAAAAAAAATACGTTTTATTTCTAATAATATTATTTAATCTTCTTCTTAATTCTTTAATTTTTTTTATTTCATCTTCATTTTTCCCGGGAAAATTTTTTAATTGAAACAAAATTGTTGAGTAAAAATTATTTTTTCTGGTTTTGAATTAGTTTTGGCAACGATAAAGTATTAGCAACGGTAAAGTAAATTTAACCATTTTAAAATGCTATACGAAAAAATGTACATTTATTCTCAATGAAAATAACGAAATTTTGATTTATTAAGAAAAATATTTGAATAAAATGAACAAAAACCAGCCTATGTTCATATGAGGGTTATAATCAACGTATATGCAAAGATACAGGATCATTAAATGCTCCATTTTGTGCTGGCTTCAGCCTAACATTTGCACACAATCAGATTTATAATATTACTATCTATTACCCGTGACTTCGTTCACTTAACATTAAAAGAAAAATAAATGTACTAATCAAGCAACATATTTCACTCCCGATAATTAAAAACGTAAATAATTAACTAACTCTTTATCACATTTCATAGAAGAAAATACTGTATTTCTTTGTTATAGTGGCCTTGACATAAATCAGTTTAAAAAAAGTAAAATTTTGTGCCAAATAATCGCGAAAAGGAAACTGCAACCAATGGAAAAAGGACGGCCAAATAAAATCGTGTAAATAGACGAATTGGGTAAAAAGAAATGTCAATTTTACCTGATAAACCATTTTACTTTTAACGACTTTGAGAAACGTTTTAACAGCTATCATTTAAAAATAATTCATTGGAAATAGTATATGCTTTTTCTTTAAATTCAATTCTTGTGAATAGGGATGAATAGTTTTATACCTAAATGAAAGCTTCAATTGCAAAGCTTTTTGCAGCCCAAAATTACAAGCAAACGTAACACTTAAATTGCAAAGCTTTTTGCAACCCAAAATTATATGTAAACATTACTTTTGCATGTAATTTTCATTGCAAATTAACATTTATTACGGTTCAAATTAAAATTAATTTGGGTGCAAATTACATGTAAATGTTACGTTTGCATGTAATTTGGGGTTGCAAAAAGCTTTGCAATTGCAAGTGCTACGTTTGCATGTAACAGCAAATTTGTGTCCTTGGTTTATTCTATGGCTGAAACAAAGCTTGATTTCTTGACAATATGCTGACAGGCGATTTTTGCTCTGCAGAATAAATTGATTCATAAAGTTTGAATATGTGGAAATATGTTTTTACTTTTCGGAAATTTTACTGTAATCAAGATTTTTTTTCACCAACTATTCAAATTGAAAATAAAATAATTTTTTTCAGTTTTAATGAGAAAATGGCATAAAAATATATTAATTCGTTTTATTTCTCCTTTTTTATCCACAAAAATGAAGTAATTTAAGTACCATTTTTAGAGAAATTTCGTTAAATTTTACAAAAAAAAAATATTAATATCTCGGAATTGAATTCAAAATTTTAAATTCTCAGAGTTTATATGACATCCTCGAATCAATGATAACCGGTGTTAAGTAAATCGCGTTGCATTAAGAGGAGTAGTTGCGAAATACACACAGTCAAATTTTAACTTAATAGACTTGTGTTCAATTTTCTTTTCCTAATAATCTTACTGATGCTTGTATTATTAATCACAGAGTTCAGAGAATAAATAGAGATGAAATGTTCATGTTTAGCGTGATGCTGAAAATGCAACCCTACAGTCGGCCCAAACAACTGGCGGCTTGCTTTGAAAACCTCTCCCCGTCCAATGAATCCAGTCATTGTTCCACGTGCAGCCTCTCTCCATCCAATGAAGTCAGCACTTGGGCCTAATGATTTGAGCGATAACCGGCTTCATATTGCAAGCCGATTTTACGGTTCATCACCTATCTATTCTTTCACTGTACTCAGTGATTATTAATGTATGAAATTGATACACGCTCCATTTGAAACATATTTTAAAAATCCCGCTTTATTATGACGTCACTTTGATCCCAGATAAATCTCTTTTCAATGATATAATTCTTGTTAATTTTCTTTTCCTGGCAATAATGACGTGAATTTTACCAGAAAACTCACATCTGTTTGTAACTGATATTCAAGCTTATTATTAATCAGTATCAAAAAATATTTCAGTTATTCCTTTTAAATATGACGTCCATTATGTAAATACTTTTATTATACACTGATAGTCAAGCTCTTTGTAATATAACGAATATTTGAAAATACATGTTTTATTTATGTCGTCATATTTGTTCAAGCCCAGAAGGATCCTTTTTATAGTTCCATGGTTCAAGCGAAATATTTTTCTTAATAATATAATTATTGTTAATTCTTCTTTCTAATTATAACGCAGTTTTTGACAGAAAAAAATCTTTTTAATGTAACCGATATTCATACTTCATGTATAATAACAAATACTCCATATTGTTGTTTCAAATATCACAGAAATTCATCTTCTTTTGAATTATTTTAATTTTTCACGTGAAAATCGCTCAATTGAAACTTAATTGTTGAGGAAAAATTATTTTTTCTCATTTTTATTTATTGGCAACGATCAAAGCCCTAGCAACGATAAAGTAAAATGGTTAAATTTTATCTAAAATTGTCCATTGATTCTCTATGAAAATAATCAAATTTTGAATTATTAAGAAAAGTATTTGAATAAAATAAACAGAAACCACTCTATGTTCATTTCCGGGTTATAATCCACCTCTATGCAAATATACAGGTCCATTAATTTCTCCATTTTGACGCTGGCTTCAGCCTAACATTTGCACACAATCAGATTTATAATATTACTAGCTGTTACCCTTGACTTCGTTCACGCAACATTAAAAGAAGAATAAATACATTAATTAAGAAAATATTTGACTCCCGATAATTAAAAACGTTAAAATTAACTAACTATTTATCACATTTCATAGGCGACAATACTGTATTTTTTGTTATAGGGACCTTGACATAACTCAGTCTTTAAAAAGTGAAATTTTGTGCCAAATAATCGCGAAAATGAAATTGCAACCAATGCAAAAAGGAGGGCCAAATAAAATCGTGGAAATAGACGAATTGGGTAAAAACAAATGTCAATTTACCTGATAAAAATTTTTTACTTTTAACGCCTTTGTGAAACGTTTTAACAGCCATCCTTCAAAAAAACATTAATTGGAAATAGTACATGCTTTTTCTTTAAATTCAGTTCTGCCTCCTTGGTTTAATGTATAGCTGAAACAAATCTTATTTTCTAAATGACAGTATGTTGACAGGCAATTTTCATTCTCTAGAATAAATTGATTCATAAAGTTTGAATATGTGAAAATATGATTTTATTTTTCGGATAATTTACTGAAATCAAGATTTTGTTTTCAGCATCTATTCAAAGTGAAAAACAATTCTGTTTTTCAGTTTTAATGAGAAAATGGTGTAAAAAATATACTGATCTATTTTATTTTTCCTTTTTTTATACACAAATATGGAGTAATTTACTTTCCGTTTTTAGAGAAACTTCGTTAAAATTAACAAAAAAGAAAAAAAATCTTGGCATCTAATTTAATTTTTTAATTTCTGACAGTTTGTGTAACATCCTCGGATCAATGATAAACGGTATAAAGTAAATCACGTTGCGTTCGATATTCTGGTACTGTAAATGAAAATTGTAAATTCACGGGCATTCTCTGTGAATTGCTGCCGTAATTTTACGGGAAATGCCCCTTTTCAAGGTAAACGGTCCATTTCAGTAAATTTCATGTTTTTACGGGCAAAAACCGTTTATCTAAAAACAAAGCTCGTTTATCTAGTCACAAAACCGGTTTTCTTATGGACATTGCCTGGAATCTCTGCTGCAGTAATTTTACTGCAGCAATTTTTTACAGTGAGGAGTAGTTGCGAAATACAAACATAGATTCGTGTTCATTTTCCTTTTCTTAAAATTATGATGCGATTTTTAGCAGAAAATTCTCATCTGTATATAACGAATATTCATGCTTAATAATCAGTAGTATAGATAAAAAAACATTTAAATTTTTCGTTATAAATATGGCGTGAAACTCATCTGCTTTCTATACTTACTGATCCTTGTATTATTAATGTAAGGAATTGATTCACACTCATTTTAAAACACATTGGAAAATTCCCGTTTTATTTCAAATATGACGCATCTTTTTCCCGCAGAGAAATCCCTTTTTATTTTACTTTTAACGCCTTTTGAAATGTTTTAATAGCCATCCTTCAAATATAATGGAAATAGTATATTCTTTTGCATTAAATTCAATTCTTGTGAATAGGGACCAATTATTCTAGACCTAAATGCAAGAAGCTTAAATATTTGCCTCCTTGATTTAATCTATAACTGAAAAAAAATCTTTATTTCTAAATGAAAATATGTTGACAGACGATTTTTGTTCTTTAGAATAAATTGATTCATGAAGTTTGAATGTGTGAAACTACGTTTTTATTTGTCAAAAATTTTACTGTAATCAAGATTTTTTTTTCTTCCACCATCTATTCAAATTGAAAATAAATTCTTTTTTTCAGTTTTAATGAGAAAAAATATATTAATCCATTTTATTTGTTCTTTTTTATTCGCAAAGGACGCGTTCACAGATCGAACCCCGACTTACATAGGGTAACACATGGGTAACCCGAAGCGTTCAGAGAGCGATATCACGTGACTTTTTGCGAGTTACCCATAGTGTTCAGAGCTGGAAATTACTCAGACTTCTGGTAATCCATGTTACCTGGAGAATTTTGTTGTGTAAAGTGATCACGTGGTTGGGAAATCTGATTTGTTTTTTTGCTTTATAGTTAACTGCATCTGTTAACTGTTGTTCTTTATGACTCCTACTGTACACATGAGTCCTGAACATTTGATTGGTCTACCTTTAACAGGACTATGATATAATTGCCCAACATCGGCTAGGATGGTTCCTGAAATGTTCGTACAATCAAAATGTAATGGTAGATTGGTTGTCGGAAGTGTTTGATTGTAAATATACCCATAACTTTACCCAAAAGCGTTCACAGAAATTTTAGCCCAACTTTACCCTGAGAAAATCAGATGACGTCATTCCCCAACTATACGAGTAACCCGCGTTTCGGTCACTGAACGCGCTCAAAATTGGAATAATTTAGTTGCCATTTTTAGAGAAACTTCGTTAAAATTAACAAAATAATAATAATAATAATAATAATAATAATGGCTCGGAATTTAAATTATTTTTTTTTAATTCTGAGAGTTTATGACATCCTCGGATCAATGATAACCGGTGTTAAGTAAATCGCATTGCGTTCGACAATCTGAAAGGAGTAGTTGCGAAATACAAACAGGCGGTCAGATTTTAATGTAATAGATTCGTATTTATTTTTATTTTTCTAATAATCATGGTGTGGTTTTTGGCAAAAAACTCTCATCTGTACGTAACTGATATTCATGCTTAATAATCGGTATAGATAAAAAAAATAATTTTGCGTTTTAATTATGGCGTGAATCTTATCTACTTTCCAAACTTACCGATCCTTGTATTATTAATGTAAGGAATTAATTCCCGCTTCTTGTAAACATATTTGAAAATTCCCGTTTTATTTCAAATATGACGTCACTTTTTCCTCAGAGAAATTTTTAATTTTACTCTTTTTAATGGCATAATTCTTGTTAATTTTTTTTCTGGCAATCAGGACGTAAATTTTAGCAGAAAACTCACATTTGTATGTAACTGGTATTCAAGCTAATTATTAATCAGTATCGATAAAAAATATTTTAGTTTTTCATCTTAAATATTACGTCCTTTATCTATCTACTTTCATTATACGTTGATATTTATGCTCCTTGTATTATTACGAATATTTGAAAATACATGTTTTATTTATGAAGTCATATTTGTCCAAGCCGAGGACGATCCTTTTCATAATTCCATGGTCCAAGCGAAATCTATTTTTAATAATATAATTATTGTTCATTTTCCTTGTAATTATAACGCAGTTTTTGTCAGAAAAAGGTCTTTTTAATGTAACTGATATTCATACTTCATGTATAATAACAAATACTCCATATTTTTGTTTGAAATATCACGGAAATTCATCTTTTGAATTCTTTTTAATTTTCAGCTTTCACGTGAAAATCGTTCAATTGAAAATTAATTGTTGAGGAAAACGTATTTTTCCGTGTTTTTATTTATTGGCAACGATCAAAGCCCTAGCAACGATAAATTTAAATGGTTAAATTGTATGGAAAAATGTCCATTTATTCTCTATGAAAATAATGAAATTTTTAATTATTAAAGAAAATATTTTAATAAAATAAACAAACACCAGCCAATGTTCTTATGAAAGTTATAATCAACATATATGCAAAGAAACAGGATCATTAAATGCTCCATTTTGACGCTGGCTTCAGCCTAACATTTGCACACAATCAGATTTATATTATTAGGATTAGGATTAGGATATATATGTTGTTGGTTAGGGAGTTTACTCCAAATGTGGGCTTGTGAGTAATATCTAGATAATCAAATAATTATTAATATTTAAATGCTTGAATACTTATCAAACTAAATAAGTAATTTCCAAATACGGAATTTTTCATATTATTAATTATTTTTTTAATATGAATTATTATCTAATTAATTAATTATTTTCATAATTTATGAAAGACAATTCTGATTACAACAAATGTTGTGGTTAGTAAAATATTGCAAAATAATAAAAATCCAGTTAGCTGCAATTAATATCCGGTTGGGAGAATTTGTTTATGTTCGAGATCAAATGATCTTTGCAGTAAGCTAAGATGTAGCTTAAAGATCGTTAATATTTAATTTCCTTTTTTTTTACTGTATTTGTAAATATGTGAATAAATATTTTTATTGTTAATTTTAATTACTTGTCAGTTTTTCATATCATATGGCTGTTTATTTACTCAAGTTTGTTTTAATGCGGGTTTATTGGGTAGGTGTAATTTTATTAATTCATTCTTTAACTACCCAATTAACAATTCATATACCGGATTTTCTACGAAAATATACAGCGTTAAGTACCATTCAATTACTTATAATGTTTATATTCAGATTTACTTTTTTAATCCAGTTAGATTTTTGATCACGTTTTGTATATTTAATTATGTGCTTAAAATTAACCGTGAAATGAAAAGTAGCAGGGGACCTATCGCGGACCTATTCTAGATGTTTGTGTGATCACTGATGGGATTTTTAACCATTTTTAACTCTTTCCAACCTAGTTGAAAAGTGTTTATGACTTCGGTTTGTCTGGCAGTCTCTACGTGCTCTAACTCAAGTAAATATACTCGGATTGCATTGAAATTTGTATATGTTATTGTCGTTATCTATAGCATGTTCCCTATTTCCACGGAAGTGTGTAGAACTTATAGTTTTTTTTACAAGGACACTCAAATGAATTCCGTTACATTACGGTCGATGGGGAATAATCATTTGCAGTTTATTTTAATGATGTTACACAATTTAAAACACATCGTAATTGATGTATATCACTAAGGTGCATTACAAGAAACTTAATATGGAATAGGGTGTGCATAGCACTTATAGTTACTTTACAGGGACAGTCAAAAGAATTCCGTTACATTACGTCTATGGAGAAAAATCGTCTGCGGTTTATTTAAATAATGTTTCACTATTTTAAACGAATTGAAAATTATATATATATTACTAAGGTGCATTACAAGAGGCTTATACTACAGAATATTATGTGTATAGCAGTCATCGTTCATTTACAGGGACACACAAAAGAATTCTCTACTGTCTGTTAACAATAATTCCTGGAAATGCGTTTTAAGTTACTGAAATTAAACTTAAAGACTTAAGAAATTTAACTCACTTTTTGTTTATTACGTGGTGTGTATAAATTCTGTAGATCATATACAGGGAAGCACAAAAGTTCGCGAACACATTTCCGTTTATTGGCAGAAACTCCAGAAGGAGAATTTTAAACTGTGCTACGCGTTTCTTAACTGAACTAAAATTTAGCATCCTATGTAGCATATATACAAATCTATAGATCATATGCAGGGCTGAATAAAATTATTCGGATATTTTTTCGAATATTGTATATTTTGGATATTTCTGAAATTATGTTTCTAAATATGTTATGCTTTTTCCAAATTGTTTAATTAGATGTTATCTTTCAGCTTATTAAACGGTATGATTTGTGAAATTATTTTGGAAGCGTTGGAAAGTGTTAGATAATCAATGCTTGACGCATTGATTTTTTGTTCTTGTTTATTCATAACCCAGATCTCGCCAGTATCTAGGTACTTCTAGTATGGTACTATGACAAGGATAAAATTAATCACTGGCTTTTCCTTTACACTATGCTCTCATGGGCGGTGCATATATTAATTTAAAAGAACACTAAATATTAATAAAAGTACATAAAATTAATATATAAGACACATTTACTACACTAGATTACAGTGATATTAATTTTGTGTCCATAAATAGTCATGGAGATTTTTTTCCCATTGTGGAGTTATTGAAGAGTAAAGATTAGTTTTCCTTGCATTCACGCGACCGTTGAATGTTTGCTTTCCGAGGAAGCAAGGATGCGTGATTTTATCCCAGCAAATATCTTGGCCTTACTGAGCAAAGTTATTCGTGAAATAAAGAGAACTAAAATTTGGAAATTTGCATTTCTTCTTGTAATTATTGCTCATATTACCATGCTCACTGGAGAAATCGGCAAAAATTTCCAACATATTTTGGAACAAACCAGTCTCTCAAAAAATTACCTTTAATGCTTCTTTAGGGAATAATGCAATATATGGTGATATATGTTTTTCTAGTTCTGATTTCCTCACCCATACAGATTGTATCATGAATGTCGAAACATCCTGTATAAAATCAAGTATTTTTCGCAAGCATATATCCAAGCCACACCAAAGTGGTTTATTGTAATCTCTTATATTCTATATTTTACTTATATTTTATCCTTTTATGTTAATACTAAAGTTAAAAGATAATATAGATAATGGGGATTCTATACAATATAGTAAGGTAAATTAGATGGATAGTCAAATTGAGTGACTGCATATTTTGCGTAAAAAATGTATAATGATTACATAACATACTGCGAAATTAACTTTTTGAAGTGTTTTTGTAATCTTGTTGACATAGAATTTGTGTTTTCAAGGAAAATTTTTATTAATATACTAAATGATTGCACTTGTGCTGAAAATTGATAAGCATCAGAGGTAAATTTCAAGTCCTTGTGCAGTCTTATTATCATTAATTTAACGACTTAGAATAATGCATAGTGTAAAAAAAATGAAAGTAAGTCATAGTAATACAATAAATAGTGCAGGATTGGGAAATTGTAAAGATATTTCTAATTTATTTGCAACACAGACTAAAACTAAACCTAATATTACGGCACAAGAATTATTTGATTGTGATATTGAAAACAAAGATTGTTTGAAAGTTAAATAAGTAAACAAAATCCAAATGTGTATCTCGAATTTATTTATTTTATTCTAGATACGAGTTTTGAAACAAATGAACCTAATTATGAATTTACAATTTAATATACAACAGGGGAGTTCAATGTTTGAAAGAAAAATGTAAAATATTTGTGTCTAAAATTTTTCTTAAAATAGAATATCTAAAAAATAGTTTTCACAATTCATTACAGGTATTTTAAATTTCCCATTTAACCAGTATCTCAAATGAATTTATAATCTTATAATAAATTATTCCTAAACTTTAAAATTTTGTATTCAAAGTTATAAATATTTTACTGCCATTTAGAAACATTTATTATTGATGTCCATGCAATTTTATACTTTGAATCTTGCACGAGGTGATTAATTTATGCATGAAATGTAAATTATTTTCTTCAATGCGTAATATATCCAAAATACTTGAATGCTGGAGTGTTATTTTGCTTAATGTAAGCATTTATATTTGATACATTGCTCATAAATAGCGTGCTTTAATTATTGTTATTAACTTGTCTTGGTAATGAATAAATTAAGGATGAAATATATAGTAAAACAAAATAACGATTTCTCATTTACAAAATAAAAAACTATAAATTGGAGTAGAAATATGTACTCAATGGGGAATTATCCTAATTTTTATAATATTTTGGGGGAAATATAACGGATTTCCTCTCTCCTCTCTGTGTATTGGTTCTTTTTTTTCTTTCTTATTTTAACTGGAGACATATTTTAAAGACTTTGCGTACTAAGTATTATCCCTTTTTTTTCTCATATCACTGTTTTAATTTCATTATTATACAATGAGTTCTGTTATACATATGCAAGCTACAATTTTCAGTTTTTAGTCAAGTATATCACCGACAAAAAATTTAATAATTTGCTTAGAGAAAAAAATGTTTTTCACTAAATCGTAACAAGGAAGAATTTAATTGTTTATCTAGCTTTTAATTAGTATAATTTGTTATTCAGTATTTCCTTACAGCACTTCTTTTATTCATTTGTTCGTATTTCAAAATATCTACTAATCTAAATCATATATAAATATATATATATATATTTATTTTTCTTTTCACCAATAAATAACGATTTTTGTTATTTCAATGTAGTCATTATGTCGCCCCCTCCCGCCACAAAGATATATAAAACTTTCTGATATTTAAACTATCAAGTATAAATAATTAATAGCAAGACCGTATTGTACGCAACTTGCTGATACGAAATCTTTATTGATAAGGAACATTTTATGCAAACATAATTTCATAAGCCAACATTTAATTCCATAAATATCGTCAGGTCCCAATGAAAAATGAACACAAGAAGAGAAAAGAAATCACTTATGAGGACAAGCAACTTTTAGCTATCTCTAACTATAAATAAATATAATAAATAATAATGAAAAAAATCTATTCTTAAAAAAACATTAAAATTAAATGTAAAAAAGAGAAAAAATAGATAATTACAAAAGCAATATACAAGTTGCTGCTAATTAGTGCTGCGATAGTAAACAAACCTTTAAAATATCCTTGAAATTGATAAAACAGTGCATCCAGCTTACATATAATAAATCATTTGAAAATTGAAAATAATTCACTCGACAAAACTTAGCTTAGTGGTATTAAGACTTAGAAATTTAGTGAACTATAATCTATATATTTAAAACGTTAAGCGTTTTCTTTCGACTGTTCGTGAGAAAAAACTACTTCATCAAATTACACGATTCTTATTTTAAACGAAAGATATTTGTCTACAGATTTGTTTTCGTGCATTCATTTGTTCAATACTTATATTAATTTGCAGAATTTTAATAAAAAAAAAATTTTTTAGGGTTTCGTTCATCTTATACGAAACCCTATTAGTCATGCTTCGTTGTCTGCCTGTCACAGAGCCGATTCTCAGAAACTATATAACTTACAGTCATGAAATATTGTGTACTTATAACTGAATACCTACTATGAAACTCAAAATCATAAAATTTGTAAAAATCGTATTATTGTAATATATAGAGATAAAAAACCCAAAAATCTAACAACCTTTTCTTATTAAATTTAAACATTTTTCGTTATAGCCGTTGCCAACAATTTAAAATGCGCAATAAAATTCTTTCTACAATAATCAATATTTTCTATTGGAAGATTTCTACGTGAAAAATGAAAATGAAATAAAAAGTTTCACCAATTGAAAAAATGATTAATATGACGTCCTATTGGTAATAAAACGGAAATTTTCAAACATTTGTCAATAATACAAGGAGTATGAGTACAGAAAGAAGCTTAATATGACGTCATTAGAGAATTAAAAAGAAAATTAATCTGACGTCTAACATTTTGAAGGTCTCTATACAACATGTATAATTTTGAAATTGATTTTTTTTAAATATCGCATTTAGTCCACACGACAAATATTATTATGACAGAGAAAGCTTGAATTATTTTTCAAATCTATCTCAACAATGGACATCAGTTTACATAATGTAAAATAGCCCCTGGGAAAGTTTCCACAGTTAGAAATTGTTTGCCCTAACCAACATAAAATGAAAAAAAAAAACTTGATAAATCATAAGATCAGATTATCCACAAGATAGAGCATTTTGGCGCTAAACTGAAATCTGTCAACGAAAAAACCTATTTTCAGTTTATGTTGAACATAAGATTGATATCGTGTTTAATTCGTTGATATATGTGTTGCAGCAGAATATGCTAGGAATTGTATTTTATTTTCTTTTCAAAGATTCATTAGGTATTTCACTGCATGAGAGTGAAAAGATTCCTGATTGTCGAAAAGGGATAATAATCCTGGTTAGGGAAATGGACCGAAGAATCCATACAAATTAATTACAATTGGATACATTAAAAATCTGCCTCATATGCAGATTGTATATTATTATTTACAAACAAATTCTCCAATTTTACATAAAAATGATTAGCTTAAAATTCTGGATGCATTTTAGAAGATATGGATTTGAAATGAACAAGGATTAAAGAGAACATTTTAAAACTTTTATTTAAACATTAATTTTTTTAACGTCGAATGTAGACAGTGCCTTTGGGGAAATGCAATGCACATGTACACAGAAGCTCGCACGGTTGCATTATCCCAGGGGGAGATATGTGTGCTTTATTTACTAAATTTTTACTGAGTAAGATATGAACGTAGGAATATAAAATTTGTTTGTTTGATACTTCATAGACCCATGAAATTTTCTTTCTTACAGTGGTGAGTATGGCGGTAATTTCAAACTGATTACACAGTAATTTACAGATTGTCTGTTTGGAGTTTCGATCGAAAATAGTACTCTATTTCTGGAGTAGTACTGTGTACTCCACTCTAGTACTGGGAAAAACTTTTAAAATGAAATTTTTGAAACACTGTTTCATATTCCACCTCTATTAAATAATAAAGAAGCTTATTTTACTAATATTGTTATAGTATTTTTTTTCCGTGAAGCTTTGACGGGTTCCATCTAGATATATTAAATAAATAAAAATATGTAAAGGAACTTGGAAAGTGAACAAAAGAAAGTTAGCGAGTAAAATATTTATATCATTAAGAAAGTATTTTCGAATACCAACGCATAAAATGTAGTTTTGAAAAATATATAATAATAACGAAATAAAGCATAGCTAAAAAACATGGATCCTCTTAAAAAAAAAAAAAAAAAAAAAAAAAAAAAAAAACCTGCATGTATAACGTTTATCTGCATAACCAAATAACCAAGTTAAATAACCCTTTTTTACGATTTAAGACAAAATACTTATTTTAGGCAAATGACTTGAAAGCTATTGTCGTGATATACACGTGGCTTAAAGCTAAATTCGTATCCTATAAATATAAATATAAATTACATGATGTTATTAAAACAATAATATAAGGAAACAAAGATAAAACTCACTTTTATTCTTTAAAATATTTTTTAAATAATACAAATAAATAATGTGTTTATTGCAATAACTAATGCATTCGGCTGCATGTAATAGCGGTCAAATCTCATATTATCTCAGCTGCACTTGCTCTGCCTGTGTTTTTTTTCTCTCAATTGAGATTTGGTCAACAACACCAACAGGTATCGCTTTTTATCTTTAACGATTACAGCAGTTATTGCTGTAAATTAGTGCAAGAGCTGTTTTTAAATGCTACATGAAATATTTACAGTAAATTTTGCAGTTTTGCTCTCGTGTTTAGAGTGCACATGCAGAATGCATGCTATAATTCTGCCGTTGGTGAACTCATTTTGCATACTTAACTTATGCAATTAGTGGCGTATTTTAGAAGGTAACTGGATATAGAAAGTTACATCTCAGGTCTACTAATAACGTTATATTTTATGAAAGTGATCATATCATACTAAATTGAGAACGGTCGAAAAGTTTGTAATTGACGTTTTTGTCGCATCTAGTATTATTTCCAGATAGGAATGTTAACTCTGTTGTTTGTCACTATTTGGCGATGTAACCAGTCTCTTCACGTAGCGCATGGATACTTTACTATACATAAACACTACGATCAGGACTATTGCTGTCGCCTTTATGACGTTAATGCTGGTGGACAGGAACTTAGTGAGTACCTTGTATATAATTTTACTGACTATCTATAATTCTAGCACGATGTCGAGAGCTATTATGGCACTTTGGCATTTCGAAATGCAGTTAGGAGAACTGTTAAAACAAGGAAGCGAAAATTTTTCTAATAATTATCTGGTTTTTATATTTCATCAACCGTGAAACTTCTATCTTACAGAAATTGAATTAAGAGATGTATTTATGATTCAACAATACGAATTACGAGCTATGTAAATATAAAATTGTAAAGATATTTATAGATGTGACACATTTATGTGTTTCTGAATATGATTACAAAACAAAATACACATCGAAGCAAATTTCCGTTTAACTAATTTGGAAATTAATTTTTAATTGTGAAAATGTAGTTTGCATTTTGTTTACATTTTTACTGATAACAGAATTTAAAAAACCGAACTAATCTAAGTATACATTACATCAATTATTTAATGATTATATTCATTTTAGTGATTATGATTAATAATTGTCTTTACTTATTAAACCAATGGTAAATTTTACTATTATCCATGCTTGCACCGAAAAATCAATTAATAATATCAACTATAATTAGAGATGAATTTTACTAAAAATATAAATGTTATATATTAACGATAGGAATTATTTAAATAGTAATTATATATCTGTATAATTAAGAAGATAGAAAAGAGTAAACATGAGCGATTGAGTACTAAAGATATAAATTGAATTCAAATTTACACATTGTTTTTAAAATAGATTTATTCAATCTTATAAATGTTATGCAATTGATAATGTCTTAAAATTTAATCTTAGCTCAGAGCCACGTAAAGATTTATGCTCCGTAACTAACAATGCTGCAATTTAGGAAAATTGCATTAATTTCTTTACTTGAAAAATTCTCTTCGGAAACAGTCTATTCTTAACGTTAAAACATAATGTTCCTTATTTAGACTTTGGTCATAATTTCCAGATATTATAACTTTAGTTTACATCTTAAAGTTTTCTGAATCGATTGCTTCCATGTCTCCAAATCTGGTTGGCATCCAGCCTTTAGAATGGTTCGATATTATTAATGATCTTTTGCAGTTACCTAGAAATTCTCTCATCCATGTTCAAAACTATTTTGCTATTTTAATTTATATCCAACTGCTGAACTTATTGTTCATTGATAATACAAATGAAAATATAATTATTGTTTAGGTAATAATAATAGTAATATAATTACTAAGAAGTTATGAGAAATATTTTATATTATAAATATTTCATATAAAAGAAAAAAATATTATTATTATTATTAGTAGTAGTATTATTATTAGTATTAGTATAATTATTATTTTGTTAGAGTCATATATACGAAATATTACCTTCTTTAATAAATTTCAGTGTTACAATTATAGAACCCCCCCCCCCCCAAAAAAAAAAATCAAATCTAACACAAAATATGTTTATAGTAATAGGTTTCTTCTCAATTTTGGAAAAAGTTTAATAAATTAAATATTCTAATACAAGTAATACACGCCTTTTTAACACTTTCCAAGGTAGTTGAAAATTGATTTTGACTTCAGTTTGTATGTTTGTCCTTCCTTCTGGACGTCTGTCCGTCCGGACTCTAACTATCGTGTATATACTCGGACTGCCCTGTAATTATTATATGTTATTGAGGTTTAACATAGCATGATCGGCATTGAAAAGAGAGTGTGTAGCATTTATAATTCATTTACAAAGACAAGCAAAAGTATTCCTTTACATATGGTCAATAGAGAAAAATAATTTGGAATGCATTTTAATTATGTTACATTATTGAAAACATAATGAAATTGTTATACCTTCTGAAGTGTACTAAAACATGCTTTCTGTAGAATATAGGGTGCAAAGCTTTGCCATTCATTTACAGGGTCACACAAAAGAATTCCGTTACATAATGCTGTACGAGGAAAAACCGTTTCAAGTGTATTTGAATGTTACATTATTTTAAATTTAATGAAATTGATATGCGTTACTGAGGTGTACCATAAGATGCTTACTGTAAAATATAGTGTGCATAGAATTTATCGGTCCTTTACAGGGACACACAAAATAATTCTGATAGAGTGCTGTCTATCAGCTATAAATGTTGGAAGTGCTTTTCAGTTGTGGTATGAGTTTTAAAGTTATTAACTACTTTATGTATATTTCGTGGTGTGTATTAATTCTATTGATCATATATAGGTCTACACAAAAGAAATCGTATCTATTACTACCTATGGCCGTGAATTGCTCAAGGGTGAGTTTATATTACGTAATGCATTTACCGGCTGAACTATATTATTATGCTAAAAGAAGTGTGGAATATAAATAATTTGATATACAGGGCTATGCAAAGAACTGGATGCACTGCCATTTATAGTTGGTAATTGTTGAAAGTGCGTTTTTATTCGTTTTTTACCTGAAATAAAGTTTAGATTAATATGTTGTGTGTATAAATATCTCTAGGTCTAGATAATATACAGGACTGTACAAAAGAATTCGAATGCATTTGAATTTTCAGCTATGTGATGCATTTTCTAACTGGAGTAAATGCTATCATGCTATGTAATATATATACATATATATATATATATATATATATATATATATATGCCAATATATAATTCATATACAGGCCTGCATAAAATATTTCGACTTATTTTCTCACTACGACGTAATTGCTGGAACCGAAATTTTAAATATCTTATTTGATTTCTAAACGTTTTATTATTCTTCTACCTTATTTAACGGCGAAGTTTCATTAGCCTTTTTCTGGAAGTGTTGAAAAAGTTTCATAATCTATGCATGATTTCCCGTTCTTGCTTACATTTCTAATTGATAATAGAGTTTAAATAAATGGTCGTCATGTTAACAATATATCAATTAAGCAAACAATAATAACATGTTTCTTCATCACTGCCTTTACTAAGCTTAATTTTCCTGTGTTGTCTGTTTTTGAAAACATTTATAAATCTATTTAATAATGAATGGAATTATAAAAATAATAAATAAAGATATTTATATAAAATGTAACTATGAACGACTAAATACAGATTTAATTGCATTATACTTTACAAATTATTGTCATAATAAATTTATTTAATGTTTGAAAATATCTATACGGTTGATATTGCTTTAACGTTTTTAAATCAATCTCAGAGCCATGTAAGGATATATACTTCGTAAGTAACAATGATGCAATTTTGAAAATTGTATCAATTTTATTGCTTGAAAATGCCTTTTCACCTTATTCTTACCATTAAGCTATAATGTCTTTTTCTCAAACTTTGGCAAAAATTTAAAGTAAAGGTAATTTTATTTTCAGCTTCCTGGAACTATTCTTTTCATGTCTGAACCTGGCTGATAGCCACTTTTTCAGTGGGTCAAAGTTATTAACAATCTTTTATAGTTACATAAAAATTCATTCATCCGTATTGAAAATTGTTTTGCTGTTTTAGCATACATTCAGTTTCATAACATATTGCTGAACTCATTGTTCAGAGTATCGTATAACGGAAAATACAAGTCTTGACTTTACAAATTATAGTTATAAAAAACCGTTTCTATTATATTAAATGCATACTTCATTTAAAATAGTTTCTTAAATAGTCAATTACATTTATATTATTTCTACTAAAACTAATTTCCTGTTGGGGTTATTGAATTCGAAAAAAACAAGAAATTTGTATATAATATTAGCAATCATTAGATTTTGGAAAATATAATTGATAAATTACATATTATATTAAATAATTTATTAAAACATAATAAATAAAATATAAACTTTTGAAAAAAAGTGTCTAAAATGTAACATAAAATACATTAGTTTGGTGTCTCTAGCTTAAAGGAAGCGTAAATACGGAAAAGAAACTTGTTTGGCTTAAAATGACCGATGAAGATTTATTCTAATATAATCGAATATCTCTAACTATAATTTAAAAAAAGTATGTGAAACAAACATCTGTGTCACTTTAGTGCCATGAAAGTTTAGAAATCCTACGTTTTAAACTGAAATTTAATTAACAAAAGAATAAATAAAAACTGACTTGCGTTAGATATTACACATCGCTTTCATGATAATTTACTTGATATTTTAAAATTTCAGCCCTTTGAAAATGTTTTAATATTTACTCTTTTTATACATATCTAAGCTTTGTACGATTTTCCTTTCCTTCGTAACAAGCACTGCCGCAATTTATTAAATTTTCATTAATTTCATTGCGTGAAAATCTCTCTTCAGAAGTAACCTTTTCTAAGGATCAAAACCTAGCGTCCCTTTTTCAAAAATCCATCATAATTAATGAAAATGTAGATTTTCCTAACTCATATTGTAAGAAAAGTAGTATTGTAATTATTATTTGAATGTGTGTGTATATGAGTGAACACGATAACTTTTAAAATGTACCTCACGCTTTTTTTAGCACTTTCCAACCTAGTTGAAAAGTGCTTATGACTTCGGTTTGTCTGCCGTATGGCCGTCTGCCGTCTGTCCGTGCTCTAACTCCCGTAAATATGCTCGGATTGCTCTTCAATTTCTATATGGTATTGTCTTTATTTATTGCATGTTCCCTATTGCAACGGAAGTGTGTAGCACTGATAATTTTTTTACAGGGACACTCAAAAGAATTCCGTTACATTGCGGTCTATGGGGAAAAATCATTTGCGGTTTATTTAAATAATGTTTCACTTTTATAAACGCATTGAAGTTTATATATATCACTAAGGTGCATTAGAAGAAGCTTAATATGGAATAGGGTGTGCATAGCACTTATAGTTACTTTACAGGGACAGTCAAAAGAATTCCGTTACATTACGTCTATGGAGAAAAATCGTCTGCGGTTTATTTAAATAATGTTTCACTATTTTAAACGCATTGAAATTTATATATATTACTAAGGTGCCTTACAAGAGGCTTACTACAGAACAGTGTGTGTATAGCAGTCATCGTTCATTTACAGGGACACACAAAAGAATTCTCTACTGTCTGTTAACAATAATTCCTGGAAGTGCGTTTTAAGTTACTGAACGCGATTTTAATTTTAACTCGCTTTTTGTCTATTATGTGGTGTGTATAAATTCTGTAGATCCTATACAGGGCAGCACAAAAGTTCGCGAACACATTTCCGTTTACTGACAGAAACTCCAGAAGGATAATTTTAAACTGTGCTACGCGTTTCCTAACTAAACTAAAATTTAGCATCCTATGTAGTATATATACAAATCTATAGATCCTATACAGGGCTGAATAAAAGTAATCAGATATTTTTCCGAATATTGTATCTGTTGGAAATTCCTGAAATTATGTTTTTAAATATGTTATGCGTTTCCAAATTGTTTACTTAGATGTTATCTTTTAGCTTATTAAACGGTATGTTTTGTAAAATTATTTTGGAAGCTTTGGAAAGTGCTACATAATCTATGCTTGAAGCATGATTTTTCGTTCTTGTTTTTTTAATATCACTAACCAGGCCCCTACCTGCTCGGCATGAGTGCCTAGCTTGACGGGTTAGTGCCTTGGAGCGAGGCGGAAAACGTATGATCACAGCATTTCTGTGATCCACCTGACTATAGATTTGTTGACATCGTTGCAGTGCTTGCTCTCTTGTGGTTTGAAACAGTTATCTTTGTTTGCCGGTACAAGGTTTCTATTTAACATTGTTGAATTGACAGATTTAGAAGGTCTCGTAATTTAGAACGTTGATCAGGTGAAGAGACCCTCACCTAACTAGGCACCCCCAGAGGTATAATTTACAGGTAACTTGGAGGGTTTTACACCTACGACGGACTTTACATGCACCAGGCGCCTTTAGCGTACATAGATTTTCATATTTGTCGTCTCTGTTGACTTGTCACGCTCATGGTTGATTGTGGCTGTAGTGAAAGGTACCTCACGCTTAGCTGACATCTGGCGAATATTTTATATATCACTGACGCATTAACGCTGTAGAGTCGCTATTTAATCCATTTTTAAACCATTTTTAAACTATTTTGTAACCGCTTTTAATGGAAAAATCCCCAACGATTGTGTGTCAAAGAGTAAGGATAAAAAATTACGGCGATGTAAGCAAGAATGTGTGGTGCAGAGGTAATATCATCAGTTTCAAAACGGGGGAGGTGTTCGAACCAAGCCGATTCTATTATAATATACTGTTTTGTAGCATATTTAATCATTGTATAGCAGCTCTACTTTTCTGTAAAATAATGTTAGTGTAATGTTAATTTGTCAAATATATTTTCATCGTAGGTCAAAAGGATCTCGCACTGTTTTTGCCCTTGACCTAGCCAGACGAATGTTTATTTAGACGGGGTGGGCGGTCTTCGATATTAGAGGTTTTTACCAGGTTTGGTCACTTGTTTGCGGCTCACAGTTAGTAGTTTATCTGCTGGCAGTGATGTAAGCTAAAACGTTTTTGTTAGGCCGCTCTGTTCCATTTAACGTGTCAAAGAGGTATAAAAAATCCCTTTTTTTAATTTTCTGGGCACACACATACTAGCATTTGAATGATCGAGTGGAGTGTATCCGGATTTGTTAATGTTATAGTAGTTCTGCAATCGATAATGTCTTAATGCTTACTCTTTCAGTTGCAGAGCATTGTAAAAATTTCTGCTTCCTAAGTAACAAAGCAGGGATTTAGGAAAATGCATTTATTTAGTTCTTTGAACATTTCTCTTCAAAAGCGACCTATTGTTACCATTGAAACACAATGTGAAATCTTTGATCATAATTCAAAGGGAAGGTAACTTTAGTTCCATTTTTCTTAATCGATTATTTTCACGTCTGAGAATCTGGATGATATCCAGCCCTTAGAATGGGTCAATGTTATTAATGTTCTCTTGTAGTTACCTAGAAATTCATTCATCTATGTTGAAAATATTTCTCCGCATTTTAAATTATATTGGATGGCTGAACGCATTGTTCTTCGTATAATTTACGTATTATTATATTGAAAAGATAACTCTTATTCATCTAACTATAGTTATGAGAGGTTTTGTTCATTAGAATTGAAGACATGCCTCATTTAAAAGAAATTCTACTATTATTAATATTGTTAAAATAAACATGCACTGTAAAAAAAAATGACAAATGTTTCTTAATCTACTAAAATGAAGTATAGCCATGAAGAAAAAATATTGTTTTGACGGAAAATACGTGCCGTTTGGGAAAATTAATTTATGCCGTAATATTCTGCCCGTTAATTATTAGACATTACCTATAGGAATTAACGTTTAATAATTAAATGATAGAATTTTTCGGTACGAATTAAATTTCGCAAACGAATTTTACGGGCAACCCAATACAGTAACCTCTTCCGAGTTAACAATAATTCCGAAGAACGCTATTTATTTGTAGAATCTTCATAAACAAATACAGTTTCCATATTTAAAGATAAGTTTATAAAAATGAAGTTTCTTTAGTTGCCCAGTTGCTACTAATATTCGGAAAAGTTTCCGGATTAGTTTTTATAGTATATTAGTCAAATTTTTGAAACCATAATATCGGTTTTCAGGAAGCTATCAATTCTAAATTAAACATTTTAAGATACGTAATACAATTTGTAAGAGTAACAAAATAATATAATTTTAATGTTAATGTTATTGCCCTTAATTTATCAGGATTGTCTGTAAAACATGTTTATTAAATATAAAAAAGGTTTGTTTGAGAATTGATAGCATCCTAAAAGACATATATTCTGGATTGAGAAAACTGATTAATACACTATAAAAACTACTCGGGAACGTTTACGAAAATAAGTAGCAGCGAAAGAAATTTTGTTTTAAAAAATTCGTCATTAAATCTCGAAAACTTATTAGTTCCTGGGGTTCCCAAAGATAAAGAACGCTTTTTGGATTTGTGGTTAACTTGGAAGAGGTTATTGCAAATTTTCGTAAGTGGTTATATTACATTTTCCCAGATTAATAAACATATATATATATATATATATATATATATTTTACAGTGTGCAAAATAGTATCTAAACTAAAACTCAGCGTGTTTTGTTGACACAATGCGCCTTGAGGTGCGTAAAATCATATGTCCGGGTAGCAAATTCACAATCACTCAACACCCTACGCATTTGACACCAATCTCTGTAGCCAAGCACTTGAGCGAGAAAATGAACATCTCGCTTGCATGCATGGGCATTTGGCCGGCAAACAAGAAAATTTTCTTGACTAATAGTTAATTTTTTTTTCGTATTTGTAGTGCCCTGTGCATGAAATTTTGTACACAATTAGCCTGATGTATATGTGGAGAATAAATTACATCCATTATTTGTATTTTCAAAGTTTTTGAAATGTTTGCTAAAATATAAAAAATTAGTCAAATATAAAAATCGCCCCTTCCTACTTAAAAATCGTCTTTTCAGAATATTTTTGTACATTCTCATATGATTGAACTGTTGCTTTAATACATATTTGTTTTATTTTATATGAGCATATTCAATACGATTTTGGGTATAAGTAGAGCTTTGACAATTTAATTGGCTTAAAATGATACGCATGCTTTTACACACATGCTCAAAATCGTACAAGTAGCATTGCATAGTTGTTTTACTACAATTGTACATCCTACAACATTCCCTTCTACCTTTTTATCCCTAGTTTTATCGTCAGCATTAAAATGCTTTAAAAAATAAATGAAAGTTTCATTTTTTAAATATATTACAAAGATTCAGTAAGCTACCAAACTCATGAAAATTTATCATCTCATGTTTTGTAAACAGTTATACTAAATAAACAATAATTGTTTTTATAAAGTAAGCTTAGAAGGAATTAAAAATACATTTTATAACACATGATATTATTTACTGTTTTTTACCTTTTATATTACTACTTTATTTAATCTCGAATAAACACGAATACTTATTTATTATATTTAGTTAAACGCGTTTTCACTTTTAAATTATTTTCGAATGAAAAATTATACAGTTTGTTAAGCACTGATAGAATGAGATACATCCCTTATCCCTTTTATTTGATACCATATTATTTGATACCATATCCCATTAGAATAAGATACATTCTAAAGGGATAATACAGCATTGCTATAACACCACAAGTTGAATAATAAAATAATTAGTATCGTTAGGTTTCTACTTTTCAAGTTCATCCTAATTAAGTATAATTTGTTTAAGTAAATTTGCTAGTAGGTTAGAGAAGAAGCCTAATTGAGCATTCCAGTAATGAATACTAGTCCTAAATACTTATAAATAAATAAAATTTTGTAAACAGCCAGTAGTATAAATATTCCAGTTTTCTATTATAGTTTCTTCATTTTTCAGTCTTTCAAAGTCATGTTGAGATTCTTATATAAGTAACTTTTGATATAACAATTGCTCTTATTGGTCATTTAAACTTTTCTCCAGTGATTTATATTTTTATCTGATGTTATAAAATTTTTGTCTGAATTCCGTCACAGTTTTTCCATTTTGGTTATTTTCTATATGTAGATCATGTGACATCTGATGCTGGAATAGGATCTCGGAATCAAGATATAATATTAAGCTAAATATTAGCTTCTGTTTTAGTAGATGAATTTCTGATTTTTTTTCTGATTTGAGAATTTTGATGATCTTTTTGAGATCTTTAATTTTCCTTACATTTGTGGTGTTTTCTTCTATGGATTTATTAACTTTTAATTTTAGTTCTTGAATCTCTGCATGTAGAGCAAATTCCTCTGACTTGGTGTTCTTATACGTCTGTAGTTTTTGTTTTAGCGTATTGTTTTCTGATTCATTATTTTCTTTTCTAAATCGAGATTATTGATTTTGTTCTTGAGTTCTACAATTTTCTTTCTCATTCTTAGCATTTTCTTCAATGGATCTTTTAAGTTTTAGTTTTATAGATTGTACTTCTGTTTTAAGAGCTGCATCTTCTACTGTAGCACTTTCTAAAGGTGATTCATAAATATACTTCAAGTGCTTTCCTTTTCTTTCAGATCACTAGCAATTTGTTTTTACTTTGTTTTCAAAAAGGTTCTATGTTTAGAAGTCTTCTCAGCAGTGACCTTAGCATGATGCTTAAAATTGATAATTAATTGAGAATCGTGAGGAGTTATGGATGGGAAATTCTCTTCGTATTGATCTGTTAATGAGGTATTAAGATTAGTAGTAGGTGGAGGAGTAGTTGATGGAATAGTCTCCGAAATGACTTCTGAGCCGATATGAATAAAATGACTACGAAGTGGATGATTATCAAAGTGCGGAATTAGAGGAGTCTTAAAAGGATGCCAAGGAGTCGTTGGTAACACAAGTCTGATAAAACTCTCGTAAATTGAACGATTCAAGAATTCGAAAAGAGCTGTATTACCGTGAAGTGCAACACCAACCGAACTAGAAGGGAAGCCATCGTCTATACAGTTTCCTTGTAAATCTGAAAGGTGTTAGTAATTTCCCTTTCTACCTAAAATGTCATCATAGCATAAGTATTACGACGTCTATGATCGGATTTAGTAGGAACAAGTGTTTTCTTTTGGCACATATTTCAATCAGTGATGAATGTTTTTCTATGTGACATATTTAAAAAAATGATCTATGATTCTTTTTCCTACATTTATAAAGTACTTTTTAATGGAATACATTTTGTTTTTGTAATTTGTATATTACAGTTCACATACTGATCGCATTTTTGTACTCATACTCTTCCTGTTTCAGCTTACTGTGTGAAACATGCAAAATTACTAGTTGTGTTATGATTAAGTATTCTTTTCATAAACTTTCTAATTACTTTCTTTTATACTTTTTCTTATATATATATATATATATATTTAATACATATATATATATTAAGAAATGTTGTGATCTGAACCAGTATTGTAAAAACTAACTTTGCACTAATTTTATTTTAATATCTAATGCAATATTCAACATCTGTATTCTAAAATAT
Source organism: Maratus michaelseni (assembly GCA_963931845.1). Classification (NCBI taxonomy): domain Eukaryota; kingdom Metazoa; phylum Arthropoda; class Arachnida; order Araneae; family Salticidae; genus Maratus; species Maratus michaelseni. Next base: position 301,389,523 of record OZ007593.1, on the reverse strand, counting down.
GAATTTTTAATAAACATTTCCCCTCGTGGAGAAAAGTTCATATGCGGAAAAGTTCACGGCTGGATCTCCACGCGAGGGTGGTTTCTTGTGACACATTTTAGAGGAATAATTCAAATATGTCAAAATATATGTAAGAAGATTATATTCTGTAGTGCTGTACTTAGTATTATGGTTTAGCGGAGGATAATTGAAATATAAGCTGAGAAAAATCACTGGAAGAAGGTATAATATTTTCAAACAAAAGGAGCAATAATGATATCAAGAAGTCTGAACTCCACGTGAGCATTCCGCGAGACCCATATCGAAAAAGGAAAGGATGATAAGCTAAGCTGGGGAAAGAAAATAGTAAAACCCAGCAGTCGTATCCCCTGAAAATAGCTAAAGATATAGTATGGCCAAAAATGGGGCAAAATAAAAATAAATAAAAAGAGTATTGTTGAGAATAAGGGAAAAATTCGTGCTGAATGGCTAAATCGAGGATGACGATGTTCAGCGAACAGGTGACTGAAGAGAAACAGCACTGTTTGCGTCAAAAGTAGTAATTTTAAAAGAATAACTTAATTAGAGTGACATATGGAGTACAAAGCAAATGAAAAAGAAGCAGGGTCACCACAGCCCCGCACAGTTTGATCCATGGACGAAAACCTTTGGTGCAGTAAGTGTTAAGTAATACCTTAAACGAATTACTATACAGCCAGTTGTAATTTTTTAACTGAGTGAAAAAGTGTTCAGACGGGAATTCGAATCAGTGATCTCTTGGCTTAAGCTGCCAATGGTCTACCAACTGAGCTATTTATGGACGAATCTGGCGAACACATTTCAACCAGCTAACATTTTTGTTCATGTAATCTGGACTGTTATTTGAAACAGCTTAACATAATAAACATCAGGTGATGAAACTCAAGGAAAATGCTGGATACGTAATTACAATTGATTAATTTTAATACAATTATTCTAATAATTATTCTTCTATACTTGCTTATTACTAAATATTTTCCCAAACAAATTTTGAAATTCTTAATAATCCAGATTAATTGGGTATTTTTTTCATTGTGTATCTGCTCCGTTAGTGCAGATGACTATTTTTTTACATTTTAATTCAGAAAAAGTAAAGTCCATCTGGTTATAGCATAATACTGAGCTATTAGTTCCAATACCTGCGATATTCTGTTGAGCTGTTTCAGATAACAGACCAGATGGCATGATCAATAAGGCTAGCTGTGTAAAATGCGTTTGCCAGATTCGTCTAGGATAGCTCAGTTGGCAGAGCACTGGCAACTTAAGCCAAGAGTACCCTCGTTCGAATCCTGGGATGGACACCTCTTCATTCAGTTGGAAAATTACAACTGGTAAGAATTATATGCAGATTAGAATAGTTGTGCTAAAATTAATACATTATACAATATATGAATAATTCCACTAGCTTAACATTTAAATAGGAGGAAGGGTACTATTAGACAAATGGGTAAAAATGTTTGTAGAATATTTAGATTCAAGAATTAGCACAGTTGAGATTTAGAATCAATAAATAAATAAAAGAATATCTACGTACCTTGAGATTTGTCATGCCCAGATTCCATGATTTTAATATCAGCCGATTTGTTTCATACTCTTATTCGTAGACTTCAATACTGAAATCTTTGTTTTTACGCACGGAATAAATCACTTGCACAGAAGAATTGCTCTAAAAAACAGCATCAATTTTAGTAGAAGGAATGGTATTAAATTTGTTGAATAGAAGCATGATTTCACACTGATAAAAAACTTGAAAAGTTGATCTTTTTCACATTTTAATAGAAGAGAATACGACTTGACTTTATAATTAGAATTTGTGCATCACTCAGAATTAAGAATTAAATACAGCAGCATTTTACGTTCCGAAGAACACAATCATAACAGAATTTTTCACCGTTCCGAATTAACACACCCGAATCAGAATAGAAATGTTTACATGACTGTCCTGCAGAATCGCAGGCTCGCACTAAATACAAAAATCTAATAAAAAGAATAAAAGAGAATTAATAACATTATTACAGTAATAATAATAACAGAATATTTAAAACATAATAATAATAAGAGTTTTATGAATAGTTTTATAGTCCTATAGAATGTTTTTTAATTTATTTAAATGTCTGACGTAAAGATGGAATAAGCATAGTCTCTTTGAAAGTTCTTTGGTGCTGCCATCTAGCGCAGTCTTTTATACTTACAATCGTACATCCTCCGCCCCCGGCAGGAGAGGGGACACCTTGGATATAGGAAGCTTGATGTCACCGTCAACTGTCTTAATCAAAACGACACGCACCAGATTATCTGTTCCAGGATAAGTCTTTAGAATCCGACCCAATTTCCATTTCATGGGCTGTAAACGTTCGTGAACTATCACCAAATCGCCTTCTCGAAGAGTTGCACGTGGAGTAGTCCATTTTGGACGTTGTTGAAGATGTTGCAAATATTCGCTGGACCACCTGTCCCAAAATTGATTTTTAGCTTTTTCTATTAAACGCCAGCGAGCATTTAAAGATATTTTAGGATGATTTGAGGATTCTGGAATATCAAGAAGAGGTGCTCCAATTAGAAAATGACCCGGCGTTAAGGCACGAGGATTAGAAGGTTCTGAAGATATCGGGGTTAATGGTCTGGAATTTATGCAGCTTTCTATCTGGCAAAGCAAAGTAGTGAGCTCTTCAAAATTGAGTACGCTTGATTTACAAGCTCTTAGAAGATGAGTTTTGGTAAGTTTCTCCGCTGCTTCCCATAGACCACCAAAGTGTGGTGCATATGGAGGTATGAAATTCCAATTAATTTTTTGGGTGGAGAGAAATTCTTGAAAGTCTTTTTCCTTCAAGTATTTAAAAAGCTGTTTTAATTGATTGGACAGACCAATAAAATTTTTTGCATTATCAGAGAAGATATCGGGGGGCAAACCTCTGCGTGCGATGAAGCGTTTGAATGCTGCTAGCAAGACTTGTACAGATAAGTCAGATACAAGTTCGAGATGAACCGCTTTTGCGCACATGCAAACGAAAACTGCGATATAAGATTTGATTTTGATTTTTGTTCTTGGCATATTTGGCTTGGTCAATAAAGGACCAGCAAAGTCTAAGCCCACCTTCAGAAATGAACGAATTGGAGTAATTCTTTCAACGGGAAGGTTTCCCATCATTTGTTGGCAGGCTTGTGCCTTAAGAAGTTTACAAAGTACACATTTATGGAGCTCTTGTCGGACTGTCGAACGACCATCTACAAACCAGTAGTTTTGGCGAATTGTAGAAAGCACTAACTGTGTACCTGCATGTAAATTTCTTTCGTGTATATCCTTTATTAACAATTTTGTACAAAGACTGTTTTTTGGAAGAAGAATAGGGTACTTTCTGTCAAAACTGAATGTTTCATGTTGCGATAAACGACCACCCACTCTTAATATGTCAGCTGAATCTAAGAAGACATTCAACGATAGCAATTTGCTATTGCTTGGCAAGGATTTATTTTCTTTTAAAAATTTAATTTCTGCATGAAATTCATAATTTTGAATTATTCTCAATATAGAAATGATAGAACTAGATATTTCTTGTGCACTCAGATTTCCGATCTTTCTTGTAGAATTAGGTCTAGAATTATGAATAAATCGCAAACACCATCCTGTTACGCGTACTAACTTATTAAAGCTTGAGAATTTTAGAATAAAGTCTGGTAAGGTATTTATTTTTGTTATGTTACTGACAGAGTTAGCTTCTTGATCTAATTCAGCGACAGGAATGTATAAGGGGATTGGAATTGGCTCTTTTGACGACAGCCATGGAGGCCCATGCCACCACATCTTATGATTAAGGAGTTTTCTCTGTGGAATACCCCTGGAGGCTACATCTGTAGGATTTAGCGTTCCTGGAACATGGTTCCATTCGGCTGAAAGCAATAATGTTTGCACTTGACGTACTCTATTTAATACAAACTGATTGCCTTTTAAAGGAGGCGATTTTAGCCAGCAGAGCACAATTTGCGAATCTGACCATAAAAATACACTATTTATGCTCGTGGATAAAGTATCGACGATAGTTGAGCAAAGTTTTGCTAATAATAGAGCGGCGCAAAGTGCAATGCGGGGTAAAATTTGTGGCTTTATGGGATTTACCTTTGTTTTTGCAGCAAGTAAATTGACGAATATTTTGTTAGGAGTGATGACTCGTAAGTAAGAGACAGCAGCGTAAGCTTTTCCGGAACCGTCACAAAAACCATGTAACTGAATTTCACAATTCTGTTTACAGTATGAATTAGTGTACCGAGGAATTTCAATAGTTTCTAAATAATGAATTTCTGCCAAAAATTTATTCAAACTAATTAAAATTGAATTTGGAATTTCCTCATCCCATGAGAATTTTTCCTTCCAAAGGTTTTGTAGAATTATTTTCAAACTGATCGTGATAGAGGAAAGGAAACCCAGAGGATCGAAGATTGTGGATATCACGGAGAGAAGATCTCTTTTATTTTTGACATCTTTGAACTCATTAAATTTTATTTTTAGCGTATCGTTAGATGAATCCCAGAATAAACCCAGAATTTTAACAGCTTCATCTTCTTTGATTACTGTCTTTGTTGAAGCTTTAAGTTCATCTGGTAAATGAGCGAGTACTTCAGGGTCATTTGATGACCACTTTCGTAAATTAAAACCTCCGCTTTTCATGACATTAATAAGCTCCGTAATTAACGATTGAGCATTTTCTTTGGAATCTGAACCCGACAACAAATCATCGACGTAGATATTGTCGCGAAAAATTTTAGAAGCCCTTTCAAAAGTTTGTTCGTTATCTATTGCTAACTGATTTAAAGTTCTAATTGCCAAAAATGGCGCACAAGCAGTGCCATAGGTTACTGTTAACAACCGATAGGTTTGAATGTTTTCTTTAGGATCGAACCGCCATAAAATACGTTGATAATCTACATGTTTTGGATTGATAAAAATTTGCCTGAACATTTTTTCGATGTCCGCACTAAAGCCTATTGGATGCATTCTGAATTTTAATAATAACTGAAAATCCGGTTGTAATTTCGGCCCTATCTCCAAATAATCATTTAACGAGTGACCTTCTGAACCAATTGCGGATGCATCGAATACTACCCGAAGTCGAGTTGTACAACTATCCTCTTTTATTACCCCGTGGTGGGGGAGATAAAAATGATCTGGATTTGAAATTTCTGCGGCGGGAACGAGTTCCATGTGTCCCAAATCAATATACTCTTTCATGAATGACGAATATTGTTCCTTAAGTACGGAATTTCCTTGAAGTTTATTTTCTAAGGAATTGAAACGCTTTAAAGCTTGAGATTTAGAATTTCCGAGAACAGGTTTAGATTTAAATGGAAGATCCACGATATATCTTCCTGATTCCGTGCGTGATACTGTTTTTAAATAATTATCTTCTGCTAGTGAAACTGGATCATAACTAGGAATTGATTCGAGTTCCTAAAATTTTTGCAATTGAGAATTTATTTGCGTCGTAACATGACAACTAACAGAAGAATTATGATTAGAATGATTCGAATAAATTACTCCAGATAATATCCAACCCAGTTTCGTATTAACAGCACTCGGTGTTCCCTTAGGACCTAGAATGGACTCTCCGATTATTATGTTAGCAAACAAATCTGCACCTATGAGTACATCAATGGAATCGGACACATGGAAATTGGGATCCGCCAGATTTAATCCTTCAATATGAGGCCAATACTTATTAGTAATTAGAAAGTTCGGTAAATTTTTTGTGATCTGATTAACAACTAAAGCATCTAACTGAAAAGATTCGTTATTAAAATACGGAGAAAATGTTAAAGAAACTTCCTGAAGACCTGTCTCTGCGACCAAATTGTTTATTCCTGATATTTTATGAATTGTAGATCTCAAGGGAAGACCTAGTTTTCTACAACACGATTTTAAAATCAAACTCTTTTTAGAAGCGCTGTCAATCATAGCCCTACAAGGAATTAATTTTCCTGTTTTGGATTTTACATGTATAATGGCAGTAGCCAGTAATGTTTGGGAATTTTCAGTCAAAGTTTGACTACTTAAACAATTGGATTCATCCACTTGTGCATTTGAATTACTTCCGCTATTTTGATTTGTAACCCGCTCTTGCGGTCTAAAAGAATTCTGTGATGCAGAATTAGACTGTTCGTGATGGAGAATTGAATGATGTTTAGCCTTACAATATTTACAGGTAGTGCTAATCAGACAATTAGCAACAAAATGATTAGCTCTTAAACAGTTCGTACATAGCTTTTTTGCTTTTACTAACTGCCATCGTTGATCAACCGTTAAATTTTGAATTTCTGGGCATTTGTAAAGTGCATGCCCTTCATTGCATTTTGGACACAAGGGCTTTAAAGATTTGTTCACATTGTCCATAACAACTGCATTTGAAAGAGATTTCTTTGGGCCTTATTGAGATTTAAAATCAAATTTATAATTAGGTTTAGTTTCATACTTAATAAATTCAGCATTACAACCTTGCAAACTTCGTGCATGTCTTTCCAAAAACGTCACTAACATATCATATGTGGGAAAAATATCCTTATTTAATGATAACTCCCATTGCTTTCTTAATGAGTCATCGAATTTAGTTTGAACAATATAAACCAAAATTAAATCAACAAATTCGTTAAATTCAAATTTTAGAGATTTCAAATTTCTAATCACTTCATCGCAATTATCCAGTAACTCTAGAATTGTTTTCTGCGTGGGCGATTTTAATGGTTTAGCATTAATAAATTTTGACAATAACGAATATGCTAAATTTCTACGGTTATCATATCTGTTAACTAGAGTTTCCCATGCTTGTTTATAATTCTCACCTGAAATAGAAAATCCTGAAATTAATTTAGCAGGATAATTTTTGACACTCGCAATTAAAAACGAAAATTTTAACTGATCGGAAAGAGCTTCATTTTTATGAATCGAAGTCAAAAATGTCTCTTTAAATGTAATCCAGTGACTCATATCACCATAAAATATGGGCAATTGGAATTTAGGTAATTTTATTGAATTTTCCTTAATAGAACTATTCTCATCTGCATCACATCGGGCTTTTTTACTTTCGTTTTTAGCTGCAATAAACTGATCAATTTTCACTATATCTTCTACAACTAAGTCTTTAGCAGAAGTAAATGAATCGTAAAGAGTTTCAATTGTTTCTTCAGCTATACCAAAATATGATTTTTTCAAATCACTTTCAAAAATATTAAGTTCCGATTTTAATTTCTCCATTAACTGCAAATTATCTTTTTCAATCGCATCGGATACCTGATCCCTATATCTTTTTATTTCTTTTACGGTAAAATTAAAATTGGATTCCGAAGCGATTTCCGCTTTCGTTTTCGTCATTATTATAATTTTGAATAAGATGTAATTGATTAATCACCAGCCGAACTCCGAGATCTCGACGGACCAACAACTATGTAGAATATTTAGATTCAAGAATTAGCACAGTTGAGATTTAGAATCAATAAATAAATAAAAGAATATCTACGTACCTTGAGATTTGTCATGCCCAGATTCCATGATTTTAATATCAGCCGATTTGTTTCATACTCTTATTCGTAGACTTCAATACTGAAATCTTTGTTTTTACGCACGGAATAATTCACTTGCACAGAAGAATTGCTCTAAAAAACAGCATCAATTTTAGTAGAAGGAATGGTATTAAATTTGTTGAATAGAAGCATGATTTCACACTGATAAAAAACTTGAAAAGTTGATCTTTTTCACATTTTAATAGAAGAGAATACGACTTGACTTTATAATTAGAATTTGTACATCACTCAGAATTAAGAATTAAATACAGCAGCATTTTACGTTCCAAAGAACACAATCATAACAGAATTTTTCACCGTTCCGAATTAACACACCCGAATCAGAATAGAAATGTTTACATGACTGTCCTGCAGAATCGCAGGCTCGCACTAAATACAAAAATCTAATAAAAAGAATAAAAGAGAATTAATAACATTATTACAGTAATAATAATAACAGAATATTTAAAACATAATAATAATAAGAGTTTTATGAATAGTTTTATAGTCCTATAGAATGTTTTTTAATTTATTTAAATGTCTGACGTAAAGATGGAATATGGACGTAAAGATGGCATAGTCTCTTTGAAAGTTCTTTGGTGCTGCCATCTAGCGCTTTCTTTTATACTTACAATCGTACAATGTTTAAGTAATACATAGAATACTAATTAAATAATTTTGCAATGGGGAAATAAATTGTTTTAATCAGAAGGACAAAGGCACTGTTTGAATCATAAAAGGGAACAATTGGGGAACATGGGGAACGTGC